>JAWZYV010014772.1:0-600000 GCA_038373885.1 Cheiracanthium punctorium
TGCCAGAAAATTTCTGTATACAGGAATTTTCTGTATACAGAAGAATTACTGGCAGCAAAAAGTTGCCAGAAATTTCTGTATACAGAAATTTTCTGTCGACAGTAATAAATGTTATTCAACAGAATGATTCTGTAACCCTTACAGATAGTTTCTGTATACAGAAATCAAACGTAAAACGCTGCTTGGAAACGACTTTTATATGTATACGGAAAATTTCTGTAGGAACAGAATTTTTTCTGTCATATAACATACAGCTTCCTGGCAACAGAAAATTTCTGCCTACAGAAATATTTCTGGCAAACTTTTTGCTGCCAGACTTTTTCTGTTGATATACAGGAATATTTTTTGCAGTGTAGCGCACTGCATGTATGTTACTACAGCACAAACACCAGTCTAATCTTTCCTCGATCGCTCGTGCGATCGAAGAAACGCCCTTCTAAACCACTTTTGATAACACATTGCGGAGAGAGACGCAAAAAGAATAAGGCTCTGCGATATCTATTTGTTTCTATCTTTCGAATTCTCCCTTGGTTTTCTAAGTTCGGTTAGATCCATTTTTTTACTTATTTTTTTTTATTAATTTTTAGTACAGCATTTTTTAGGAAATAAAGTAAATAGTTCAGATGGTAATGCTAATTAGTTAGGTTATCAATAACGTATGTTTGTTGACAAAAAATTAAATAAATATGACATTCTTTTTTCTATTACTTCGTTATTTATTGCTTCAATACTTTATAAATTGTGTATAGCAGAATGATAAATTATACTTCAAACAGAAATCATCGGGTTTGTTTATTCGTTTAAAAATTTTTAACTGTAATTTTCTATAACCTTCTTTAAAGTTAAAATTGCAGCCAAAGCCATAAAAAAGAACTAATAAAAATTGATTAATGGAATCTTTGCAATTGGAGGTGCTTGTATACAGTTAAAAAATCAGTGTAGCCTTTAGCTCATTTTGGAGGTGCGCTGTTTAAGACTATATAGCAAGCTTCAGTGTAAGAGTAGTATACTTTATCGCCTATGTGTTGAACATGACATCTTTCCTCTTTCTCATTCATCTTTGCGTATTTATGTGGTCAAACATTTTGTTCAGTACTACCAAAGTAAAGGGTATTTTCTTTTTCTTAACGGGAAATATTTTCTACCAGTGGGGAGAAAGACATCAGGTATTGCTACTACTACAAGTGCTTTTTATTTTGTTAAAATAAAATTGGGCCTACTTTCCTGGCAAGTTAATTTTGGAGATTTGAATTACAGAATCAGTAATGCGGTTTCTTTGTTTACTGTAAGACGTTACATGCCAACTTCGTTCCTGCTGAGAAATGAAAAAGTCTGTACCGAAATTGGGTTATCTGGTGCGAAATTTTGATGTTGAAATGAATTATTCATATAACACCAAATGAAAGATGCTTAAAATAAAAATCAGTATCTTAAAAACTATATACACTTTCTTTGTAACTGTAAATAAATGTTTTCTTCAAATTTTATACTTTGCATTGTTTTTACTAGAAATTGGAATTTATTTTTAAAACACTGCTGTTTTAAGTTCTGGCCCCGTCAGACAGTAACAAACAAACTACGTTAGAAACATTCTTCACCAGTTGTACTCTACACTCTAATAAAATATAAGCATACGTCTCTAATACATTTTTAAGGCGGGAAAATGTGAAGAACATATATTTTACTGTAAAACTGACTAAGGTGCTTTCTCAAAAAAGGAAAAAAAGGACAATTACTATAGGCTTATTTTTTTTTCCTGGATACTTCCTAATGATATAAACTTGTAAACATGCAATTTAAATTTTCTGGGTTAGCGGCGTCATTTGATTGCTTTAAAAATTGTTTAAACGTTGCATTTTTCCTAAAAAAACCCGTAATCTTATCCTTTTCGAATGGTTCATAACCAGATTGCTGGAGGGAAAGAAGCGCTAAAAGCAAATAATGTATCACTCGTATACTGAAAACTAAATGTGTCGTGCATGTGCCACATAAATAAAATAAACATCTGCGATTTTGATAAAATCTATTTCTTCTGTTTTGCAGTAGAAATATTTTAAAGGTTTACCGCAACGCCCAGCTCATACTCAAGACTACACTGCAAAAAAAGTCTGTAAAACGTACAGAAATTACTCGTATTATTTACAGAATAAGTCTGTTCGTAAGAAAAAACAGTTTTTTTCTGTTTTATCTTCACCCGCGCATGCGTACTAGACGAAGACGTCATTGCTCAACCTTCGCCTCCGGCGCAATTAAAACGGCAAGACATTGTACTACGTGTCGTTAGCTGGAGCTAGAGAAAAGTGACGGTATATTTAGTTACAACTGCATAGGTAGGTTCAGGTGAGTGTTATGTAGGGATTTTGTTCACTGGGCGTGTTGGCGTAACCGGGCTCGTTTGGACTTACAACATTTTTAAGTACTTTAGTGTTTGTAGATAATGTTGACGCCGCTTAATTAATTAGATTAATTAATTGGCGTAATTAATGTTCAATCAATAAGTAATTTCCGAGATATAAAACAATACGTTAATTAATTAGATTGATTACTATTAATTAATTATTAATACAGTAATATTTAACTGTGAGGGAAACTCCCACCCCAAGAATAAAAGGAAAGGAAATATAATAAAGAATATAAAAAATATAAGAATTCTTATTTTATTTCCATAAAATGGACATTTAAAATAACTTTTTAAGGCCTTTAGTGTTTGTGAATAATGTTCACGCCACATGATTAAATAGGATAATTAATGTTAAAGCAATAAGTAATCAGAGAGATTAATTGAATATTAATTGATTTATTTAAGTTAGTTAAAAATCTAGAAAACACCCTGAATATACATAATGTTATTAAATGGACTTGCAAAAGAGATGAATACTTAATAGTAAAAATTTCATAATTTCTATCAAAAAACATTGTAGTAAATTAACTAAATATATTATTATGTTTTGTTGATCTCCAGTAGTCATTCAATAAAAACAAAATTAATGATTTAATTACAATGTATAATTAATATTTTTTTTAACTAATCACCTTTTTTTAACTTGAATAAACATGAAGATATCACGTTTGAAAACTAAATGGTGACACATATTTAGTAACATTTGACACAGAAGAGGAATCGCAGTCACTGTTGTGTCTCCTCATTGTTGACTGCTAGATGCTGGACCGCAGCGGGGCATTTACACTTATTGTGAGTAGCAACACCGGACTCAGAAGAGGAATCTTAGTGATTGAGTCTCCTCAGTGTTGGCTGCAAGATGCTCTGCCAGAGCGGGGCATTTACTCTCATTGTAAGCAACAATATCGGCCTTCTTCGGTAAAAATTGGCGTGTAACATTGAGGGGAGGGGGTAATGGTTTCTTTTGTAGAAAATATTTCCTAAAAGGTTGAATTCTTTTTTTTTGGGGGGGGGGTGTTACTCCTCCTCCTTCCTTTTTAATCCGTCCTTGGCATTGAATGATAGGAAATAGAACAGTTATGGAACTTGATTGTGAATTCGAGACTTTTTACCTACAAAAAGAAACGAAATTTATTTTAGACTTGCGGGTGAGGGGAGAGGGGGTGGGACTTTTATGTGTAAAGCTACGCATCGAAACCAATGGACCAACCAGACAAATCGGCATAATGACTTTAAGCAGTGCAGGACATCACTTGATCTGACGTCATACTATGACGTCACCATAGCGACTCTTTCTTCAGCTACTTGCGATTTAAGTGCAAAAGTTTCTGGCAACACTGATCGGAGGTGACGCTCTGGGTCGGCTAACGAACGATACGTACCGTTCACCTCACCATGGCACAGCGTTTATGTCACTGGAAATGGTATACGTTAAACGTTCAGAGTTTTTCCGTGGTTTTCCGTTCCGGAAGTTAGCTAAATACGGATTAGGAGACCCCTTCGAAGACGCCTCTGGAGGCTCCCTCTTTCAAGGAAACCCCCCAAAAGCTCACTCTGTTACCAAATTTGGAACGAATTTCACTCAATCAATTTCACACTAAAAGGAACTAACCTGCGTGAAAATTAGCTAGCTATCTCCGTCAATAGAAATTTAGGTTGAAAATTAAAAGGTTAAAAATTAGTTTAAAATCGTGCCCCCCCGCCCTTAGCTAGTATTATGGCGACATGGATAATTGGTCGAAAAGTTGAAAACCTCACGCGAGTACGTACTCGAAATATTTATAAATCAGTGTTTGCGATACCGTGTTATATTCAGCGTACTGGTTTTTAAGTTAGCTTAATCTCGTTTCTACTAGTTAAACTGAGTCCTATAATCTTATATTTTAGTCGGAAGTCCCCTCGAAGAAAGTAAATATTCTTTTTATTTGTATTAACACTTTGCAAAAGCTGCAAATTCAGTTTACGCAGTAAGTGAGGCATTTATTTTAATTCTATTCTTCTTATCCTCATGATGATACTAACTTTGTAAATATTCCTTTGTTTGTACTTTATAAATACTGTATTTTTTTTCTTAAAATAAATCTAATTTTGCACAATTTTTCTTGACGTGTTTCTTTGATTATTAATGGATATTACAAAAATCTAAGCATAGATATATCATGCAAGAATAATTTTAAACTCCTAAAAACTATTTCTGAAAAATAAGATGCATATATGCATATACATTAAAACCTCTACTAACGGTCACCTCCGAAGACTGGTCATCTCTTAAAACAGACACTGTTAGAAGTTTACAGAATTGAATTGAGACTATTGAATTAACATTATTGTGAACCTCCAAAGAACGGTTGTCTCATATAATGGCCATTATTATATGGGACCAAACGTAGCTGTTTTTCAGAGGTTTCACTCTAGATATGTAGTATTTACTTCAACGACGCCATCACTACATTAATCAATAGTTTAGTGCAAACATATATATCCTTTTAACTACAATGATGCGCTACAATCACCTAAAAAATAAACGTTACAGTAAATACTTCCACTAACTTCATTTACTACAAATACCCCAACCATTTATTTAGGGACAATTGACAAACTGATATGCTTCCCTACCCATGAACATGGAAATTGATGGATACTTGATGGATAATATCAAGAAATAATTTTGAAAGCATTAAAAAATCAACTTTAAACTATATGCTTGGAACATCTACACTCCCACCCCTGATCCATTCATTTGTGTATAAATTTTCGTGCTTTGAAATGCATTGACTCATTTGAAATCAGCTTCTTTGATTACTGTTTTACTTGATTGATAGCAATCGTTCTTATAAATCTTTCTTTTTCAACATTAATATTTTATTTTGTACAGTTACTTAATTTTAAAGTATGCCCTTGGATGGAATTGATTGAAAATAATTAATGTCACCTATGATTTCAAAACATATTCAAGAATTTATTTTCATTAACATTTCGTAGCAGAATTTTTTTACCACTTAACAGGGCCAAGGTCGTCGAAAGAAGCTAGTACTATATCATAATATTACTGAATTTTTTAAGTAATTATAAGTAAGTAATTTTTTAAAATAATTTTAAATAAGGTATTGGATTATTAAAAAGAAAAGAAAGTTGTTATAAATACAAAATATATTTCATAAATAAACTGCTTTTTTCTGTAAATTCCTTAAATCAAGCTGTAAAAAAATGGTTAAAGTCTGCTACATTGACAGAAATATACCGTCGACAAAACACGGGGAATCTGGAAAAATTACAGATTTCTTGAGTATCTAAAAAAAAAAATACAAAACATTTCTATAAAATAAACGGAGAATCTGTAAAAATTTAAAAAAAATACAGAAGAAATCAGTAAAACGCATAGATTTCTGTAAAAGAAAGAGAGAGTCTGTAAAAAATTACGGAAGACTTCTGTAAAACACACAAAATATTTCTCTAAAATTGATGAAGAATCTGTAAAAAATTACAGAGGCCTTCAGTAAAACACACAGAAGATTTCTGTAAAATAAACGGAGAATCTGTAAAAAATTACGGAAGACTTCTGTAAAACACACAGAAGATTTCTGTAAAAGAAACAGAGAATCTGTAAAAAATTACGGAAGACTTCTGTAAAACATACAGAAGATTTCTGTAAAATAAACGGAGAATCTGTAAAAAATTACAGAAGACTTCTGTAAAACACACAGAAGTTTTCAGTAAAATAAACAGGGAATCTGATGAATCTTGAAAAATTATGGAGGACTTCTGTAAAACATTCAGAAGTTTTCTGGAAAATAAACGGAGAACTATAACACGGTATAGCAAACACTGATTTATAAATATTTCGAGTACGTACTCGCGTGAGCGTTTCAACTTTTCGACCAATTATCCCTGTCGCCAAATACTAGCTAAAGGGTTACAATTGGCGCGATTTTAACTAATTTTTAACCTTTAATTTTCAACCTAAATTCTATGAGCAGATAGCAGCTAATTTTCACGCAGTACGTTCCTTTTAGTGTGCACTTGTGATTGTGTGAAATTCGTTCCATTTGGTGAGTGAGCTTTGGGGAGGTTTCCTTGAAAGAGGGGAGCCCTACGTGGGGGTCTTTCGAAGGGGGCCTAATCCGTATTTACTCTAACTTCCGGAGAAAACCACGGAAAACTCTGAACGGTTACCTGTATACCATTTCCATTTACATAAACGCTGTGCCATGGTGAGGTGAACGGTACGTATCGTTCGTTAGCCGACCCAGAGCGTCACCTCCGATCAGTGTTGCCAGAAACTTTTGCACATAAATCGCAAGTAGAGGTCTGCGCCACCGCGCCACGCCGCCGCCGCCGGACAATTGTACCACGCCGCCGCAGCCGAGGTCTAGGCCGGCGCACCGACAAAGAACGCCGATTATATGCCGCAGCGTACAATCGGCATCAAAACTTTTTTAAAAATTGTACCTTAACTTTCAACTGCTTACTTTTTTCTCGATTCTTTACTGGCCAATGTTTCCAATTGAGAACATCAAATAAAAAAATTTCGAAAAATTAAATTTTATCAATATTGACTTGAAAAAAAAGCAGATAAAGCTAAAAGATTACTTGATTGTTTGAAACACAAGCTGTATTTCTATCATTAGTGGGATACTGGAAAAAAATCATAAAAATAGCCCTTTTCATTAATTTTTACAGAGCAATCTTCATCCCCCCCCTTCAAACTTAATTCATATTTTTATTTAAATTTAAAAATAAAGCTTTCACTAATTCTTATATTTTACTTATTATTTACGCCATTGGTCCACAACCCCCGAACCTCGGATCAAATAGTACCGGGCCGCCAAGGAATATTAAATTCTCTAGATTTTATTTACTTTGGTGTATTTGTCTCGGGTTTTTGCGACTTCGTCGTGTTTGTGTTGATTTATACCTTTGTAACAGAAGAAATATTGTAATTCTTTTAACATTTCTCTTTTCTTTTCGTTGTTTATTAAAGAGTTCAAGATCGTGAATTAAAATTGCAGTCATGAAATAGAGAATAACTGTTCTTTTTTAAAAACTATTCCACACAACAACTCTGCCGGCTGAATTGCTGCATCACTTTATATTCATTTATTTATAACTGTATAACTGTGCCTCCGAAATAAAATACTGTGTAACTGTATTTTATTTTGGAGGCATGTTTAAATGCAATTCAATTAAAGTTATTAAATCAAACCAATCTAAATTAGAAACATTCAACGCCCTAGGCTATCCTACCCTCCGCGGGCCGCGGTAAAATTTATCAAACGTTGGCCGGTTCCTCTTCGTGGCGATAAAAAGGTTGTAGAGCACAGATTTAAGCTACCCATCACTACAGATGCCAACCGTTATGATTTTATCGGAACATTTTCCACCACTATTTTTGAACAACGTTATTCTAAAATAAAATTATGGACATATTTTAAGTTTATATTGCCAAGGAGAAATTTGTGTAGAGATGAGTTCGGGCTCATTTTTTGAAGTCCGAGCCCACCCGAGCCCGAGGACCTTTAATCCGAGCCCGAGCAATATTATTTAAGTCAGAGCCCGAGCCCGAAATTTCAGCTAAAGATAAATAAAGTTCAATTACTTCATTGATAGAATATCAGAAATTTTGCCGTTTGTGCAAATTAAAGACAAATATTAGTTACAAACTCTTAATACACTTTCTAATTCTTTATATCCATGTTTATCAAATAATAACGATAATGTTTCAATTTTTATTAAAAATTCCGTTGAGTAGTCACACCAGTGTTAAACATTCGTACGTACTTAGATATATTATATACAGAACAATACAAGTTATATATATAAATCTCATATAGTGACATTAAATAATGTTATATTTAAAACACGTCCAGAAAAGAGATTGCATAATAATTTTAAGAAATTTGCATATAAGAATTTAGTTGATAGGAACAAAATTAATTAAAAAAAATATTTCATGATACGATGTGAATATATACATTTAGCTAAGATAGACCAGTCAATAATGAGGCCAAAATTTTGAATGAACAGCATTTTAACACACATACGCAAATGAAATAGCACAACACACCATTTAGTAAATTATGTGAAAAAGCTAGCTTTTTACCCATCACTTATTTTGTTGCAAGTCCTAGTATCACATCGGAACTTTATTTTTCCGATGAATTGCCTTTTAAAATCTGTTTCAAGGAGTATGCTCAATAAAGGACACATTTTTCACGAGCCCGAGCCCGAACGCAATCGTGAATTACAGGGCCCGAGCCCGGTTCGGGCCCGGGCTCGGGATCGGGCTTTCGGGCTCGGGCTGATTGAAGCCCGAACTGATTGAAGCCCTGCGAACTGGGCTGATTGAAGCCCCCGAACTGGGCTGATTGAAGCCCTGCTCACTAGAGATGAGACGGGCTCACTAGAGCCCGTCTCATCTCTAGTGAGCAGGTGTCGAAATTCGCAGCTACCCTCGGCAATCAGATTTTTTAAATGGGCGAGTAAAACCACTTTTCCCTAGAAATACTACTTGTTGTCTTTGGAAGAATGCAATGGGAGAGGTGGAGCCACTTACGTTACCTATCTATCCTAAGACACGAACGATTTTAATTAATATTTTTTATTACAAGAACTCAAAATATGTTTGTGTTGGAATGTAAAATTGACATAAAATTTGTATAACACACACATATAATAGCACATTTCAAATGAAAAAACAAATCTACTAAATTTAGAACTCATGATAAAATAATATGATGTATTCATAATCAGCTGTTATTTTATAATGAGATTTAGCTAAATTTAATAGCTTTGTTTTCTTATTTAAAATTTATAAAGACTTAAAAACAAAGTTTACGACTAAATCTTTTAACCTTTTAAGTAGAGAAATTATTTTATGCATATATATTTCATTAAAAAAAAAAAAAAGGTGGAGAGGGCTTGAATTGAAAAGAATCTATTTTTAAAATACAGTCATTAGTTGTTTTAGATTTTTTTAAGCGATCTAGAGGAGGAAAACATATGAAACATACATAAATAGTATTTATCAACAATGTGCGTTATTATACAGTTTTTATCAATTTTACATTCTAACACCAGTATTTGTTATAAACACACCAGTACACTAGTTCTTCTTATAAAATATATTAATTTAAATCGTTCTTATATCCGGACAAGCAAGCAACGTAGTTAGAGCCACTTATCGTTGCACCTCTCTCATTGCATTATTCCAAAGATGGCGGTGGTAAAAGAAAAGAGTCAGTTGCCCCTCAGGCAACCAAGAAAAGCAACGATTCTCATTTTTCTTTCTTAGCTTGAAAAAGCAGTTTCCTACTCCTATTTTAATTCTCACCTTTCCATTTCCGAATAGTAATGGCAATTTCATTAATAAACGTTTGTCAACTTACATTGTAACTGCCGCATGTTCTTAAAAAAATTTGTGTAGCCTGGTTCAAATGCAGGTCGCGTCCGTCGACCTAACCGTTCGGAGTTTTCCGTCGTCCTCCGAAATGCTTTTTAGGACCCCTTAGAAAGACCCTTACGGAGAGCACTCCACACCTCGGCCTAGAGCCCACATGTAGTTAATTGGCCGTAACCACACAACAACAGAAAATCATACTCAAGACTAGTTTTCATATGCTTAAAAAATCTTTTAGCGTCAATTTATACGTAGGTGTGTGTGTGTGTGTGTTTGTACGTGTATGCCCATTTTCAGTATGCTCTTTTGTAAAAAATATTCCACGCCGCGGCGCGCCGCCGCCGCCGAGTTTCTGAGGTCGTTACGCTGCCGCCGCGAATTTCCGTGCGGCGCAGACCTCTAATGGCAAGTAGCTGAAGAAAGAATCGCTAAGGTGAGGTCATAGTATGACGTCAGATCAAGTGATGCCCTGCACTGCTTAAAATCATTATGCCGATTTGTCTGGTTGGTCCATTGGTTTCGATGCGTAGTTTTAAACAATAAAGCCCCACCCCCTCTCCCCTCACCCGCAAGTCTAAAATAAATATATCAAATTCACAGGTGAATTTTTCTTTTTGTAGGAAAAAAGTCTCGAATTCACAATCAAGTTCCATAACTGTTCTATTTCCCATCATTCAATGCCAAGGACGGATTAGAAGGGAAGACGGAGGGGTAACGCCCCCCCCCCGAAAAAAAAGAATTCAACCTTTTTGGAAATATTTTCTACAAAAGAAACCATTTCCCCCCTCCCCTCAATGTTACATGCCAATTTTTACCAAACAAGGTCGATATTGTTGCTTACAATGACAGTAAATGCCCCGCTCTGGCACAGCTTCTTGCAGCCAACACTGAGGAGACTCAGTCACTAAGATTCCTCTTCTGAGTCCGTTGTTGCTACTCACAATAAGTGTAAATGCCCCGCTGCGGTCCAGCATCTAGCAGTCAACAATGAGGAGACACAACAGTGACTGAGATTCCTCTTCTGTGTCCAGTGTTACTAAATATGTGTCACCATTTAGTTTTCAAACGTGATATCTTCATGTTTATTCAAGTTAAAAAAAGGGGATTAGTTAAAAAAATATTAATTATACATTGTAATTAAATCATTAATTTTGTTCTTATTGAATGACTACTGGAGATCAACAAAACATAATAATATATTTAGTTAATTAACTACAATGTTTTTTGATAGAAATTATTAAATTTTTACTATTAAGTATTCATCTCTTTTGCAAGTCTATTTAATAACATTATGTATATTCAGGGTGTTTTCTGGATTTTTAACTAACTTAAATAAATCAATTAATAATCAATTAATCTGTCTCATTACTTATTACTTTAACATTAATTATCCTAATTAATCATGTGGCGTGAACATTATTCACAAACACTAAAGGCCTTAAAAATTTTCTAAGTTATTTTAAATGTCCATTTTATGGAAATAATATAAGAATTCTTACATTTTTTATGTAACTCCTTTCCTTTTATTCTTGGGGTGGGAGTTTCCCTCCCAGTTAAATATTAGTGTATTAATAATTAATTAATAGTAATCAATCTAATTAATTAACGTATTGTTTTATATCTCGCTAATTACTTATTGATTTAAAATTTATTACACCAATTAATTAATCTAATTAATTAAGCGGCGTCAACATTATCTACAAACACTAAAGTACTTAAAAATGTTCTAAGTCCAAACGACCGGCTTACGCCAACATGCCCAGTGAACAAAATCCTTACATAACATCAAACACTCACCTGAACCTACGTATACAGTTGTAACTAAATATACCGTCCCTTTTCTCCAGGTCCAGCTAACGACATGTAGTAGGATGTCTTGCCGTTTTGATTGCGCCGGAGGCGAAATGAGCCTCAAGGTTGAGCAAGGACGTCTTCGTCTAGTACGCATGCGCGGGTGAAGATAAAACAGAAAAAAACTGTTTTTTCTTACGAACAGACTTATTCTGTAAATAATACGAGTAATTTCTGTACGTTTTACAGACTTTTTTTGCAGTGTACATATGTGCAATACGGTCTAAAATTTTATAAATTCCCGTTCGTGTGTATAAACACGTTTTGAAATAATGCAGCCTCTGTCGAAAATATGTTAATACAGAATAAGGAGAACTGAATACTACAGATTATAACTGACACAAATATATAAGAAAGTATGTATATTCAATTGTTAATTCTGATTCTTTTTTAAATGTTCCTATGATTAAGTTATATATTTGTAAATTCAAACCCTTCTAAAAAGATGTTCGTTACATTTAAGTCACTTAACAAGTTAGACTTTTCAGGCTAAAAATCATTGTGAATACACTTTATAAGTATATCAATTTTCAGCGCACTAGAATGGTTGTAATAACGAAAAGAAATCGGTCGTGCTTTCATATTTGTAATTATTTTACTACATTTTAGGTATTATGCGTTAACAGTTTTATTGTGAAATTTCTAACAAATCATGAACGATTTTTTATAAACTTAAGTCGTCTAATAAATTAGAATTTTCAGAAATACTTAATCAAAACTTTCCTTATTTTTTTAAATTACCTCCCCCACCCCTTCCCCTAACCAAAATGTGGTTTATTACTTTAAAATCTAAATATTCCAAATATGGGGGCAGGGTATTTATATAAATATATATGTATATACAGTACTTACTTTATACTATATATTTATATAAATACCCCCGCTCCCATAGTTCTAATATTGATTTTTTTTTTTTTTTTTTTTTTTTTTTTTAGATTTTAATCAACTATTTTTGTTGGGGGCAGTAGCGCAGCCAGAAATTTTTTTTTAGGGGGGGTCCAAATTACTCCTTCGGGGGGGGGGAGATCAGAACCCCCCCCTAAAATGATCATGTTGCTGTTCACAGGGCCCCCGTAAATGACACCCATGCTGGTCATTTCAGACAGGCACTCAGCACTCATCCCTCCCCCGGAAGAAATGTTTCGCGAATTTTACCTTTACAGTAAACATTTGAAATTTACCCTCAGGCCCCCAGAAAGCACAGAATCAGTGCGAATACTTATATTCTCCCCCCAGTGGCGGATTTTGCTCTTGAGAGGCCCGAGACGCAACTCAATTTTGAGCCCCCCCCCCTTCCTCAAAAAAAAAATCACTAACTCTAACACCTTTACATTATTACTAATTATTTTAGTTTTAATTCCTTTTATATCTAGTTTATGTCTACAAACCAGGGCCTGATTTTCACTATAACACTTTTGTGCCCAGGGCACTTTTCAGATTTTGTGTCCTTTAGCTGGCTCAATTTTTGTGCCCCTGTATATCGTGTTAAACTCAATTTTTTTGGCTTATTTCTGCATTTGTGCCCAGGGCAAGTGCACCAAGTGTCCGTCCGATAGTCATGGTCTGCTACAAAAGGAGTATTAAAATTTTTAAAATAATTTTTATGTTTATAGATTTGTTCATCTTAAGAAACATTTTTTATCTCAATAATTTTTGTACTACGTTTCACTTTTCATGATTAACACTAAATAAACATCAGCACACCTCTAAGTATAACCCAGCAACTGCAGTTTTATATTGATTATTTTTCACTGTTACTTAATTACGTCGAATTACTTTTTGTGGACCACTGGCATATATTTTGTTTCAGTCATGAAAATTTTGACTACTTAACAGGTACTTTTGAAGGTCAGAACAAGGGAAACTTGATCAGAAACATGACTTTGACATCACAAAGTTCAGAAGAATTCTTTACTTAGATAAAATGTACCAAAAATTTAACATTCCTTCAAGAACATATATTTATAAATATTTAAATATATTCATAAATTTCCCGCTTGGAACTGCAAAACTAAGCAGTTTAATGGTAAAAGTAAACTTTCTGTTTAGTCTAATTTTTGTGTTTATTCAAAAACTGCCAATAAGTTTAGGACTATTAATAATGATTAATTAGGTATGAAGAATATATATATATACACACACACACACATTATTCTACACTCCAAAAAATATTCCTCTAAATCAACAGAAAAAGTCTGGCAGCAAAAAGTTGCCAGAAATATTCTGTAGGCAGAAATTTTCTGTTGCCAGGAGCTGTATGTTATATGACAGAAAAATTCTGTTCCCTACAGAAATTTTCCGTATACATATAAAAGTCGTTTCCAAGCAGCGTTTTACAGTTGATTTCTGTATACAGAAACTATCTGTAAGGGTTACAGAATCATTCTGTTGAATAACATTTATTACTGTCGACAGAAAATTTCTGTATACAGAAATTTTCTGGCAACTTTTTGCTGCCAGTAATTCTTCTGTATACAGAAAATTCCTGTATACAGAAATTTTCTGGCAACTTTTTGCTGCCAGTAATTCTTCTGTATACAGAAAATTTCTGTACACAGAAAGATGTTACATTCTGGCTACATTTTGCTGCAGTTTTTCTGTTAATTTACAGAAATAGTATTTTTAGTTATTTCATATATTACTATCATATTTCTCCAAATATTTAAATTTTTTTATACAGATACTTAAAAAAAATTAATAAATTTACAAAAATATAATAGTAATACATAAAATAAATATAATACCAGTAAGTAGTCTGGTATTATTTATTTTATTATTACTATTATATTTTTGTAAATGTATTAAAATTTTTAAATATATGTATAAAAACATTTAAACATTTGGAGAAATATAATAGTAATATAAGAAATAACTAAAAATACTATTTCTGTAAATTAAGAGAAAAACTGGCAGAAAAATGTTCCCAGAATGTAAAATCTTTCTGTAAATGTAACGTTACCAGCATAACTGTTGGTGGCCTTATGATGACATGTAAAAGTGCTTAGTTCATTTACTTAACTTTTTGTGTATATTAAACTACTGATAAACAAAATTAGAAATATTTCTGACAAGAATAAAAATTGATTTTTCTTTTTTTAATCACTGAATCTGAACTTTTTGTGTTCAAAATCTGTACCTAGAGATATAAGTATACTCATACTTTAAAATAATCTTAATAGACACAAATAACTCTTCAGTTCAACAGTAAATTAAAATATTAAAGGTCTGAATTAAACATTCTGTGTGAGTAATAATTGAGAGCTATTCTCTTTTTTTCTTTGGTTAGAATCTGGCAACTAAATAATTGTTTTATAAATAGTTGGCACTAAATTGCGGGATAAAAATTTAAGCATAGGTATCATAATAGTGAAAAACAAATGAGAAATTATCCAACATCAGAGAGCATTTTCTCTGCTCTGCTAGGGTTCATTTTTGAACTACACATTTTAGAAAGCGACACAAAAGCGATCTTCTTTCAAAAATAATAATAATTCTTATTTATATAGTCAAAGTTGAAATTTTGAATTGATCATGCTCGAGTTATCCAAGTTTTGCTGTATTAATGAAAACTACACTCAATACTTTTAATCTTGTTCTCTTAAATTAAAAATAACTCATTTCAGATTCTATTTTAAACACTACAGTTACAAGAATGCATTGTTGCCATAAGTTGCTAAATTGAACCATTAAATGAAAGTCACTTCTAGAAAAGCTCTTGAAAATAAATGAAAATGCATAAATATAAAACAAATAGAGCATTAAATGGTGCATTAAAAAATAATCCGATTTTGAATGCTATTGTAGCTATTTTGCATTTTTTTTTCCAAATGTGTAGCAACAGAGTTTTCAAAATTATCTGGAACCACACATACACTTTACTACTAGCATAGGTAGTGACGCCTGGTATTCTCGGACAAATCCAAACCATTTAGACTTAAAAGTTACAAAATTAGTTAACTAAAATTATTAGCTACACTGTAAAAAAAAAAAAAAAAAAAAAGAATCGGAAGTGTTACCTTAAAATATGGGGCAGCTCTTGTATTTTAAAATTGCAGGAACGTTTCTGCACTAGGCGGGTGCAGTATTTATAAATGTTTCTGCATATTTTGGAAAAATATTTAAATATTTTCCAATTTTTTTTTTTTTTTTGCAAAGGTTTCCAGATAAAAGGTGAATAGATGTGTAACATTTCAGTATATTTCGGGGAAAATATTCAGTAACCCCTCTTTTTATTTCACAAAGGTTTGCGAATTAATATGCAATATTCCTATTAATAAATTGAATTTTATTAATTTTAATGATTTTTAAAATAAGTGTTAAACTTATGACTGCTTTTTTTGCAAAAGAAAATCTTAAAAAATGAAAAAGTAATTTTTACTATCATAAAGTCATTAAAAAAAAAATCTTAATAAATTACAAATCTGATCTTGGTTCCCTGAAATTTGTCATACTAAAATTGTACATTGGATTTCTTTTCCCTCTCTATGAATCTCAAACAAAATGAAAGGTTCTTTATAGAACCTTTTATTTGTTCGAGACAGTTTTCAGAGAGGGTGAAAAAATATTATTAGCTTACTTTCAGCAGTTCATTTTATACTTAAGAAAAAAACTGGAATAACTCCACTGACTTTGCGAACTCTTGATCCTTACCAAGCATTTAAATAAATTTAATCAGCTTAATCAAATGTAGTATTCAGACACTAGTGTACTTCAAATAATTTGAGTGTATAGGCCGCAATGTATAAGAATAATTTTTTGTAGCCCTATAAAAATAAAAAATAAAAAACTGCAAACTCTCCGCATACTAAAATCTATACAGTGTGCAAGACAGTGACCAATAATATGCGTACTTAATTGAGCACTCTTTAGATGCTACTACACTTTCAAGAATTTGTGCCATAATGTATAAGAATATTTCGTAGCACTTTACAAAACGTCTGTGCTCTACCCACATCAAAATCTATACAGGTTGTGTGACTGTGACCTATGAACTTTTATTAAAATGCACCATTTAGGCAGTAGCGCACTATAAATGATTTGCATCTGTAGGCCGTTATGTATGAGAATTTTTTTTTTCAACCCCGTGAACAGTGATCGCAACAACACCTCTAGATGTGAATATTTCACACCTTAGAAATTTCGGAATGTGTGTTTTTACGCATTGTTTTTCCATATAAAAATAGGTATATTTTGATAAATAATTATGATTTGCTGATTTTAAATTTAAAAAATCAATTTTTGTACTACTTTTTGTTGAACTGACATTTATGTACCTAGATATAAAATCAGTTATTATTTATGTGTCAAATGCTATTTAATTATGTATTTGAAAATTTAGCATGTTCGTTGTTTTAATTACTTGTTTGGAACAGAAAATACTTCCAAAAAGGTTAAGGAGTATTTTTACTCATCTGAAAAAATCCATGAACAAATTATCAGCTCTATGCACATCAAAATCTATTCAGGTCATGTGATCGAAACCTATAACATACATAACCAATTAGCACTCAATTGAATGCATCATTCAGACACTAGCACACTTAGACACCAGCACACTTCAGACACTAACACACTTAGGCCTATAGATAGAAATGAAGAATTTCTATCCATAGGCCACAAATTTTTTTTGTAGCGCTGTAAAAATTTTAAGTCATAAATACACCAAAATCAATAACGTTTGCATGGCGATGGTCTATAATTTGCATACCAAATTTGAGCTCAATCGAATGCACCATTTAGGAGCTACCGTGTTCACTCATACACACACAGATACATGCTCAAAAAGATGAAAAAAAATTTTCTTAG
This sequence comes from Cheiracanthium punctorium, assembly GCA_038373885.1. Lineage (NCBI taxonomy): Eukaryota > Metazoa > Arthropoda > Arachnida > Araneae > Cheiracanthiidae > Cheiracanthium > Cheiracanthium punctorium. Next base: position 17,454 of record JAWZYV010014772.1, read on the forward strand.
TAAAAGTTTTCAACAAATTATATATGCCATAAAGTATTTTATTTTAGAAAAGTAGTATATACATTACAAATTATCTTTTCTAAACATTCATAAGTAAGGCAATACAGATACACAGGACTTCTCTCTGAAAGTAAATTGATACATTTCCTGAAAAAAAGAAAAAGTAAAATCAGATACATTTTAAAATATATTTGATAAATTTGCTGGACGATTCCACCGTTATGTGTGCGACATCTGTAAACTGCTTTTCTTTAACTCCTTTTTCATAACTCAGCATTGGAAAATCAAGTATCAATATTATCTTGCTTTACATCCTTTTATAAAATGAACATATACACAATAAATATAATTATCTGCAACATTTTATATTTAATTATTAATTTTATAAAATTTGTAACATGTGTGAAAACTTATGGGTAACACACAGACATTGGAACTGTCCTGCTCAGCAAACTCCTAAATAAAAAATAAAAATTTCATTTTTATACTCTTTGACACTATGGGTTCCTGACCGTATGATTATGTCTTTGGTTATAGTGAGCCTCTGGGGAGCAGCAAATTTTGTTCACTAATTTGATTTGATTTGAAATCACCCCTGCAGGGAGGGCGAGATTTTAGAGATTTAAGGCGAAGAGCCGTTATCTCACTTGTTCTATAGTTCGTTCACTATATCCAAAGTTCTGATGTCCAATAACAATAAAACAATACTTAACTAGAAAATAGAATTTTTTACAAGTACTGAATGTTTATTAAGTAAATCAAACATAATGGATTGCATTTACAAGTCTAGAACTAGTTAAGTAAAATAAACACAATTAATCGCATTTATGGAAATAATGTGTATTCTATTCAGTTGGAAAAAGGAGTTGTCGCTTTTAACATGTATTCATTGAAGATGGTAAATGAAATCGTCTTAAGTCAAGACAAAATTTCAACTTTTAGTTCAGTTTTGTTAATGAATGCTTTTAAAGGATAGGATGGATTGCAGCATTGAAAAAGTTATGACCCCTCCCCCCTTGTTTAATATAATCAACTTAGTCTACACACTGGCAATTCACCTGTACAGTGGTCACCACTTACTTAGGTTAGTGGTTTATCCTGTGAGCCGCTTATTCTGGTCAAAATTGTTATGAACAGAACAAAATGGCCAAACAGCACTGTCCACCGTTTACCTCGGTAGTGAGTGCTGCTTTATCCAGTTAAGTAATCTGGAGATTAGGTAAAATTTCGACGCAATTAGCTTTTAGGGTCAGCCAGTCAAAGATGACTCATATTTGTGTGGAGGTGTTACAATAATTCAATCAAAACAATTGTTAATACACTTAATAGAATTTTAATAAAAATAATGATCAATCTGACACCCTGAATGAATCAGGCACCCGATGATGATGACAATGGTGTGCACCTGAACCACATGAGTAGATTCGCTGAACACTACAGACATTTTATGTAGAGCATTTGAGGAGAACAACGTAAATGGTTACCTCTTTTCACCACTAAGTTAAATTCAGTTTGCGCTAAAATACAATATACCCTTAAAACAGCCTTTAATCTCAGATTTCCAACCCAAGAAGTTGTAATAGTTATTTTTTTTTCTTTATTCTTAAATAAATATGTTCATATGTCAAACTATTGAATAATATAGTTTATATATTTTGATTTAATTCACAAATTTTTTTATCTTAAATATTTCATACTTTTTGTCTCTTACTTTTACTTTGGTCCCGCCGTTTATTTCAGATATTCCAGCCAGTTTCAATCCGTTTCGATGTAACTGGAATAAGTGAGGACCACTGTATTTCGGAACAGGAGCTTGATAATCTTTCTCTCTACTTGAACACTAAAGAGACACTCTTCGTGGGAATAGAATAACATTACCCCTACTGTCCAAAAATTTTTAAGTTCACTATAACGGAAGTCGTGGTTCATTAAAACTGAAAAATGCTATGTGCATTTCTAATGTATGTGAGTCAGGACTAAGGAAATGTGTTCACTATAGCTGAAAGTTCTCTATATCCGGAGTTGACTGTACATATAAATTAAAAAAGCCACAGCATTCTCTGTGTATAAGTTCTAGGGACTTACGGAGTCTTTCGCTGACATTTTTCCTTTTTAGATAATGTAACAAAATAATGAAAGCATTTACAAGTCTAACATAGGCATAAAGAGGGGTTCACAAGTATGATTAAGGATTTAAAGAAGGCGGTTCTGGAACCCAGCGATTCAGAAGAAAAAAAAAAAGTTTACAATACATGCTATAGCACTTCAGCATGATCCCTGCATACGAAATTACCAAAAGCTTAATATGAGGTATGATCCAAAAGTTTAGGGACAACGTGTAAAATTCTTTACCCTGAATAGTTCACATCACCGAAGTACTACATCCACCTTCAAAGTAGTCACCTTGGGCAACGATACACTTCTGCCAACGTTCGTATAATTTCTGGAAGCGAATTTCCCCAACCTCCCATAAGGTTTTTTGCAAAGCTGCTTTCATCTCTTCAGATGACACAAAGGCGTTTCATCTCTTCTGATGAAACAAAACGGTATCCCTGTATTATTTTTCTTTTTTATTAATGGGAACAGGTAAAAATCACATAGGGCTAGTCGGATGAATTGGGGAATGGGAATAACCTGGGTACTTATAGACTTTGTCAATTAAGTCACCCAATATTGTCATTAGTTATTCTTTTTGTTCAGTAATCAACAATCGAGGGACAATGTGCTGGGACACTTGGTGTATGTTGAGATCTTCCATTGGAATGCACTGGCAACTTGTATATAAGTGTCTAGACTCTGCGATTTCTACAAGTGTTTGACGACGATCTTTTCAAACACATTCAAGACACCAATGAAACATTTTCTGTATTCCATGAAGTCGAAAGTCGGCCAACATTGTCCAACGATTCTCGGCCCTCTTTTAAATGCAGATGCCATTCATAAATCTTGGATCTCATTATGGTAGATTCATCATACACATTTCTTAGCATTTCCAAAGTCTCTATTGGCGTCTTACCTAACTGTTGACAGAATTTAATGATACAGCACTGCTCAAGTAAAGCCAATTTTCTTATGTCACCAAGCTAAGACAACTGACTTCGGAAGGTAACAGCTGTGAGTGCTGTTCGTCCGCATGACATGGGATAAATCAACTCAGTCAGGTAGGGGTAGGTTGGGAGAATCCTTTCCAAGCAATTTAACTTTAGGTACTTGCTTTCGCCACATCATCAGGAATAACCACAATCCCGGAATTTTTGGATCATACTATGTATAAGCTAATATAAAGCTTTCAGCATAAAATGCACACATAATCAATACTCTCCTTAATTGTCATTTTAATTGTAAATAAAATATAACTTTTCAAATTTGTAATTAAATACTAAATTAAGATTAATTAAAATTCATTTTATATTATTCATAGGTAAAACACACAACAGTATATTATATGTAAAACTAAAAAATCTTGGTCATAAAAAATTACCTTTTACAAAGTTAAACACTAATAGCAGCATACTTATATTTTGCAATATTAATAATTTAATAAATATGCTATGATAAATGTAATTAATCTGGTAACTATGCTTAATCGCATCATGCTTTGAGTTTTACAAAACATATTTAGTAGTTTTTCAAAATTATGTTTCTAATTGAGGATCAGAAAAAAATCCTCCTATCCCCACCCCACCCCACCCGATAAAGAAAAGTAGAAAACCATGTCAAGTAGTGTTACCCAGTAGAAAAGTCTGCATTTCTGTAATATTATTAAATATATTAGAGATTATTTTTCACTCATCTTAAAATTCAATGACTTAGGATATTTTATAATATGAAATTAAAATATTAAAGTATAACTAAGCAATATTATTTGTAAATACATTTAAAAATCTGTTAAAAATACCTTTTTTCTCTTCGTTCTGAAATTATTTAGCTGAATATGGCCAAATATCTGTTCAGTATTCGGCCTACCAAATTCACCAGTGTAGAGATGTCCTGTGTCAATTACAGTTGACGTTGCATTACTAGAAAGAAGCTTTATCTGATTGAGCCATCAAATCGCAGGACACTTCCCCCTATGCATGTTAAAACACAGGTATAAAAAATCACTTGCAGACAGTAGGCCACAAAAAATTTAAAGGTATTGCACAAGAGCAAATCAAGCAGTGATATCATAAACGATCAGTTTTTTACACTTGGGGCTGTTATTTTGGTATTAATAACAATTTCTGGGATTATATTTGTTTCTTAAAAGAAAAGAATTCCTTAGGATGATTTTTCAAGAATTTCCAGGTAATCACAAGAAAAAAATAATTATTAAGTGTCTAAAGCATTACAACAATCAAAATTATTTGTTTCTTCCTCCTACATACCTACCAACATTCCGTTATTGAAAATCTTACACAATAAAAATCAACTAAAGATTAAATGTTTATCCTTACAATACAGTTAATTATAAATATCAATTTTATTAAATAAAAATCAAAGCAAGTTATTTAGAAATCTTTTTTCATAGTATGAAAATCAGTTATGATTTTTATAAGCTGATTAATGGAAATACAAATTTATATCAACATCTGTAAAAGAAAGTCATAAATGATCAACATACCTAAATTTGTCATAAGACAGATTGTTATTATTTATGAGTGTGTTCAAATGTGAGAGGAAAATATATATGATACACCCCGCTAGCAAGTGGGGACATGCAACCAGTGTTATATATATCAGTCTCAAATAATATCCAATTTCAAATCTAAGGCTCTCCAAAGTGCCAACATACACCATTTTGCAAGATTTTTTTCAGGGAATCATTCGAAGCATCGACTTAACAGCAATCAAAATGAGATATATCTGTCACTTATATGGTTCGATCACCATAAAGTAAAGCAGGCATTCATTTGAAAAGTAGCAGCATTTTAAAAATTATAAACTATAACGAGTTTTATCATTAACTCTGATGTACTAAATGCAAAGATTTCAATTGTCTGAAATTTGGCGGAATTCCCCCAACTTAAATCAATTTACTGAATTTGGTGAGAATTCTGAAGATAGATCGCTTGAAATCCCTTAATAACTGCATTATTTCTGATCAGATAATTAAAATTTAACGCTGTATTCTACTAAAACCTATACACTTATTTTCAAAAATACTATTTCCTTAAGCTCTCAGTACATTGCGCCAAGCCTAAAACTGTGCAAACCACTAGAACTTACTTTCTCAAAATCGGCATATCAGCCATTTTATCTTTTGCCAAACTAACAAATTTTACATAATAGCCTCGGAAATCGTCAATCCTTATTATTTTGCATACAAAACATGTCATTCCTGCTCTGATTTCCCATGCACATGATATTATAATTAAAAAAATAACTTTACAAAAATAAACTAACAAAAAAATCATTATTATTCTTTTATTTTTACTTATTTAAGAATTGAAAACATTTTATTCGACAAAATTGCAACACATGACAACCACGATGCTCATTTCACACGTTTTTCACAATGGGAATGGGGGTTACAATTACGGAAAGCTTTCTATATGGAAATCATAAAAAAATCTCAAACTCTGGGAACGGGTGGACTTTCAAAGTTTTAAAGTGGACTATCATTTACTCTATATTATTTTGCACATCTGTGCAAAATTTCAGGCTGATTGGTCCGTTTTTGTGGATTTGTATATGGTCTAAACCCACAAACACAGTTTCATTCTTATTATTACTTAGATTTCTGTGTATGAAAAGCATATATTTATAAAAAACATTAGTTAAATTTACACATTTTACAACATTTAAGCTATTAATAAATGGTGGTATCTATGACAAGTTAGAGAGAAAATGGAGTTTCTGCTGTATAAGCAAAAAATCAATCATATCTTTATCTCATACGGTTTTCAATTTAATAAATTTACAAGCGTAATTTAGCTGAACATTAGTGACTGAGGTACCAAAGTTTAAAAAATTATGTTTTTAAAAATTTTGTTGAATAAAAACACTTCTTTCTAAAAATCTTACAATAATGCCAATTAGATTTATAATAATCTTACAATGTAATCAATTTCTTACATTAAACCTTACATGTTGGCAGCAATGCTTCTAGCATAAATAATGTTAATTCATTAAATCAAACACAGTTCCATATTAAATTCTGCATATAAAAAGTCATAAATTATTTCAAGGGTGAAATGATTTTTAAAAAAACACGGTACTAACGTATTATCCTGCCAAACTATTTTTCCGTCAAATGAGTTGCCAATCGTATTCAAAACCATTGATAATTTCATACCCGGCATTTCTCTTGGCGAAAAAAATTGCTCGTCTTGGCAGACCGCGGGGTAATACGTAAGTACCAAATACACTTTATCGATTGACAGGATTTTGTTCAACCCAAAACATCCCAACTGAAAAACTTAAATGGTTTTTTTTTTTCAAAATTTCAAATTTAATTACATAGGTAATACATCTCTTGATATCAATACACCAATTGCAGGGTTCAATGCATACTTTAATTGGGTTTGTATTGCAGCCTCATCACAAAATTGCAAACGATTAACATGGCCCTTTATAAAAATGCAATAAATTATAACAGCACTTCACTGTCATTTAACCTGTTTTATCAATTATTTTAACAAAATGTATTTTACTGGAAAAAAATTCCTGGATCAACCCCTGACTTGTTAAAGTTCTGTAGAACTTTTCATAGGGCACCTATGAAATTGGGGACAACTTTTGTTAGTAAAACAAGGTTATACTGATTGTCTGTACACAAAGTTAATGGTAAACAACTCCATTTACTAAACAGTATTAATACGAGTAAAACCGAGCAATATTAAGCATAAACAATGGGGGAATAATTCCGTAAGCAGAGGCAGGTTTAATTGGCAACATTATTTTTGTCTTCAACGTCTATATATAAGAAAATATAAAACCAAAACTACAATACACTTATCTAAGGACCTTCTTAAAACATTTCTAAACATATTTCAAATGCAATATAAAACAAATTGAACATAACCAAAACACTTAGCTCTACACTGCCCCCGCTTACGGAATTTATCCCAACAATGGAATATTTGTCTTAAATAAAAGTACTAAGCTTATAATAAAAGCAAAACTCGTAAAAGCTTTTTATTGTTATTATTATTCAGTGATGAATGCTAGAAAACAGAAAATATAAGTAGGAAAATGTAAAATATTCCAACTTAAAGCTCTATTTTTCAGGTTTTTAAAGAAAAACTAAACTTGCCATGAGATTTCTCTGGCAATTTATGAGCTAATTTTTAATCCCGGGGACGTATGAATCTCAAATCGTATCATTACTTTAATTTTAAAATTGAAAATTAGTGTTTTTCTGTTTGTTTTTTACAGGTATATATAAAAAATATGACTAGAGTAGCAGGAATTGAATATAATCACAAATTATTTTAACTTTGCAATCGTAATTCCCCATACACCGATACGGAAAAAACGTAAACAATGCATTTCACAAATAAACCAACGACAGTGGTTTTGTTGAACAGTACCGTTCTTAAACTTCATAAGTCTAATATCTATTTAACTATTTCTGTACAGTACTTCAATAAAATGAGAGTAATGATTAGAAACCGAGAAAATTAAATTTATCCAGGCTTTACTAATTGTTTTATAAGAGAAATAGGTTACGTGTAAACATTAGGCTTAACGGCTTTAAAATACACGTCGTTATGTTTTAAAGCATGAGTTTTTTTGAAAAAGTAATATTTCTTAGCAGAAAGATTTCAGAAAATATAAGTAAAAATTAAAAAACATTACGTTTAAAATCACCTGCAATTCTTTACGGATCCTCAAGCGTTTCACATTAACGTCGTAAATGGTTGTTTGTGTTTGGTTCGCCCATTCGCCGCACCCGCACCGGACCGGCTGCCACAGATAAACGTCGTTAAAATACAAAGTTATTCCAAAAGTCGTTTTATAACATAAAATATAGCAAGTTTACTTGGAAAGCATGGTTAAATTCTGTTAACATTTTTTTTCTGTTGGAAAAATGACAGAATAGTTCTGTATTTTTAAGATTATTTTTTGCAGTGTATATTTTAAATAGAATGAAAAAAACTACAAGAGAAATTTAAAAAAACAATACTTAAGTAGTTAAAGTGCAAAAAATATTATTGAGTTAAAAATAAATTCCACTTTATATTTAAAATGGGTATGCTCTAAGCTTCGGTCCTAGGTTTATTATTAACTAGCTTCGCGCCCGTTCTTCGCACGGTAGGAAACGAAATTTTTCCTCTCATGTGTAATTCGATTTAATTCCAGTGAAGTGGAATCTACAAAAAGCAAAATTATTTCACTCTTGACTTAAAGTTTGCATCATATATGTACTAACCTGAGATCATTGCAATATAATGACACACACCAAAAAAAAAAAAATAAATAAATAAATAAATAAAATGTCAGCGTCATTCGTTATCAAAAAGTGAAAAGTTAGACCGTTCTCACTTTCAAATGTCTTATTTCCGCATCATGCTGTCTTTTAGGTTCGCGTTTTAGCGTTAAATACCTCAGACACTACATGAAATAGACATTTTTTAAAATTTTAAAATTACGTCATGCAACCCTTTACAAAAAGAAAAGAGATAAGACTGCGCTATTTATAAAGGCTTTAAAATTGTTTTTCTAGATTACGCAGTTTAATTTTTCTCCTCACAAATAAATCCAGTATTTATAAAAGGAAATCGAGCCAAGCAAAGAAATCGTCTGCTTGGACATAAGAATAACTATGTACACAAAACGAAATCTTCGGAACGAGAAACTTTTTTCACGTTTTCAGAAGAGCGCTCGTTGTAATTGCTTCACAATGGGCTTTGACTTTTCTCTATTCTAAAAAAAAGTAAAGGCCGCTGTCAAAAGCTTGTCAGCGTATCTCCTCCTAAACCGTGGGGATTTAAGTTTCGACTAAGGTGCCCACAGATTCGAAAAATTCCGAGGAACCTGCTAAGCTGATTTAAATTTCGAAAATCGAATTATTTTAGAAGATATTAATAAAGAACTGAAAAAATAAACATAATGGTTGCCAGATTTGGCATAAAATGATTCATTCCTTTGCAACAAAGCGTTTCCAAGTATCTAGAATCGCGTGAAATTTACAAACATCAGTTAGAATTACATCAAAACAAAAACTATATGAAATAAGTAACTCAAAATTTGTTACACAAAGTTGACAATTTTCAAATAGTAAGTTCGCTTAGACAACAGGAGTTTAGAATTAGCGATTATTCGTTTTTCTAAAACAGAATAACTAATATCTTGAAAATGAGAAATAATTAAAATGCAGATTATTTTAAAGCCGGTTCGGTCCAGCTGGATTATTTGCTACCAGTAGAAATATTTGGCGGCGTCAACTATGCCATTATAGCAGTTATAGTACACTTTGGATATTTGCTAGCGCGACGAGATGGTATAATTCGTGATGCTAAGTACGCCAATCTGCAAACGATTATGTAAATGAAAATATGGATAACGGTTTTCCGGTAACCTTAAATGAACAGTAACTATAGGTTGTGAGCATGTGTAAATCGCATGTGTTGTGAGCATGTGTAAATCGATAATGAAAAGTCGCCATTGGTGGCAAGCTATCCTATCTGTTCCGTAGATTTTATTAACTTTACATGTACGCAAGTCGCCAAATAATGAAAAATCGCCATGGGTAGCAAATTCGCAAGGTGTCCAATAGGTTTTACATTATTAAAAATACAGCTGAAACAGATGTTCTGATTTTATTATGCTTTAGCTCCTAATTAATATAACTTTTGAATGGCAACATTAAATATCATTGTGTTTCTGATGAGTGCAAATAATTTTTCCAGCGATTATAAGCGGAGTCCGCACTTCAGGTGGAGTATAGCTCAGGACCCGTACAACACGGATTCCATAACAAAATATCTTCCGTGTTATGAGGGGGAGGGGGTCTACTGTAGTGTGAAGTTTAAATTTTTATGTACAGATGAACATGCAAGAATTAAGCAATGTGTAGCTCCAGGGCAGTAGCCAGAAATTTTTGATGGAGGGGGGGTTACGACTACTACATCTCATATATATGTATACGTGTGTGTGATAATGTAGTGAAGAATATGCATTTTGTATGGCGAAAAATTTCTCATGGGGGGGGGGGTTATGACCCCCCTAACCCCCCCTTGGCTACGCCCCTGTGTAGCTCAGTAACATTTTATCTGATCCAATCTTCGGGTTTTGTCTGTTGAAATTATGTCTTTTTTACGAATAAGCCTTATTAGGGGCCGAATGCCTCATACGAAAAGCGAGCGTAGCGAGTCTGCGGGCCTTGGCCCCTAGTAGTTGTACAATAACAGTAGTGTTTGGCGCATTTTGGCTTCAAATATAAGGCAATAAACAACAGATGTTTTAATTCGAATTTCGCAAAAAAATCGCTTCGATTAATGGAAGTTTTAATAATACTCGTAAATGTTTTATTAATAATAAACTTATTACAATGTAAATTAATATATACTTCTTCCGTAAAAAAAATATTCCAATAATTAAATGATTTAATTGGAAAATATAATCAATAATTAAATTATAAATAATTTCATCTAAATTCCTTTTAAAAATATTATATATATTATTAAATTTATCACCAACGATAGAACTGATTTGATTCATATTTAAGTACAGTAAATTCAGAAATATGATTTCTTTATTTCCCAGGCATTAACCTTGTTCATGATCAATTTGCACACTTTAAATCAATTCAGATACCACACAGCAGCTTTTATATTGTTCCTCTACAGAAAGAAGAGACCAGTCAATCAGTGGCATGGGGCAATCCATTTATAAGTTTTTGGGTTGTTAGCAGTGCGTACCTGAGCGGTGAGCGTCTTCGGAAAAGAAAAAATGTATTTGATTTTATTCTATTGTTATCGAGTTAAACCCTCCCATAGAACCCAGATTTAACTTGTTCCACCCATCGTTGCAAAGACACACGGATAAGATAACCTTCTGTACCCAGTAACATGAATCTATGAATGCTCCGCTGGCGTCCTGCGTTGCAAAAGCGCAACAGTGGTTGCATTAGACACTGATAAACCCAGACCAATCTGGGTAACAATGCTGGGAACAGAAGAAAATGTTCGGCGTTGAATCTTTGAAACGGTGGGAGCTAACAGGTTAAATCTGGGTTTAAGAATTAAAATCACAGATGAGAAAGGGTTGGGCCGCATTGTACTGAGTTCAAGCAATTTTAATAGTATAAGTAAAAATGTCTTTAAAATTCATGTTTACTTTATGCATTAGTGTTGTGAAAATAAGCTTCATTCCCGTAAACAGGACTAGCTGATTAGCCGACTAGAGCAGCAGATAATTTGAAAGTCAGGTTGCGTCGTAACGCCTAATGCAACCAGGCAACGCCGGGCTAATCAGCTAGTATGCAATAAGTAATGTATATTTATATTCAGGGCCTGATTTACGGCGGGGCATTCGGGGCACTGGCCCGGTGCCCCCACTCTAGGGGGGGGGGCAAAATGAAAAAAATACGCAGTAATTTTTTGTACATCTAACATTTCGCTCATATTCACATTCCTGACATATTGTAAAATGTAACAAAATATGATTACAGTAAATACACTCAAAATACTGGTGTTAAAAAGATAAAACAGTGAAAACTTTGTAAATAAACACTCATAAAATGATACCTTTTTTGCAGGAAACGCGTTTTCGTACTGAAAATTTCAGTACCTCCTCAGCGCAGCCTAAAATTGTGAACCTTTGGACTGAAGATATACTGAAATTTTCAGTACGAAAACGCGTTTTCTGCAAAAAAGGTATCATTTTATGAGTGTTTATTTAAAAGTTTTCATACATTCATTGCGTAACAGCTTGACGTTTTTGCAACGGAAGGCGAATCCGTGTTAGCAACGTTTTAAAAACGGAAGTGTGCTACTTGGGAAAGTCCCGGCCTCGGGTCCCGTCGCGCGGCTGTCGGTCTAACGGTCCTGAGTTTTGGTAGGTTTTCTCTAGATGTAAAGTGAATACGCGTTAGAACCCCTTAAGCATAGAAATTCACCCAACCAAGGCAACCCCCCATCCTTGGCAGATGACCCTAGAGAGCGTTGCCTTAACACTCATATCAAAACTTATGAAGGAATTCTGAATTTTTTTATTTTAATTTGCTGCTTTCTACCTTTCTTTTCTTCTTCTTCTTCCTGTTTTTATTTTTTTTTCCGGACGGTTGCGTGCTTTAAAGATTTTTTTACCGCTTATTTGGGGGGAGAAATCATATCTGACAGCTTTAAAGGGATGGTGGACACCACACCCAAATCATCAAAATTGGCCAAAAAAATGTGTTTTTACTTTTTTGCATACTGATATTCTGCAGTTAAATCTGAACCATGGAGAAAAAAACGCGTATGTCTACGGCAATTTTTTAAAAAAGATATTAGGGTTTGAAAAAATTAAACGGACAGTTAAATGTCCACAAAAATGCAATTAAACGCGTAAATAAACGCGTCACAACTTTTATTGAACGCTTTACAAAATAAGCTAATATTTGAATGAAATTATTTTAAAAATATGTTTTGTTAAGGTAAAATCATAAATAAAATTATTCAGAAGAGACGGTATAGTGGAAAATTACTCTTTAAATTGGATTTTCTTTAAATCAAGTTTTTTGTGATTTTCTTGCCTTCGAAATGCTCCATGCTTGTTAATTTTTGTCGGAATTGTACAAAATTTACTACAAACATTCTTTTCATATATTACAATAAATCAGTGTATCCTTTTTAAATACGGTCAAAATTTCGATTATGAAATTTCACTTTTATTTACGAAAAATGAAAAATTTCGGGAAAGTTTGTTATACAGTGAAATCCCTCTATAACGATATTTTGGGGGTCAAAATAATATATCGTTGTAAAGAGAATTATCGTTATAGAGAGAATCGATATTGGAACGAAAAGATTTTTGTTCATTTATCCCATACCCTGCGGTGTCACCAGAAAGTGTTCTGTTTTCATTCAGCACACCCTCGCAAGTAATATATTATAAGTGAAAGGAGAAGAACATGTTTATAGTTTTCAGTAATTTTCACAACACTCACAAATTTTAGATAAATACCCTTGCCGCCTCGCCAGGGATCTCGCCAGGGAACAAATATATAATGTCTAAATAAATAATACCTGAATGCCGCAAAAGCGTTTTTTAAAAATGTATTAGATATTAATTGAAAATACATACCCATTAATTTATCCTTATTTATTTTGAATTCTGTGTAAAAAAATCGGAAATTTTTGTTTGCTTTTTTGAATTATTCAGAGATAATCTCATGCAGAAAAAACGAAGTGCATCTAAAGAATTTAGATGCTCCTCGGGTGCATTAGGTAAACTCGGGTGCATGAGGTAGCAGCATCTATTTCGTCATTTACAGATGCCTTTATTCTTTTCCTTTGTGGATCGAAGTCATTTGAGTTGAAAGTTTTTTCAACTTCTGTCCGTTTATTTAAAAATGTGGTAACAGTCGACTGTGAAAGTCCGTATTTTCTGCAAACCTCAGGTTACTTCATGCCTTTATCAAAATCTTTTATGATTGTTGAATTTCACTTCGATAGATATTTGTTTTCTTTGCCATTTGCCTGTAGCCATTTGCTTTCGATTTTCACTAAACAAACTTCAAAGTAAACAAAACTCATAAATAATTTAAAATATCCTCGTGTAAGAATCGACCTCGATAGGATTTATCGGAAGTTAAAATTCTTACTCAAGTTCAGACAAAAGACCGTATCGTTTTCTATATGAGTTCCGGTGAAAGGAATCCTTGACCATTTTTTAAAGAGGGGGGATAGGAATAAAAGATGTGTCATCCAGGAAATGCCAACTGTCCTTCCACCTTACGAGAAATGCACTTCTCATTGCCATAGTGTTACACCAGCAGAACGAAACTTAGAAGACGTTCTTTGGCAGAGGCGTGGTCCAACCCGTTCCAACCACATTTTACCTCGACTTTCTTTGTGTAGCTTTCAATGTGTGTGCATGAGTTGGGCTTCTGATGCATCGTAGAAAAAAAAATATCGTAGTAGAGAGAATTATTGTGATGTAAGGGATAATTATTACCATCGTTGTAGAGAGAATTATCGTAAGGATATCGTAATACAGAGAACTGTTTTACATTAATCTAAAGGGAATTTAGCCAGGACTATGAAAAAATATCGTAATAGAGAGAATTATCGTTATAGAGGATATCGTTGTAGCGAGATTCTACTGTATATCCATGAAAATATTTTTAAAAAATTAACTACTCGGTCGATTCAAAAACCAATACACAGCCTTTTTTAAAATGTATTTTTATACTATTATAAATCAAAATTAGTAAAAAAAAGTTAAAATTAGAACGTATGGAGCATTTTCTCGAAATTAAAAAATTAATTAATTTTTAATTAATTACTAATATTTTTCCATTTTTAAAAAAAATTTCAGTTATGTATAATGCTTTTAGTTTAATAGATTAAAATACAAAATCTCATAATCCTATCTTATTAAATTAAAAAAAAACTTTTTAATGTCCACCGTCCCCTTAAAAAGCAACATAGAATGTTTCTACACAAACTGTTCTATACTAAAATGTTTCAAGCTCAGAAATTGCATTCCAAAATGAGCTTAGACGCCAATAATTTTGGAATATGCATGTACAGCTGCGGGGGAAAAAAAATGCCAGACTTGTACTGTTTTCGGCCGTCGATCGTCGTACAGCAAAGTTACAGATACCAATCGTTTTCGATTGACGTACACTTTAATTTGCTATGCATAAAAATTGCATAAGGGACCATCTACATATTAAAATTCACACCAACTTATTTTTCCAATAGCAACCCCTAGATTTCACTTCATATTTCAAAAATGTAGCTCATTTTAACCCCGGATACACATTTTCAATAAATTTGAACTGAAAATGAGCGAGTTATGAGCACCCAAAATTCCCCTCCCCATATGTTAAATATTTTTTCATACTTTAAATCATATCTAATGTAATATTGATAATAAGAAGCTGATTTTTATTCGTACTATTAGAACTAAACGACCCAAACATAATTTAATGTTATTATGATTTTAAATAAAATATTAATATGAATTATGAATTATGAATTTAAAATTAAAAAAATTATAAATAGAAACATAGCCAAATTTCGATGGAAATAGATGCAGAAAGTATTATTACATGGCTGTGCAAAATTTCAAATTTTTACGTTCAGTAGTTTAACTTATATTAAATAAAATGCGTTATTTTCATGATAAGGGACCATATATAAATTTATTAAGTGATAATTTTTTTGAAAACTGCTTAAAATAAGCGTAAATCAGATTTCTTTTGCTCAAAAACACAGTATAAGATAGCGGTATTAAAAAATATCAAATTTTGAAGCAAATAAATTAGAGGTTTTTACAGTTTACTGGCTATTCTATAAAGCGTCTATTGTTGCGTCCGCTACCATATTCCGCCAAATAAAATATTTTCCAGGTATTGAGTTAGATGCAGTAGATGTATGTCTTCTATTGCACGTCCTATTTCTAAAAAACTAACATCCTCAATATCCGAGGCATGAATTTGACCTTTTTTAATGTAGGAAACATTGAGTCTTTGGACTTCCCCATACTTTATCAAATATTCAAAAAACGTTCAAAATCACGTTTTTCTGTCGAAATTTTCATCTGAATATAAACTAAAACTCCGCCAAAAGTCTTATAAGAATATTGCACTTTGCAGTCAATAATATTAAATGAAGAAAGTGAAATAACAAACACAGTGATAATATTGGGTCGGCAAAATGTAATTGCGTTTTTTACATGGAATTCAAACAAATAAATTTTCAATCATGAAATCATTCTTCAAGTTTGACCATAGCTGAGTAACATTCATGCTTGTAGTCAGAAGAGCAGAGAGAGACTCTCACTCCTGCCAACATTTCACCTGTCTAAGAGAACCATCAAGGGAATTACTCAATAACAATTTCAAAATTAGAAAGATTTTTAAAATCGTGAGCAGTCGTTTTGCACTTTTCCTTTAAATCTTGTGTACGAACCAAGAAACTGATGAAATCACGGGTCATTTGGACCACTTACTAAATATTCTAATTTCTACCCTTGATATTCTTACTACAAAAAACTTTAAGAGAGATGTAAAAAATATTTTCCTTGAAAATAATGTTTATTTCTTTTAACTCTCTTGAGCGAAATGAATGAAAGGCAAAGGGTTCGGAACTTTTAAATAGCGTTTTTCAATTTGCAGAAAGTCCCTTAAAAACGCGCAAAAAGTAATTCGCAATATCTCCGGAAATTATCGTAGAAAATTCGTGAAAATTTATATTCAGGATAATTTGAAGGTTTTCTTTCATTTAAAAGTGAAAATATAGTGTAGCCATTGACAAAAACGAAGTTGATGCAGAATTAAATATGAAGACGGCCCCTTATGCAAATTAAATTAATGGCAAATTAAAGTATGCGTTATTTGCAAACGAATGGTATATATAACTTTCCTGTATGACGAACGACGGCGAAATAAAGAGCAAGTGAGACATTTTTTTTTTTTTTCCGCAGCTATACATATTACGCTGTAAAATATTTTTCCGGATGTTTCATAACTTTTATACGTAATATGTCTGCCGTTTATAAAAGTGCCTCTTTAAAGCACAGCTTGTGAAGATGCAATCTAAATTGCTTTTAGTCTTGGCGTAATTTGATTCGCCGAAAGATTGCAATATTTCGTAATCCTCTAGCAGGCTTTTAGGCTATTACTGTAAATAAATTGTATTCAGAAAGCAGAACATGTTATTGCTAAGCTTGACAACTGCCAGTAAAGTGGATTAAGCACATTAACACTTAAAAAATATCGTATGCTTAACAGAAGATTAACTGTAAATGAACTTTTTTTTACGCTACATGTTACATAAACTGACTACCATCAGATGGCTGGGCTATGTTTGGTTAAACGGATAGGAGAATCTTTCTAGAGATGGAATAGCTATTCGACTAAAATCTGAAGGTGAAGGATAAGAATATCGTATTACGCTCCACCCCCAGTCCCAAAAAGAGGAACGTTTTCCTATGAATTTCGTAACCTTACCCCTACTGCTGTCCACGGCTGCACTCCGTGCTTATGGTTTCCAGAAAGTAAAAAAAAATCAGTTTTAATAGTGTTTATAGTGTGTAAGTAAAAATTTTACCCTATGCATTATTTTTGTACTGTTTTATAAAAAATGAGGTGTAATATTCTGAAAAAGAAATTTTTTTTTAATTATGCCAGATTTCATATAAAAAGGATATTTTTTAAGAATTTAAATTTGTATTTTGCCGCTTTTTTTCACCAAATACGGCATTTTTGCTTATTTTAGACACAGTCGTATTCTTAAAAATTAAAACTTTTCAGACAAATCACAGTCATTCCAAAATTCTTTTCTGAATCAGACCCCCTTGATTATTTAGCTATATATATGCAAGTAATTCCCACACTGATAATAGAGAGATTAAGAAAAAAAGAAAGAAACCGCTTACTCTTAAATGAATTTTATTTTTCTTTACAATATTTTCATGCGTATCCTTTAAATTAAACCATGAGAAATTTCAACAATAATATTTTTTTTTTCGAGCGATACATCTGGATAATCCTGATGAATAAGAAACAACAAGAAGTCCGAAAGTCCTAGACACCATGCAGAATTAAACATACGTTTATTACAATTCCAATAAAATATTTACTAGGAAACTATATATTCAGTATGCTTTATTTTTACACTGACTAAAACCTCTTCTAATTATTATTTCTTTTTCACAGAAATACCCCCGCCTCCGCTCTCTTTCTATTATTAAGCAAATACAAACTTTAGATATATTTCCTTGGAATTGATTTTGCTTTTCATGCCGAAACAACAGAATTAAAATAGATGATAAAAGTTTAAAATGAAATATAATTGAAAATAAAAGTTTTTACATTGAAAAGTTCATGAACAGAAAGAGAAATACAAATCGGTAATTAAATTTTATCTGTTTCAATCCTGTTACCGAAATAATACATTTTAGCATATCTATTTACTTTTTCCCAATACATTTTTTTTAAAATAAATTGTTATAAAATCCTTGAAATAAAAAAAGCTTATATCAAAGCTTATATGACTGCCAAAATATTCAAAAAGCTACTAGACATCATATAAATATATAGCATTAGAAATGTAAATAAATAATGTCACTTGTCAGTGTGTTACGCGATTAATTAATATAACTGCATATACCTTAGGCGAATTTTTAAACATGGATAAACGTTCAAATATGATAATTTTAAAACCATTTTTTACAAAATAAATGTATTAGATATACAATAGACAAAAAATATATACTAATGACACAACGCAAATAAATGGAGGCCATTTATTTAATGGTTGAATAAAAAAGGATTGTTACTAAGAAACTGGAAATCTAGCCTTGGATGGCCTCGTTGTTCCATGTAATAAAACTTTGTCATGTCATATCAATCTACTAATGCCAACAAATTTAATTTATTCGTATGATGTTTCTTAAAATATCAAATACCATATAATTGCTAAATAACTTATTCGTTAAAAAATAAGTAAATAATTCAAACGGCAATATTAACGGTTTATTTCGAAAAAATAATGTGATTTTGGTTCATAAATATGAATAAAATAATTAGGCCACGCACTTAAATATTTTTAGAAAGTCTCTCTACAAGCTCTACTACAAACCGTAATAACCGGCAAACCTGTATCATATGTGAAACTTTCAGAAAAAATTCTTAAATATCAAAAATTTAGCAGGATGTGTCACTGAAAATTTTTGCCGTGAGATTCCATGTTGAAGAATTTTATTAGAAAGTCTCAACATGAGGCACAGTTGATTCATTTATTAGTGTAGGTAGTGCTGCTTAGCAAGAATCACCTTCATTTTTTCGAGCTCTTGGCGCAATTAGTTCATTTTCGTTTGCGTGCACACACCGTGAGAGAGATATCGTTACTTCGAACAACATTCTTAAATTTGATAGCGATTGAAGAAATGAGGTTGATCAGTTTTTAATAAATATAATTTTCTTTGCGCTTTTTTATTTTAAGTGAAACTTCTTTAGGCGCGTTGAGAGTGAAATTTCAAGGTCGTGTCACGGCAATAGCGTCATGATGAGGATGGGACGATTTTGGATTTTAACAGACGGAGAGAGTTACCGGATAGATCGCCAGGGAGAAAGAGATAAAAATAGTAAGCATGCTATACTCTATTGCTGAAGAGAGTTTTCTTTCTCCTCTTTGTGCTACATTCGTTCTTAATAAAGTATACGGATGCGCTGAATGTAAACACACATTGTGCACTCGGAGACGAAAATGCTGGAGCGCTGACTTACAGTTGGTAAAGTCAATTATCAATGTTATATTTTGATCAGAATCTCCAGCATTTTGAAACAGATTTATATTTATTGTTATTAAGAAACTATTATTCAAAAAAATCGATGTCCAAGTAAGTAATATTTTATATATTCTTTTTGTATACATCCTCATTGTAATTTAAAATTTAAAATCCATGTATTTTAAATAATTTTTATGTTTGTCTAATGACTTAGTGTGCTTAGTTTATTTATTATTTTATTTACTATTTTCAAATTTTATTTTAATACTGAAAAATTAACCAAACGAACTTGTAAAATATTTTTACATTATTTTTTTAAAAACCTTTTTAATACTATGCCTCAGTCCTTTGACTACCTACAACATCTCACTTTTGATCTGTTTTCAAATGTTATATTTTAGTCTTTAATTTTTATCTCTGACTACTTATTTGACAATCGAACAGATTTTAAGCAATCTCGAAAAGAAGTTTCACTTCTGACACGTGTACTCTGTACACAGGCTCTTTTTTTTATTTTTCTGTTTGTTCAAAAGCGCTCTTCAAGTTTTATATGAATGCATCAGTCAACAATTTATTTCCTTTAACATTATTTTTTCGGGGGGGGGGGGGCGTTATGTTGCATTTTTTTCCGGGGCGGCCAAATCGGTAGAGCCGGCCTTGAGGGGATAAATTAATTTGTTTACTAAACCTTGCTTAAATCTCTTCAAGTGGGCGATGACTTTAATATTGAGTCTACGCCTACCTGAGAAGATCTCACAAAAACCAGTTCAGGTAGGCCGTTACATTAGCAGTACCCGCCCACAAACGGACTTTGTTTGGACTGATTCTTCTACATAGAATTTTTATTATTTCAAATATGATAGTCCATAGTTCACCAACGTAATTACAACGTGTTATAGTTCAATACTTACTGATTATACAACTGTTAATTTTTCATTGTTGTGTATAATTATACTGATTATGATTTTTTTCTTCCGTGTAGTATTATTTTAAACCCAAAATGAGTAACGGAAAATTATTAGAGTTTTCAAAAAGTGTCCAAAGGGTCATTTTACCCGCACCCAAGGGCAAAATGATCCTTCATTTGAAAATAAATGTAAATATCTTTTTTTATCGGAAAAATAAATCATATAAAAGTAATCATGGCTATACATAATGAAATTAAAAAAAGAACGTTTAAAATGATATAGCACGCTTGATTTATTTTAAAATAAAAAATTTTTAATTTAAAAAAATGGCATAAAAATGACATGAAATATTTGAAAATTATTGTTCAAAATTTATGGCCCACGATAAACTCAGAAATAAATTAAATAATGTAATGGGGAGTCGGGGATCTTGAGAACGCCTGAAGAGCTAGAAGAATGACAAGGACCCGGTACTGGAGTTTCTTCAGTCGATGTATCATTTTACCAGGCAGCACGGCTGTCCACTTTGCTTCATATTTCTGGAACACACCGAGAAACATAACAAACTGAACAAGCGTAATTCACATCTAAAAACACACTCTATTCAATAACCCAAATCATATTTCTGTACATTAAAGAATGTATTTCTAAATAAATAGAAAAGTTTGTGCTTACCTTATCAGAGATATCATAAAAATCAATTTTTTCAAGAATTCTACTCACACAATTAACACAGATCGCATAAATATCTCAATTGCTTCTTCTTGACTTAGCAAAAGTAGTTTATGTGTTACCAAGTAGAATGCGCTGCCTGTCTGGAAGAAAACGTGTTGATCGTTTTGCCCGCTAGGATTATTTTGGGCCATATTCCCCTATTGAAAGTATCCTAAACTGTCCTAACCCATTTATATCAGACACTGCTTTCATCGCCATAAAAATGTAGAGACGAGCTGATCTCACAATGCGTCTTTCAAAAAGAACACCCCTCATTGTTGTGTATACAGTCTTTCTTATTGGAAAGGCGGAATAGACGTAATCTTAGTTAAAAGTTGTGGACTTTTTTTTATAATAAGGAGGTTTAAACTCCCACCCCCTTCTTTTTCACGTTAAAAATTACTTTTTCAGTTTTAACATGTTTATAATTGATAATGTTATAAATAAATAAATAAATAAATAAAATGCAAAAAAAGTCTTTTACAATAAGCATTTCATTTTCATTTCGAGGGCGGGGTCAAAAAAATGTTCTAAATGAAAATAAGTAAAAAAATAATAAAGCATAAAAGGAAAAAAAAATGTTTTATACCATGCTTTATGCTATGAGTAATTATGGGCATGGACTGGTTTTGCGCCATGTGCTAAGCGTGCACCGCAGACTCGCGCATTTAGGGAGTGAACAAAATCTCTTCCCTGGTTTTGATTTATCGATTGTGAAATATTTAGTATTTTAAAAGTATATTAGACTTCAATTTAAAACGCACATAAATGCTTGATTCATTTTTCTTCAATTTTCGTAATTTTATCCTTTAAAAAAAAGACCTCAATTTAAGTTATATTTAAATGCGCGTCTGATAGTTAAATCAATACTCAAGTTTTGCACGTTGTGGCATGTAACATAAATTATGTAAATATTACATGAAAAATCCAAATAATTCAGTGCGTTTTTGCACTTTTTGACCTAAAATATATTTTTATCTTTGCAGCAGAAACTACTGTTATTTTCTTGGGAAATAAGTCTGAAAATAACTGAAAATAAGTAACTGAAAATGAAAATTTTTCTGTTGTTTCTTAGAAAGTATTGTGGTATAAAAGACTGACTGTAATTTATTTTCATCTCTAAAATGGTAAAAATAATTTTTTTTATGCAAGGATTATAAGTGCAAAATTCTCATATTAGAAACGTAATTACAAACCTTCTCTGATGTATTTTGGACACTACGCTCGCGCTTTGAGTAAAAGAAGATAGATATTACATATCCTACCGCTGCACACGCACAGCGCATAACCCTACCTATTCGGACCCTGTGCCCCCCCCCCGCGAATATTTTTTTACAAAGTCGGTGCGGTGCCAGTGAACAAAAATGTTAACGAGTGTAATGAACAAAGAAAGAACTTTTTATACATCCAGTAAACTACGCTTGATTGGGACTTCGACGCACACAAGCACAGCCGCAAAACACCCACACTGGTGACCACAAGTATCGGAACCTTAAAGTGCTCTCAACCCCAAAATTTTATCTTTTAACCCTCCAAGCGGCTGAGACGTAAAATCCCGTAGTCTGTAAGAGTTGTTCAAAGCGGCTGAGACATAATTTTCTGCACCTTTTTTTCTGCTTCGAAAGCGGCTGTGACATAAAATCCCGTTACTGCTTACCCCCTCTCGCCAAAACACCTGTGACACTTAGATTAATGGATTGCAAAGGAGGGGAGAGCGCACAATGGCCAAGACACGCCTACGATACTTTAATTGTAGCTTTCAACACCCCACAAAATTAGTTACAGATGTGGTGACCATAACTTTTCTAACTAAAGAAGAGAGAGACCGAATTCTTTCGGTATTTTTTCAGATAAGTAATCTTTTGAGCCGGAGTCCCTTCTATGATCCCCTTCTCCTAGCATGGTTGGGCACGGGAAATAAGTTTGAATATTTCGTATTTTTCAAAGACCTCCAGGATACTTTTTCACTTATAATAATTTTAAATGTTTAATTAAAATAACAAATTTTGAGTAAATATTTTACTTCTTTCAAATGTTACCTGAAAAGGAAAAGGTGTTGCCTCGAATACAACAAAACGGTTGGCATAAAGAAAAAAAAAAAAAAAATCTTTTATTAGAAGAGACCGATTTAACATATATGGGGTCTTGGGCACACATGCTTACGGATGAAGAGGGGCTTTAAAGAAATGTAGTGCATATTATTATTTAAATTAATACAAATTTACATGTCATAAAACACTCCTGTATAAATATTAACTCTGTAATTATCCTATTATATAGTAACGCTGATACGGGACTCACTCGCTAACAAATCCGGTCCGGCCACTTCCAAACAAAACTTTTACCGTCATTAATACAAACAGATTAAAAAGTTACTGTGTAAAAATTTAATGAAATTCACACAGTTCGTGCGATCGGCTTGAAAATTTTCATGATTATGTAAAAATATATAAAAACGATCTGCGCTATTTTAAAAATCTGAAAATCCACCTGTTCTCTCATTTTTAAGCGATTTTTTGCTATTTTCAGCTTCATTTAATTGCGCATTTAATCGCGTTAAGTTTCCAGTAAAATGAAAATCAAACGTCAATAACAGAGGACTAAATTACAAGACAGTCGGAACACGTACTCAACTTCCCTCACTATTTTTAGGAGAGTCCAATGTCACTTAGGTTAAATGTTTATCTTATATTTCATTGTTTACATCAATAATACTTACTATAAGGACGTTTTGGCAACCAACTATGTTTCCGGACTATTATTTTTCCCATTCCAATTTTAATGAACTAATGCATTATGTAGAAGCTGCCTGGTGTTATAAAATAAAGTAAAGACAACTTCTACATAATGCGTTAGTTCATTAAAATTGGAATGATAAAAATAATATTCTTGAAACATAGTTAGAAGCCAAAACGTCCTTATAGTATTTTTCATGTAAACAATGAAATGTAAGGTAAATATTTAAGCAAAGTGACACTGGGCCCTCCTAAAAATAGTGAGGAAAGTTGAGTATGTGTCCAGACTGTATTGCTGTAAACTAGTCCTCAGTTATTGATGTTTCAGTTTGATTTTACTAGAAAAGTAACACGATTAAATGCGCGATCAAATTTATCAGTAAAGCTGTATTCCGTCCTAAAGATTAAAACAAAATTAAAATAACTAGTTGAAAAGAACAGTGGTCTAAGATAAAATAAAATTAAATCCCAGTTGGATTCAGTGGTGATCTGTGTGTCTCGGTCCCACCATGGCCCATTGCACAAGGGACTGAAAATAGTAGATGGTTGAAGAGTAAAAGTCGAGGGTTCTGGACTACCGCGGGGCAGTCGATCTAACGGTCTAGGGTTTCGGGCGGTTTCGTTAGATGTCTCGTGAAGTCGCGGAAGAACACCTGAAAAAATCCTCCGACCAAGGCATTCCGACTTGGCAAATACCCTGAGTGCAGGCTTGCAATAAATGCACTACATTACACTCTATGATCTGTGTGGTTTCCCTGCTCACCTAGCATGGGTCTTTGAATAATCTGCCGGTTTAGCGGAGTGTTCAAAGATCCACGCTAAGAAATTACACATGTAATAGAAGAGGAATCTTCTCAAAAACGTCTTTTCAATAATGAATGATGAGAGCAACCATCCTAAACCTGGTTTCAGACGATAAGAATTATTTAATCAAAATTTTAAATTTAAGAAGATCCATTTTTCTTACAAAATTTCTCGTATATTGCCTCCTGCCGTTGAAACTTTTCAGGATCCTCCACTGTCTTAGTTTTACCCTAACTACAACATCTTTCCAGAAAAACTAACTTCGCACATTGAACTGCAAGATCTTTTGTTGTTGTTTTGATGTTATGTGGTGTGTGTGTGTCAGTTCATTTATGTAAATATGTATACATGCTAGAAAAACTTTTCAACCTGTAAAGAATTAAAGAAATTGTTACGTAAAGAAATACACAGAAATAGAACAATTTGTATAAAGCCAAAATTTTCGTCTTAAATTTCGAGGCATTTAAATTTATACCGGATCACATCGGAAGCGTCAGTTTGTCATCGATTTATTATTTTATTATTGCTGCTTTTAATTGAACAATACGAATTTTAATTTCTATTTTTATTCTATATTAGCTGATGTACCCGCTCATCACACGGGAATAGAGATTACTTTAACAATTGGTTAAACTAAGCTGCCAAATAGACGAAAAAGTAAATAAATAAAATTTCCAATTAGCTAAATTTAAAAATAAAGATTAATTTTAGTGTAATTGTTTAAAATATGAAGTTCAAATCGAAGCGCTGTTGCAAATCAAAGCCATGATATATAAATACATGGAGAGAGAGGTGGGGATTTTCGTTTGATTATTTTGAGAAATCGCAAAATTATTAAATGTTTAATTTTAATTTCAAGCAATTTATTTTTACATATACATAACATGTTATAACTAGCTGCGTATCAGTTCTTCACGACGAAGAAAGTAATGATTTTTTTTTTTTACACATGCATTTTAAATTATTCCAGCTATACGGAAACTGAAAAAATGCAGAAAACTTTTACTCGAACCTAGCGTTATGGATATTAAAATATGCTGTCATAGCTAGCTCAATTGTCTCACGATGACCCAAAAGCTATATTGGCAGTGTTAACGATCGGGTGACAACCCTTTCTTCTTTCAATACACATAAATTAGAAAAATGTTTTAGTTAATTAAGTAATTTAATTTTTCCTATTCATCCTAAAATAAATTTTTAAGGAGTTGTAATAACCTGGTGTGCAGAAAGTGAAAGGATTCGTTTTCACATCTCGGCTGATCAAAAACCGCTATATGTACATGGCGCAAACGCGAACGATAAATCTGTGGGTCCGCAGCTCCTCTAGCTGTATATAGGCTTGTATACGGACGAAAGTTGCGGATCCGAAAATAACATCCTTTTGGGTGATGCCCTACACTAAAAAAAATTTTGTGGATTACTAAGAAATCTCTCTGAAACAAAGATGCTATAACTTTTCTTAGTATTGCTGCTAAATAAAGTAATGTAAATCAATTGGCAAACATGGCTTTATTTAGTAGTAATACTAAGAAAAGTTATGGCATCATAGTAAAAAAATATGGAGTGCCTCCACTCGACTTTCCGAAGACTTACGATTAGATCATTACCAAGCATTTAAATAAATTTTAATCGATGAATAATTCAAACATATATACCAAATTGAAACTCAATCGAATGCACCATTTAAACGCTAGCATACTTTCAAGACTTTCTCCCCATATACAAGATGTCAAAGAAATCTTTGTCGTAGCCCTATAGAAAAACTATAAGTCCTATATATGCCAAAATCAATACCGGTCTTGCGACGGTGGTTTATAACATGTATGTCCAATTTGAGCTCAATCGAATGATCCGTTTAGGAGCTATCGTGTTCACTCACACACACACACACACACACACACACACACACACATACACATACATCTCGTAAAAACAGCATAAATGAATTCAGAAGACCTCAAAACGTGTAAATACATCAAAGTCTCGAAGTCGACTTTTTTCATGATTACAATACTTTCCAAGTAATGGAATCATTGTTTCCTAGAGATTTCTTGGTAATCAACTGATTTTTTTTTTTAAGAGTGTAAATTGTAGGGAAAAAAAAGATTCTCGACGATCCCCAAGTCTGGCATAATAGCTATAAATCAGTCCCGTACTGCTAAGCTGTCAGTATTCGGCTTTAAAAAAAAAAAAATCAAATTATTAAGCAGAAAGGCTTAATTTAAAATGCAGACTTTTTCTAAGAAGGAAAGCGTTCCAAATGAGTTAAAAGGTTAACTCTAACAAATTATATGTCATAATCTAAATAGTTTGCAAATTTTTGCGATTTTAAATCGTTTGAAATAGCTTCTCGAAATTATTAAACTTCTACTTCTTTTAAGAATATTAAAACTAATAAATTCTTTTCGCCTAAATAAAGCATTGATATAAGGATTAATATATATTAAGCATTTCAGTGGTCCAATTCCGAAGGATTTTTTTTTTTTTTGGATTACATGTGGGAATGGCTCCAGTTGTACGTCATACATTTAAAATTGACAAAAATTTGTACTCATGTTTTTTTAACCATTACCGTTGACAAATTAACAGCGCTTCGCTTTTGATTACTCCCTCTAACTGCATAAAGATGCGCAAAATGATAGAGAGAAGACGTAGGCGACCTTAAAATTTTGAAAATCCACCCGTTTCCCCAAAAATACTAAAATTCAGAGCCTTATTATCGCATGGGAAAATCGGGACTTTGTAAAGGGCCCCCAATTTCAAATGTTCTGAAATAGTCTTCTTTTATATCAAAATTTTTTGAAAAATAAAAAAAAATTCATGGATGGGGCCCCCAAAATTCATCAATGTCCGGGGCCCCTGTTGGTCATAATCAGGCCCTGCTTAAATTTAGCAATTTAAGTCGCTAAAATTATTAAATATAGATAATTTAAATTGAATTAAATTCATTTAATTCAATTTAAGTCAATGCGCCAGTGGGTCCTAATCTTGCGCGCAAAACTTGGTATAAGCGCTGAGCATTCAAATTATACAATATATTCACATAATAACGATCCAAAAGAATTACTTTCAATAAACTTCTGCCGCAAGAATTTATGAAATTTCAAATTTCAGTCAAAATCGAAAATTTTCAGATTTTGGTCTTATAAATCTAAAAGCGCATTCAACTTGCGTCAACTATACATGCATTTTTTTATAAGTTGTAATCATGTCTTTCAAAGGACACCTCTTTTGCCTTAGAAACTTGAAGGTGCAAGCTATGGTTAAGCCTTAAAAATGACCAAAAAAAAAAAAAAAAAGTGTGTTTTTGTGACCTTCGGTGACTTTGCGTCGATAACCTGCCACAGATTTCTCATATATTTCATGAAGTTCTATCGTCTAACATTATAGATGTGAAATAAATATCATGGCAAGTTGTCCCCCAAAGAGTTTTTGACCACAGCATTTTCTATGTCTGAGAAAAACGCCCACTTTTGTGTGCTGCACGGACTTTTTTACAGGCCCGTAGCCAAAGGGGTGCCAGGTGGGGCTGAGCCCCACTCCCCCTAGAAAATTTCACATAAAAAAAGTTTAATGCAGATGCTTTGAAAAATTGTTGTATATAAGCTAAAGTTATAAAAGTTTTATATCAAAGTTTTATATCAAAGTTTTATATATACAAAGTTTTTCTTTGTAATACTCTGTCATTTTTGTTTTGTGTTCTCATCTTCCAAATATTATCCAAAGATGACAACTTTAAATCCATTCTGTTTAAGCCAAGGAACTTTTACTTCTTGGAAGCCGTTTGGACTTTTCAGAATTTATTTAATTATAAACTTATGCTATTATTTAATGAAGAGAAATATAGATAAAAATGTTATCATTCAAAAAAATATAGGATGCCACCCCACTTACGTTAGGGTGCCCCTCCCTGAAAAAAAGAGGGTGCCCCTCTGAATAGAAAATCTGGCTACGGGTCTGCTTTTTTAGTGGGCCATAAAAGATGAACAACTTCACTTTGAGACAAAATATTCTGGATTTGCTACATTAATAAGATTAATAACAACTGGGAATTTTTTGGTAAAAATCTCAGATGGCATGAATCCTAGGTGTGTTACTTTCTCAGATTCGTGCTCTTAATTTTTCTTGGAATTTTTTCGCATATGCAGAACATAAATAAAGGTCTTTGAAAACATTTATTATCTAACAAAGATTAATATAGATATTTCATTTAAGAAATTTACTAAACATGTCCTTTAAATGAAACATCGAAGAATTTTTAATTTTTATTTTTCTCGTACGCTTGAGATAATTTAAATGAAAGCTTTATTACCCTACACTCGAGTACATTATTCTCTCTCTCTCTTTTTAACTGTCATATTTTTTGCATAACTTCAAAATGATCGAGTGACAGCCAAATTTCCTATTTTTCTTTCCTAACTAACTGTATAAACTTTTATGAAAAAATGCACAGTTCGAAAAAATTATAAGAAATAATAATAATTATATGGAACACTTTGCACATTTTATGAAGGACAGCGTCTTATATAAGGTTCAGGTGAATGGGATATATCTGACATTGGAAACTTTATTGAAAATATGTACACGGGGTCTTATCGCATGAGCAAATCAGGGCTGTGTCCAGGGCCTCATCTTGAAAGGGGCCCATTAGATATATTATTTTTCGTTCATTTCTATTAAAACTTTATAAAGAAATTTTTCAGATAAAGAAGTATAGTAAAAAGATAATCTCTAATTTTACTATTTTTAGAGCACAAGCGTCACTCTCACTACCTGCTCATTATGAGAGGGGGCAAAAAACAAAATATCTCTTTTTCCAATCTTCAGCAGACAAAAATCTGGCTCTGGGTGAGTGTACATGTAAGCCACCGAGAAAAGAACTTTGGTTTCCTACAACGTTGCGTAGATTCCCGAGTATTTAGGGGGGAAAGAGGTGAGGGAGACCAGTTGGTCAGATTCACCGGACATGTGCTCCTACAATACAAAGTAATTTATCAGGCGGTAGGTAGGCTGTCACGTCGGCAGTTTGTTAATTACCTTGTTCCCCACGCCTTCCATGCGGAAATGGGGGGAAGCAGGTTTTTCTTGTGCATTTTCGAGAGATACAGATCCCATACACTGGAACTTTTTTGAAGTTATCACTAGGCAAACTCCAGGCCGCTCGGAGGGTTAAAGTATTGAAGACGGTCATAGTTCTTTTAAGTGTTGAAAGTTTTTTGTTTCATCTTTCAAGTAATCTACCCAGTTTAATGAAATACGAAAGTGAAGGGCTCACCTCCCGAAAATTGGGCCCATGCATAGGGTTACAAGAAACTTTATAGTTGTGACGTCATTTTTAACTAACAAGTGACCCTCAACCAATAAACTTCAATAGTGGTGTCTCTTGACACTCAATCCTTCAATCTGTTTGGTCCATATTTATATTTCCCTCCGACACGTGTCTGAAATTGTATCGTATCGATAGCGTCTATTACAAAATTTTTACGCTTTTCTGCCATTCGCCATGCTACGAGTACTTTCAAAGGTGGAGTCTGAAAATCGAAACTCTACTTATAAAAAACTGTATATTTCTGTAAAATATATAGATATAGAAAGAGAGGGAGACTATTTAAATCAAACTAATTAAATTAATATTCAACATTGTTAGAGAGAAGATCCGATGTTGTACCTTTCACGCCGTAGTTTAGCCTGCTAGAGGAATATTCCTATCGACCGCAATATATATCTAACTTTGACATTATATACATTGAGGTTAAAAATTCCTCATGTGCATTTGGAAGGGAATGGAATAAGAATAGCATTTTACATCAAAAGCACTGGTGTAATCGAAGGCTTCTCGGTATATGAAGCACTTTGTGTCCATCGTTGCATCACTGTAAGTTGGCTGCATATCTACAATTTCATTCCACTATACCGGTTCATGTTGTCTCACCTTTTCGAACGAATGGCACACACGTAAGAAAATGTGCCCGTATTCATAAATCGTTTTTTAAAATAAATAGTTTTGTTACCATGTTTATCTGTGTGAAGATTGAATAAATTTTTTTATATAGCTCAACTGTCGTACCGAGCATGAATGGAAGTCTTGAATACAAAGCCCCTACTACGCC
Source organism: Cheiracanthium punctorium (assembly GCA_038373885.1). NCBI lineage: Eukaryota > Metazoa > Arthropoda > Arachnida > Araneae > Cheiracanthiidae > Cheiracanthium > Cheiracanthium punctorium. The sequence continues at coordinate 48,099 of JAWZYV010014772.1, forward strand.
TGCCGCGCCTTCATGCTTTTGTCTGTGCAAAAGCTTTCCTCTTGGAGTTCTTTTCTTATTCCGAATCATCCTACTAAATTTTGACCATCTATTTTGAATCACCCTCTGTAACACTAAACTCTTACGTAGTTAAAATTCTAACTAATAACTGATTCGATTATTACATTGCGAGTTACATTAAAGTGCGTTTTTCGGGAAGTAAAGGTGGAGCGGTGTGCGGGAGTAGTTCCGCCCACAGTGAAAAAAGTTCACTCTGAAATAATTAATCAATAGTGAGCGTTTAGCTCAATGTGGGGGGGGGCTGTTTCCGAAATGATTTATCAATCCCGAATTTTAATTTATCCATCTTTTTCAAAAGAAACAGGAACACTTGTGACGAAAGTCTTGACTCCGCCTACCGGGAGATTTTCCAGGGCCGGTTCTTTTCAAGTATGTATTTAACTAAAGAAGCTGAAGTGCTCGTGCTTTTTAAAGATAAATATGATTTAATTTATGTTGCTTGAAAGTGATTCCTACAGATTATATTATTCTTTCAATCGTGACACAATTAAATGCTTTAGACGTTTCAAGCAGAAGAATTTTTTATTCAGATGTTTTAAATTAAATATACATACAATTTTAAACATGTGACACCAAGCATGACTCGGTGTCTTTTTCCGGTTTATAAAATATTAATAAGTATACTACACGATTAAACCCATAAATTATGCGATGTACTACACAATTTTAAGCCAATAAAGAATTGTATTAATGCAATTTTGTAATAATGTGAGCAAAATGATTTCATTCTCCGTTGCGATATGCAACTTAAATCATTCAGCCCAATTAAAAAGAAACTTCTCGTTGTTTTAAATTTTAAATATTCGGCTACCGCAGAAGCTTACTATTTCGCTCGTGGCACAATTTTTATCTCAAAATCTCATAACCCAATTGGAGTTTCTATCACAGTTTCAAATGAGTGACATTAAAGTGACGTAGATAGACATACGACAGCCAACTTTCATATGTAGAGGGTTTGTCATGTCACTCCGATATCTCAATAAAATATAAGCAGAATCAATAGCTATTTGTTTTAGTATCGATATTGGTTATCAATGATTATGTTTTAAAACTGTATCTAAAAAAATCTCGGACTAAGTACTGATAAAAGCGGATTTCGTGAATGTGCAGGCGGGGCTACTTTACACAAGTTAAACCTTTTTAAATGTATAGAATTCACTTAATTAAATAAATGAAAACTACACAAGGCTGAATCCTAAGCTTTACGGCCTATATCGAAAACAATTTCTACCGAGAACTTTAGAATGTATTCTACAGCGAATTATGCGTACTGTTAGCCAGGAATTCTATATCTCAACTGTAACCCCCAACGGGGTTCCCAAAAATTGCCTATCCCGACGGTATTTCGCGTCGGCATGGCGTGGTATTGGGAAAAGTTTTCAACTAGCAATAGTCACGCCTCGATAGACTCTCATTGGCTATGACACTGCCTCTGCGCAAAGCTGATGTTACTTACTGCTAGTTATTTTAAGATTTATTTATCGGTTTAAAAAAAGTGGTTGCTTGGGTATTTTGCTGTATTTTAAGATTATATTTATACAAGGGCATGTTGAGAGAATGAAAATGAAATTTTATTAACTTCAATAAATTGATCAAACGAACAAAAGTAACTGTGGTATCGAAGTAAGGATATCGCAGTCCAATTGAAAGGGGTGTGGTTAAAACCCAAGCCTATACCTTCGAAACAGAAACACCAAGACCTCCAACGTAAACGGTACAATTGCCCTGGCCTGGGCCCACAGAGTTCAGGGAATCAAATATCTAATATTTTCCATTTTTAAAATTTTATTATAATAATCAAAAGCCAAAAAAAACTTATATTTAAATAATGAAGTCTTAAAATCATATAATACAAAAGTACAATGGATTAAGCTAATTTTAATCAAGCCTATTTCCCTTTTCTTTTTACAATTTGTTCAAATGGTCTGTTCCACTGGCATAAAACGTTTATTTCAGGCTACCTAAAAAAAGATTGTTTTCATTTCTTTCCTTTACTTCCTTTTTTTAAGGGGAGCATTGTCGTCTGAGGACATTTTTTCCGGTGCTTCATACATAAACAAGCTAATTATTGTCTGTAGACTTTTAACCCTCCAAGCGGCTGAGACGTAAAATCCCGTAGTCTGTAAGAGTTGTTCAAAGCGGCTGAGACATAATTTTCTGCACCTTTTTTTCTGCTTCGAAAGCGGCTGTGACATAAAATCCCGTTACTGCTTACCCCCTCTCGCCAAAACACCTGTGACACTTAGATTAATGGATTGCAAAGGAGGGGAGAGCGCACAATGGCCAAGACACGCCTACGATACTTTAATTGTAGCTTTCAACACCCCACAAAATTAGTTACAGATGTGGTGACCATATCTTTTCTAACTAAAGAAGAGAGAGACCGAATTCTTTCGGTATTTTTTCAGATAAGTAATCTTTTGAGCCGGAGTCCCTTCTATGATCCCCTTCTCCTAGCATGGTTGGGCACGGGAAATAAGTTTGAATATTTCGTATTTTTCAAAGACCTCCAGGATACTTTTTCACTTATAATAATTTTAAATGTTTAATTAAAATAACAAATTTTGAGTAAATATTTTACTTCTTTCAAATGTTACCTGAAAAGGAAAAGGTGTTGCCTCGAATACAACAAAACGGTTGGCATAAAAAAAAAAAAAAAAAAAAAAAAAAAAAAATCTTTTATTAGAAGAGACCGATTTAACATATATGGGGTCTTGGGCACACATGCTTACGGATGAAGAGGGTTTTTAAAGAAATGTAGTGCATATTATTATTTAAATTAATACAAATTTACATGTCATAAAACACTCCTGTATAAATATTAACTCTGTAATTATCCTATTATATAGTAACGCTGATACGGGACTCACTCGCTAACAAATCCGGTCCGGCCACTTCCAAACAAAACTTTTACCGTCATTAATACAAACAGATTAAAAAGTTACTGTGTAAAAATTTAATGAAATTCACACAGTTCGTGCGATCGGCTTGAAAATTTTCATGATTATGTAAAAATATATAAAAACGATCTGCGCTATTTTAAAAATCTGAAAATCCACCTGTTCTCTCATTTTTAAGCGATTTTTTGCTATTTTCAGCTTCATTTAATTGCGCATTTAATCGCGTTAAGTTTCCAGTAAAATGAAAATCAAACGTCAATAACAGAGGACTAAATTACAAGACAGTCGGAACACGTACTCAACTTCCCTCACTATTTTTAGGAGAGTCCAATGTCACTTAGGTTAAATGTTTATCTTATATTTCATTGTTTACATCAATAATACTTACTATAAGGACGTTTTGGCAACCAACTATGTTTCCGGACTATTATTTTTCCCATTCCAATTTTAATGAACTAATGCATTATGTAGAAGCTGCCTGGTGTTATAAAATAAAGTAAAGACAACTTCTACATAATGCGTTAGTTCATTAAAATTGGAATGATAAAAATAATATTCTTGAAACATAGTTAGAAGCCAAAACGTCCTTATAGTATTTTTCATGTAAACAATGAAATGTAAGGTAAATATTTAAGCAAAGTGACACTGGGCCCTCCTAAAAATAGTGAGGAAAGTTGAGTATGTGTCCAGACTGTATTGCTGTAAACTAGTCCTCAGTTATTGATGTTTCAGTTTGATTTTACTAGAAAAGTAACACGATTAAATGCGCGATCAAATTTATCAGTAAAGCTGTATTCCGTCCTAAAGATTAAAACAAAATTAAAATAACTAGTTGAAAAGAACAGTGGTCTAAGATAAAATAAAATTAAATCCCAGTTGGATTCAGTGGTGATCTGTGTGTCTCGGTCCCACCATGGCCCATTGCACAAGGGACTGAAAATAGTAGATGGTTGAAGAGTAAAAGTCGAGGGTTCTGGACTACCGCGGGGCAGTCGATCTAACGGTCTAGGGTTTCGGGCGGTTTCGTTAGATGTCTCGTGAAGTCGCGGAAGAACACCTGAAAAAATCCTCCGACCAAGGCATTCCGACTTGGCAAATACCCTGAGTGCAGGCTTGCAATAAATGCACTACATTACACTCTATGATCTGTGTGGTTTCCCTGCTCACCTAGCATGGGTCTTTGAATAATCTGCCGGTTTAGCGGAGTGTTCAAAGATCCACGCTAAGAAATTACACATGTAATAGAAGAGGAATCTTCTCAAAAACGTCTTTTCAATAATGAATGATGAGAGCAACCATCCTAAACCTGGTTTCAGACGATAAGAATTATTTAATCAAAATTTTAAATTTAAGAAGATCCATTTTTCTTACAAAATTTCTCGTATATTGCCTCCTGCCGTTGAAACTTTTCAGGATCCTCCACTGTCTTAGTTTTACCCTAACTACAACATCTTTCCAGAAAAACTAACTTCGCACATTGAACTGCAAGATCTTTTGTTGTTGTTTTGATGTTATGTGGTGTGTGTGTGTCAGTTCATTTATGTAAATATGTATACATGCTAGAAAAACTTTTCAACCTGTAAAGAATTAAAGAAATTGTTACGTAAAGAAATACACAGAAATAGAACAATTTGTATAAAGCCAAAATTTTCGTCTTAAATTTCGAGGCATTTAAATTTATACCGGATCACATCGGAAGCGTCAGTTTGTCATCGATTTATTATTTTATTATTGCTGCTTTTAATTGAACAATACGAATTTTAATTTCTATTTTTATTCTATATTAGCTGATGTACCCGCTCATCACACGGGAATAGAGATTACTTTAACAATTGGTTAAACTAAGCTGCCAAATAGACGAAAAAGTAAATAAATAAAATTTCCAATTAGCTAAATTTAAAAATAAAGATTAATTTTAGTGTAATTGTTTAAAATATGAAGTTCAAATCGAAGCGCTGTTGCAAATCAAAGCCATGATATATAAATACATGGAGAGAGAGGTGGGGATTTTCGTTTGATTATTTTGAGAAATCGCAAAATTATTAAATGTTTAATTTTAATTTCAAGCAATTTATTTTTACATATACATAACATGTTATAACTAGCTGCGTATCAGTTCTTCACGACGAAGAAAGTAATGATTTTTTTTTTTTACACATGCATTTTAAATTATTCCAGCTATACGGAAACTGAAAAAATGCAGAAAACTTTTACTCGATCCTAGCGTTATGGATATTAAAATATGCTGTCATAGCTAGCTCAATTGTCTCACGATGACCCAAAAGCTATATTGGCAGTGTTAACGATCGGGTGACAACCCTTTCTTCTTTCAATACACATAAATTAGAAAAATGTTTTAGTTAATTAAGTAATTTAATTTTTCCTATTCATCCTAAAATAAATTTTTAAGGAGTTGTAATAACCTGGTGTGCAGAAAGTGAAAGGATTCGTTTTCACATCTCGGCTGATCAAAAACCGCTATATGTACATGGCGCAAACGCGAACGATAAATCTGTGGGTCCGCAGCTCCTCTAGCTGTATATAGGCTTGTATACGGACGAAAGTTGCGGATCCGAAAATAACATCCTTTTGGGTGATGCCCTACACTAAAAAAAATTTTGTGGATTACTAAGAAATCTCTCTGAAACAAAGATGCTATAACTTTTCTTAGTATTGCTGCTAAATAAAGTAATGTAAATCAATTGGCAAACATGGCTTTATTTAGTAGTAATACTAAGAAAAGTTATGGCATCATAGTAAAAAAATATGGAGTGCCTCCACTCGACTTTCCGAAGACTTACGATTAGATCATTACCAAGCATTTAAATAAATTTGAATCGATGAATAATTCAAACATATATACCAAATTGAAACTCAATCGAATGCACCATTTAAACGCTAGCATACTTTCAAGACTTTCTCCCCATATACAAGATGTCAAAGAAATCTTTGTCGTAGCCCTATAGAAAAACTATAAGTCCTATATATGCCAAAATCAATACCGGTCTTGCGACGGTGGTTTATAACATGTATGTCCAATTTGAGCTCAATCGAATGATCCGTTTAGGAGCTATCGTGTTCACTCACACACACACACACACACACACACACACACACACATACACATACATCTCGTAAAAACAGCATAAATGAATTCAGAAGACCTCAAAACGTGTAAATACATCAAAGTCTCGAAGTCGAATTTTTTCATGATTACAATACTTTCCAAGTAATGGAATCATTGTTTCCTAGAGATTTCTTGGTAATCAACTGATTTTTTTTTTTAAGAGTGTAAATTGTAGGGAAAAAAAAGATTCTCGACGATCCCCAAGTCTGGCATAATAGCTATAAATCAGTCCCGTACTGCTAAGCTGTCAGTATTCGGCTTTAAAAAAAAAAAAAAAAATCAAATTATTAAGCAGAAAGGCTTAATTTAAAATGCAGACTTTTTCTAAGAAGGAAAGCGTTCCAAATGAGTTAAAAGGTTAACTCTAACAAATTATATGTCATAATCTAAATAGTTTGCAAATTTTTGCGATTTTAAATCGTTTGAAATAGCTTCTCGAAATTATTAAACTTCTACTTCTTTTAAGAATATTAAAACTAATAAATTCTTTTCGCCTAAATAAAGCATTGATATAAGGATTAATATATATTAAGCATTTCAGTGGTCCAATTCCGAAGGATTTTTTTTTTTTTTGGATTACATGTGGGAATGGCTCCAGTTGTACGTCATACATTTAAAATTGACAAAAATTTGTACTCATGTTTTTTTAACCATTACCGTTGACAAATTAACAGCGCTTCGCTTTTGATTATTCCCTCTAACTGCATAAAGATGCGCAAAATGATAGAGAGAAGACGTAGGCGACCTTAAAATTTTGAAAATCCACCCGTTTCCCCAAAAATACTAAAATTCAGAGCCTTATTATCGCATGGGAAAATCGGGACTTTGTAAAGGGCCCCCAATTTCAAATGTTCTGAAATAGTCTTCTTTTATATCAAAATTTTTTGAAAAATAAAAAAAAATTCATGGATGGGGCCCCCAAAATTCATCAATGTCCGGGGCCCCTGTTGGTCATAATCAGGCCCTGCTTAAATTTAGCAATTTAAGTCGCTAAAATTATTAAATATAGATAATTTAAATTGAATTAAATTCATTTAATTCAATTTAAGTCAATGCGCCAGTGGGTCCTAATCTTGCGCGCAAAACTTGGTATAAGCGCTGAGCATTCAAATTATACAATATATTCACATAATAACGATCCAAAAGAATTACTTTCAATAAACTTCTGCCGCAAGAATTTATGAAATTTCAAATTTCAGTCAAAATCGAAAGTTTTCAGATTTTGGTCTTATAAATCTAAAAGCGCATTCAACTTGCGTCAACTATACATGCATTTTTTTATAAGTTGTAATCATGTCTTTCAAAGGACACCTCTTTTGCCTTAGAAACTTGAAGGTGCAAGCTATGGTTAAGCCTTAAAAATGACCAAAAAAAAAAAAAAAGTGTGTTTTTGTGACCTTCGGTGACTTTGCGTCGATAACCTGCCACAGATTTCTCATATATTTCATGAAGTTCTATCGTCTAACATTATAGATGTGAAATAAATATCATGGCAAGTTGTCCCCCAAAGAGTTTTTGACCACAGCATTTTCTATGTCTGAGAAAAACGCCCACTTTTGTGTGCTGCACGGACTTTTTTACAGGCCCGTAGCCAAAGGGGTGCCAGGTGGGGCTGAGCCCCACTCCCCCTAGAAAATTTCACATAAAAAAAGTTTAATGCAGATGCTTTGAAAAATTGTTGTATATAAGCTAAAGTTATAAAAGTTTTATATCAAAGTTTTATATCAAAGTTTTATATATACAAAGTTTTTCTTTGTAATACTCTGTCATTTTTGTTTTGTGTTCTCATCTTCCAAATATTATCCAAAGATGACAACTTTAAATCCATTCTGTTTAAGCCAAGGAACTTTTACTTCTTGGAAGCCGTTTGGACTTTTCAGAATTTATTTAATTATAAACTTATGCTATTATTTAATGAAGAGAAATATAGATAAAAATGTTATCATTCAAAAAAATATAGGATGCCACCCCACTTACGTTAGGGTGCCCCTCCCTGAAAAAAAGAGGGTGCCCCTCTGAATAGAAAATCTGGCTACGGGTCTGCTTTTTTAGTGGGCCATAAAAGATGAACAACTTCACTTTGAGACAAAATATTCTGGATTTGCTACATTAATAAGATTAATAACAACTGGGAATTTTTTGGTAAAAATCTCAGATGGCATGAATCCTAGGTGTGTTACTTTCTCAGATTCGTGCTCTTAATTTTTCTTGGAATTTTTTCGCATATGCAGAACATAAATAAAGGTCTTTGAAAACATTTATTATCTAACAAAGATTAATATAGATATTTCATTTAAGAAATTTACTAAACATGTCCTTTAAATGAAACATCGAAGAATTTTTAATTTTTATTTTTCTCGTACGCTTGAGATAATTTAAATGAAAGCTTTATTACCCTACACTCGAGTACATTATTCTCTCTCTCTCTCTCTCTCTCTCTCTTTTTAACTGTCATATTTTTTGCATAACTTCAAAATGATCGAGTGACAGCCAAATTTCCTATTTTTCTTTCCTAACTAACTGTATAAACTTTTATGAAAAAATGCACAGTTCGAAAAAATTATAAGAAATAATAATAATTATATGGAACACTTTGCACATTTTATGAAGGACAGCGTCTTATATAAGGTTCAGGTGAATGGGATATATCTGACATTGGAAACTTTATTGAAAATATGTACACGGGGTCTTATCGCATGAGCAAATCAGGGCTGTGTCCAGGGCCTCATCTTGAAAGGGGCCCATTAGATATATTATTTTTCGTTCATTTCTATTAAAACTTTATAAAGAAATTTTTCAGATAAAGAAGTATAGTAAAAAGATAATCTCTAATTTTACTACTTTAGAGCACAAGCGTCACTCTCACTACCTGCTCATTATGAGAGGGGGCAAAAAACAAAATATCTCTTTTTCCAATCTTCAGCAGACAAAAATCTGGCTCTGGGTGAGTGTACATGTAAGCCACCGAGAAAAGAACTTTGGTTTCCTACAACGTTGCGTAGATTCCCGAGTATTTAGGGGGGAAAGAGGTGAGGGAGACCAGTTGGTCAGATTCACCGGACATGTGCTCCTACAATACAAAGTAATTTATCAGGCGGTAGGTAGGCTGTCACGTCGGCAGTTTGTTAATTACCTTGTTCCCCACGCCTTCCATGCGGAAATGGGGGGAAGCAGGTTTTTCTTGTGCATTTTCGGAGATACAGATCCCATACACTGGAACTTTTTTGAAGTTATCACTAGGCAAACTCCAGGCCGCTCGGAGGGTTAAAGTATTGAAGACGGTCATAGTTCTTTTAAGTGTTGAAAGTTTTTTGTTTCATCTTTCAAGTAATCTACCCAGTTTAATGAAATACGAAAGTGAAGGGCTCACCTCCCGAAAATTGGGCCCATGCATAGGGTTACAAGAAACTTTATAGTTGTGACGTCATTTTTAACTAACAAGTGACCCTCAACCAATAAACTTCAATAGTGGTGTCTCTTGACACTCAATCCTTCAATCTGTTTGGTCCATATTTATATTTCCCTCCGACACGTGTCTGAAATTGTATCGTATCGATAGCGTCTATTACAAAATTTTTACGCTTTTCTGCCATTCGCCATGCTACGAGTACTTTCAAAGGTGGAGTCTGAAAATCGAAACTCTACTTATAAAAAACTGTATATTTCTGTAAAATATATAGATATAGAAAGAGAGGGAGACTATTTAAATCAAACTAATTAAATTAATATTCAACATTGTTAGAGAGAAGATCCGATGTTGTACCTTTCACGCCGTAGTTTAGCCTGCTAGAGAAATATTCCTATCGACCGCAATATATATCTAACTTTGACATTATATACATTGAGGTTAAAAATTCCTCATGTGCATTTGGAAGGGAATGGAATAAGAATAGCATTTTACATCAAAAGCACTGGTGTAATCGAAGGCTTCTCGGTATATGAAGCACTTTGTGTCCATCGTTGCATCACTGTAAGTTGGCTGCATATCTACAATTTCATTCCACTATACCGGTTCATGTTGTCTCACCTTTTCGAACGAATGGCACACACGTAAGAAAATTTGCCCGTGTTCATAAATCGTTTTTTAAAATAAATAGTTTTGTTACCATGTTTATCTGTGTGAAGATTGAATAAATTTTTTTATATAGCTCAACTGTCGTACCGAGCATGAATGGAAGTCTTGAATACAAAGCCCCTACTACGCCTGCCGCGCCTTCATGCTTTCGTCTGTGCAAAAGCTTTCCTCTTGGAGTTCTTTTCTTATTCCGAATCATCCTACTAAATTTTGACCATCTATTTTGAATCACCCTCTGTAACACTAAACTCTTACGTAGTTAAAATTCTAACTAATAACTGATTCGATTATTACATTGCGAGTTACATAAAAGTGCGCTTTTCGGGAAGTAAAGGTGGAGCGGTGTGCGGGAGTAGTTCCGCCCACAGTGAAAAAAGTTCACTCTGAAATAATTAATCAATAGTGAGCGTTTAGCTCAATGTGGGGGGGGGGGCTGTTTCCGAAATGATTTATCAATCCCGAATTTTAATTTATCCATCTTTTTCAAAAGAAACAGGAACACTTGTGACGAAAGTCTTGACTCCGCCTACCGGGAGATTTTCCAGGGCCGGTTCTTTTCAAGTATGTATTTAACTAAAGAAGCTGAAGTGCTCGTGCTTTTTAAAGATAAATATGATTTAATTTATGTTGCTTGAAAGTGATTCCTACAGATTATATTATTCTTTCAATCGTGACACAATTAAAAGCTTTAGACGTTTCAAGCAGAAGAATTTTTTATTCAGATGTTTTAAATTAAATATACATACAATTTTAAACATGTGACACCAAGCATGACTCGGTGTCTTTTTCCGGTTTATAAAATATTAATCCATATACTACACGATTAAACCCATAAATTATGCGATGTACTACACAATTTTAAGCCAATAAAGAATTGTATTAATGCAATTTTGTAATAATGTGAGCAAAATGATTTCATTCTCCGTTGCGATATGCAACTTAAATCATTCAGCCCAATTAAAAAGAAACTTCTCGTTGTTTTAAATTTTAAATATTCGGCTACCGCAGAAGCTTACTATTTCGCTCGTGGCACAATTTTTATCTCAAAATCTCATAACCCAATTGGAGTTTCTATCACAGTTTCAAATGAGTGACATTAAAGTGACGTAGACAGACATACGACAGCCAACTTTCATATGTAGAGGGTTTGTCAAGTCACTCCGATATCTCAATAAAATATAAGCAGAATCAATAGCTATTTGTTTTAGTATCGATATTGGTTATCAATGATTATGTTTTAAAACTGTATCTCAAAAAATCTCGGACTAAGTACTGATAAAAGCGGATTTCGTGAATGTGCAGGCGGGGCTACTTTACACAAGTTAAACCTGTTGAAAATGTATAGAATTCACTTAATTAAATAAATGAAAACTACACAAGGCTGAATCCTAAGCTTTACGGCCTATATCGAAAACAATTTCTACCGAGAACTTTAGAATGTATTCTACAACGAATTATGCATACTGTTAGCCAGGAATTCTATATCTCAATTATAACCCCCAACGGGGTTCCCAAAAATTGCCTATGCCGACGGTATTTCGCGTCGTCATGGCGGGGTATTGGGAAAAGTTTTCAACTAGCAATAGTCACGCCTCGATAGACTCTCATTGGCTATGACACTGCCTCTGCGCAAAGCTAACGTTACTTACTGCTAGTTATTTTAAGATTTATTTATCGGTTTAAAAAAAGTGGTTGCTTGGGTATTTTGCTGTATTTTAAGATTATATTTATACAAGGGCATGTTGAGAGAATGAAAATGAAATTTTATTAACTTCAATAAATTGATCAAACGAACAAGAGTAACTGTAGTATCGAAGTAAGGATATCGCAGTCCAATTGAAACGGGAGTGGTTAAAACCCAAGCCTACACCTTCGAAACAGAAACACCAAGACCGCCAACGTAAACGGTACAATTGCCCTGGCCTGGGCCCACAGAGTTCAGGGAATCAAATATCTAATATTTTCCATTTTTAAAATTTTATTATAATAATCAAAAGCCAAAAAAAACTTATATTTAAATAATGAAGTCTTAAAATCATATAATACAAAAGTACAATGGATTAAGCTAATTTTAATCAAGCCTATTTCCCTTTTCTTTTTACAATTTGTTCAAATGGTCTGTTCCACTGGCATAAAACGTTTATTTCAGGCTACCTAAAACAAGATTGTTTTCATTTCTTTCCTTTACTTCCTTTTTTTAAGGGGAGCATTGTCGTCTGGGGACATTTTTTCCGGTGCTTCATACATAAACAAGCTAATTATTGTCTGTAGACTTTTAAAGTATTGAAGACGGTCATAGTTCTTTTAAGTGTTGAAAGTTTTTTGTTTCATCTGTCAAGTAATCTACCCAGTTTAATGAAATACGAAAGTGAAGGGCTCACCTCCCGAAAATTGGGCCCATGCATAGGGTTACAAGAAACTTTATAGTTGTGACGTCATTTTTAACTAACAAGTGACCCTCAACCAATAAACTTCAATAGTGGTGTCTCTTGACACTCAATCCTTCAATCTGTTTGGTCCATATTTATATTTTCCTCCGACACGTGTCTGAAATTGTATCGTATCGATAGCGTCTATTACAAAATTTTTACGCTTTTCTGCCATTCGCCATGCTACGAGTACTTTCAAAGGTGGAGTCTGAAAATCGAAACTCTACTTATAAAAAACTGTATATTTCTGTAAAATATATAGATATAGAAAGAGAGGGAGACTATTTAAATCAAACTAATTAAATTAATATTCAACATTGTTAGAGAGAAGATCCGATGTTGTACCTTTCACGCCGTAGTTTAGCCTGCTAGAGGAATATTCCTATCGACCGCAATATATATCTAACTTTGACATTATATACATTGAGGTTAAAAATTCCTCATGTGCATTTGGAAGGGAATGGAATAAGAATAGCATTTTACATCAAAAGCACTGGTGTAATCGAAGGCTTCTCGGTATATGAAGCACATTGTGTCCATCGTTGCATCACTGTAAGTTGGCTGCATATCTACAATTTCATTCCACTATACCGGTTCATGTTGTCTCACCTTTTCGAACGAATGGCACACACGTAAGAAAATTTGCCCGTGTTCATAAATCGTTTTTTAAAATAAATAGTTTTGTTACCATGTTTATCTGTGTGAAGATTGAATAAATTTTTTTATATAGCTCAACTGTCGTACCGAGCATGAATGGAAGTCTTGAATACAAAGCCCCTACTACGCCTGCCGCGCCTTCATGCTTTCGTCTGTGCAAAAGCTTTCCTCTTGGAGTTCTTTTCTTATTCCGAATCATCCTACTAAATTTTGACCATCTATTTTGAATCACCCTCTGTAACACTAAACTCTTACGTAGTTAAAATTCTAACTAATAACTGATTCGATTATTACATTGCGAGTTACATAAAAGTGCGCTTTTCGGGAAGTAAAGGTGGAGCGGTGTGCGGGAGTAGTTCCGCCCACAGTGAAAAAAGTTCACTCTGAAATAATTAATCAATAGTGAGCGTTTAGCTCAATGTGGGGGGGGGGCTGTTTCCGAAATGATTTATCAATCCCGAATTTTAATTTATCCATCTTTTTCAAAAGAAACAGGAACACTTGTGACGAAAGTCTTGACTCCGCCTACCGGGAGATTTTCCAGGGCCGGTTCTTTTCAAGTATGTATTTAACTAAAGAAGCTGAAGTGCTCGTGCTTTTTAAAGATAAATATGATTTAATTTATGTTGCTTGAAAGTGATTCCTACAGATTATATTATTCTTTCAATCGTGACACAATTAAAAGCTTTAGACGTTTCAAGCAGAAGAATTTTTTATTCAGATGTTTTAAATTAAATATACATACAATTTTAAACATGTGACACCAAGCATGACTCGGTGTCTTTTTCCGGTTTATAAAATATTAATCCATATACTACACGATTAAACCCATAAATTATGCGATGTACTACACAATTTTAAGCCAATAAAGAATTGTATTAATGCAATTTTGTAATAATGTGAGCAAAATGATTTCATTCTCCGTTGCGATATGCAACTTAAATCATTCAGCCCAATAAAAAGAAACTTCTCGTTGTTTTAAATTTTAAATATTCGGCTACCGCAGAAGCTTACTATTTCGCTCGTGGCACAATTTTTATCTCAAAATCTCATAACCCAATTGGAGTTTCTATCACAGTTTCAAATGAGTGACATTAAAGTGACGTAGACAGACATACGACAGCCAACTTTCATATGTAGAGGGTTTGTCAAGTCACTCCGATATCTCAATAAAATATAAGCAGAATCAATAGCTATTTGTTTTAGTATCGATATTGGTTATCAATGATTATGTTTTAAAACTGTATCTCAAAAAATCTCGGACTAAGTACTGATAAAAGCGGATTTCGTGAATGTGCAGGCGGGGCTACTTTACACAAGTTAAACCTGTTGAAAATGTATAGAATTCACTTAATTAAATAAATGAAAACTACACAAGGCTGAATCCTAAGCTTTACGGCCTATATCGAAAACAATTTCTACCGAGAACTTTAGAATGTATTCTACAACGAATTATGCATACTGTTAGCCAGGAATTCTATATCTCAATTATAACCCCCAACGGGGTTCCCAAAAATTGCCTATGCCGACGGTATTTCGCGTCGTCATGGCGGGGTATTGGGAAAAGTTTTCAACTAGCAATAGTCACGCCTCGATAGACTCTCATTGGCTATGACACTGCCTCTGCGCAAAGCTAACGTTACTTACTGCTAGTTATTTTAAGATTTATTTATCGGTTTAAAAAAAGTGGTTGCTTGGGTATTTTGCTGTATTTTAAGATTATATTTATACAAGGGCATGTTGAGAGAATGAAAATGAAATTTTATTAACTTCAATAAATTGATCAAACGAACAAGAGTAACTGTAGTATCGAAGTAAGGATATCGCAGTCCAATTGAAAGGGGAGTGGTTAAAACCCAAGCCTACACCTTCGAAACAGAAACACCAAGACCGCCAACGTAAACGGTACAATTGCCCTGGCCTGGGCCCACAGAGTTCAGGGAATCAAATATCTAATATTTTCCATTTTTAAAATTTTATTATAATAATCAGAAGCCAAAAAAAAACTCATATTTAAATAATGAAGTCTTAAAATCATATAATACAAAAGTACAATGGATTAAGCTAATTTTAATCAAGCCTATTTCCCTTTTCTTTTTACAATTTGTTCAAATGGTCTGTTCCACTGGCATAAAACGTTTATTTCAGGCTACCTAAAACAAGATTGTTTTCATTTCTTTCCTTTACTTCCTTTTTTTAAGGGGAGCATTGTCGTCTGGGGACATTTTTTCCGGTGCTTCATACATAAACAAGCTAATTATTGTCTGTAGACTTTTAAAGTATTGAAGACGGTCATAGTTCTTTTAAGTGTTGAAAGTTTTTTGTTTCATCTGTCAAGTAATCTACCCAGTTTAATGAAATACGAAAGTGAAGGGCTCACCTCCCGAAAATTGGGCCCATGCATAGGGTTACAAGAAACTTTATAGTTGTGACGTCATTTTTAACTAACAAGTGACCCTCAACCAATAAACTTCAATAGTGGTGTCTCTTGACACTCAATCCTTCAATCTGTTTGGTCCATATTTATATTTTCCTCCGACACGTGTCTGAAATTGTATCGTATCGATAGCGTCTATTACAAAATTTTTACGCTTTTCTGCCATTCGCCATGCTACGAGTACTTTCAAAGGTGGAGTCTGAAAATCGAAACTCTACTTATAAAAAACTGTATATTTCTGTAAAATATATAGATATAGAAAGAGAGGGAGACTATTTAAATCAAACTAATTAAATTAATATTCAACATTGTTAGAGAGAAGATCCGATGTTGTACCTTTCACGCCGTAGTTTAGCCTGCTAGAGGAATATTCCTATCGACCGCAATATATATCTAACTTTGACATTATATACATTGAGGTTAAAAATTCCTCATGTGCATTTGGAAGGGAATGGAATAAGAATAGCATTTTACATCAAAAGCACTGGTGTAATCGAAGGCTTCTCGGTATATGAAGCACTTTGTGTCCATCGTTGCATCACTGTAAGTTGGCTGCATATCTACAATTTCATTCCACTATACCGGTTCATGTTGTCTCACCTTTTCGAACGAATGGCACACACGTAAGAAAATTTGCCCGTGTTCATAAATCGTTTTTTAAAATAAATAGTTTTGTTACCATGTTTATCTGTGTGAAGATTGAATAAATTTTTTTATATAGCTCAACTGTCGTACCGAGCATGAATGGAAGTCTTGAATACAAAGCCCCTACTACGCCTGCCGCGCCTTCATGCTTTCGTCTGTGCAAAAGCTTTCCTCTTGGAGTTCTTTTCTTATTCCGAATCATCCTACTAAATTTTGACCATCTATTTTGAATCACCCTCTGTAACACTAAACTCTTACGTAGTTAAAATTCTAACTAATAACTGATTCGATTATTACATTGCGAGTTACATAAAAGTGCGTTTTTCGGGAAGTAAAGGTGGAGCGGTGTGCGGGAGTAGTTCCGCCCACAGTGAAAAAAGTTCACTCTGAAATAATTAATCAATAGTGAGCGTTTAGCTCAATGTGGGGGGGGGGCTGTTTCCGAAATGATTTATCAATCCCGAATTTTAATTTATCCATCTTTTTCAAAAGAAACAGGAACACTTGTGACGAAAGTCTTGACTCCGCCTACCGGGAGATTTTCCAGGGCCGGTTCTTTTCAAGTATGTATTTAACTAAAGAAGCTGAAGTGCTCGTGCTTTTTAAAGATAAATATGATTTAATTTATGTTGCTTGAAAGTGATTCCTACAGATTATATTATTCTTTCAATCGTGACACAATTAAATGCTTTAGACGTTTCAAGCAGAAGAATTTTTTATTCAGATGTTTTAAATTAAATATACATACAATTTTAAACATGTGACACCAAGCATGACTCGGTGTCTTTTTCCGGTTTATAAAATATTAATCCATATACTACACGATTAAACCCATAAATTATGCGATGTACTACACAATTTTAAGCCAATAAAGAATTGTATTAATGCAATTTTGTAATAATGTGAGCAAAATGATTTCATTCTCCGTTGCGATATGCAACTTAAATCATTCAGCCCAATTAAAAAGAAACTTCTCGTTGTTTTAAATTTTAAATATTCGGCTACCGCAGAAGCTTACTATTTCGCTCGTGGCACAATTTTTATCTCAAAATCTCATAACCCAATTGGAGTTTCTATCACAGTTTCAAATGAGTGACATTAAAGTGACGTAGATAGACATACGACAGCCAACTTTCATATGTAGAGGGTTTGTCATGTCACTCCGATATCTCAATAAAATATAAGCAGAATCAATAGCTATTTGTTTTAGTATCGATATTGGTTATCAATGATTATGTTTTAAAACTGTATCTAAAAAAATCTCGGACTAAGTACTGATAAAAGCGGATTTCGTGAATGTGCAGGCGGGGCTACTTTACACAAGTTAAACCTGTTGAAAATGTATAGAATTCACTTAATTAAATAAATGAAAACTACACAAGGCTGAATCCTAAGCTTTACGGCCTATATCGAAAACAATTTCTACCGAGAACTTTAGAATATATTCTACAGCGAATTATGCATACTGTTAGCCAGGACTTCTATATCTCAATTATAACCCCCAACGGGGTTCCCAAAAATTGCCTATGCCGACGGTATTTCGCGTCGTCATGGCGGGGTATTGGGAAAAGTTTTCAACTAGCAATAGTCACGCCTCGATAGACTCTCATTGGCTATGACACTGCCTCTGCGCAAAGCTGACGTTACTTACTGCTAGTTATTTTAAGATTTATTTATCGGTTTAAAAAAAGTGGTTGCTTGGGTATTTTGCTGTATTTTAAGATTATATTTATACAAGGGCATGTTGAGAGAATGAAAATGAAATTTTATTAACTTCAATAAATTGATCAAACGAACAAGAGTAACTGTAGTATCGAAGTAAGGATATCGCAGTCCAATTGAAAGGGGAGTGGTTAAAACCCAAGCCTACACCTTCGAAACAGAAACACCAAGACCGCCAACGTAAACGGTACAATTGCCCTGGCCTGGGCCCACAGAGTTCAGGGAATCAAATATCTAATATTTTCCATTTTTAAAATTTTATTATAATAATCAAAAGCCAAAAAAAACTTATATTTAAATAATGAAGTCTTAAAATCATATAATACAAAAGTACAATGGATTAAGCTAATTTTAATCAAGCCTATTTCCCTTTTCTTTTTACAATTTGTTCAAATGGTCTGTTCCACTGGCATAAAATGTTTATTTCAGGCTACCTAAAAAAAGATTGTTTTCATTTCTTTCCTTTACTTCCTTTTTTTAAGGGGAGCATTGTCGTCTGGGGACATTTTTTCCGGTGCTTCATACATAAACAAGCTAATTATTGTCTGTAGACTTTTAAAGTATTGAAACGGTCATAGTTCTTTTAAGTGTTGAAAGTTTTTTGTTTCATCTGTCAAGTAATCTACCCAGTTTAATGAAATACGAAAGTGAAGGGCTCACCTCCCGAAAATTGGGCCCATGCATAAGGTTACAAGAAACTTTATAGTTGTGACGTCATTTTTAACTAACAAGTGACCCTCAACCAATAAACTTCAATAGTGGTGTCTCTTGACACTCAATCCTTCAATCTGTTTGGTCCATATTTATATTTTCCTCCGACACGTGTCTGAAATTGTATCGTATCGATAGCGTCTATTACAAAATTTTTACGCTTTTCTGCCATTCGCCATGCTACGAGTACTTTCAAAGGTGGAGTCTGAAAATCGAAACTCTACTTATAAAAAACTGTATATTTCTGTAAAATATATAGATATAGAAAGAGAGGGAGACTATTTAAATCAAACTAATTAAATTAATATTCAACATTGTTAGAGAGAAGATCCGATGTTGTACCTTTCACGCCGTAGTTTAGCCTGCTAGAGGAATATTCCTATCGACCGCAATATATATCTAACTTTGACATTATATACATTGAGGTTAAAAATTCCTCATGTGCATTTGGAAGGGAATGGAATAAGAATAGCATTTTACATCAAAAGCACTGGTGTAATCGAAGGCTTCTCGGTATATGAAGCACTTTGTGTCCATCGTTGCATCACTGTAAGTTGGCTGCATATCTACAATTTCATTCCACTATACCGGTTCATGTTGTCTCACCTTTTCGAACGAATGGCACACACGTAAGAAAATTTGCCCGTGTTCATAAATCGTTTTTTAAAATAAATAGTTTTGTTACCATGTTTATCTGTGTGAAGATTGAATAAATTTTTTTATATAGCTCAACTGTCGTACCGAGCATGAATGGAAGTCTTGAATACAAAGCCCCTACTACGCCTGCCGCGCCTTCATGCTTTCGTCTGTGCAAAAGCTTTCCTCTTGGAGTTCTTTTCTTATTCCGAATCATCCTACTAAATTTTGACCATCTATTTTGAATCACCCTCTGTAACACTAAACTCTTACGTAGTTAAAATTCTAACTAATAACTGATTCGATTATTACATTGCGAGTTACATAAAAGTGCGTTTTTCGGGAAGTAAAGGTGGAGCGGTGTGCGGGAGTAGTTCCGCCCACAGTGAAAAAAGTTCACTCTGAAATAATTAATCAATAGTGAGCGTTTAGCTCAATGTGGGGGGGGGGGGCTGTTTCCGAAATGATTTATCAATCCCGAATTTTAATTTATCCATCTTTTTCAAAAGAAACAGGAACACTTGTGACGAAAGTCTTGACTCCGCCTACCGGGAGATTTTCCAGGGCCGGTTCTTTTCAAGTATGTATTTAACTAAAGAAGCTGAAGTGCTCGTGCTTTTTAAAGATAAATATGATTTAATTTATGTTGCTTGAAAGTGATTCCTACAGATTATATTATTCTTTCAATCGTGACACAATTAAAAGCTTTAGACGTTTCAAGCAGAAGAATTTTTTATTCAGATGTTTTAAATTAAATATACATACAATTTTAAACATGTGACACCAAGCATGACTCGGTGTCTTTTTCCGGTTTATAAAATATTAATCCATATACTACACGATTAAACCCATAAATTATGCGATGTACTACACAATTTTAAGCCAATAAAGAATTGTATTAATGCAATTTTGTAATAATGTGAGCAAAATGATTTCATTCTCCGTTGCGATATGCAACTTAAATCATTCAGCCCAATTAAAAAGAAACTTCTCGTTGTTTTTAAATTTTAAATATTCGGCTACCGCAGAAGCTTACTATTTCGCTCGTGGCACAATTTTTATCTCAAAATCTCATAACCCAATTGGAGTTTCTATCACAGTTTCAAATGAGTGACATTAAAGTGACGTAGATAGACATACGACAGCCAACTTTCATATGTAGAGGGTTTGTCAAGTCACTCCGATATCTCAATAAAATATAAGCAGAATCAATAGCTATTTGTTTTAGTATCGATATTGGTTATCAATGATTATGTTTTAAAACTGTATCTCAAAAAATCTCGGACTAAGTACTGATAAAAGCGGATTTCGTGAATGTGCAGGCGGGGCTACTTTACACAAGTTAAACCTGTTGAAAATGTATAGAATTCACTTAATTAAATAAATGAAAACTACACAAGGCTGAATCCTAAGCTTTACGGCCTATATCGAAAACAATTTCTACCGAGAACTTTAGAATGTATTCTACAGCGAATTATGCATACTGTTAGCCAGGAATTCTATATCTCAATTATAACCCCCAACGGGTTCCCAAAAAATTGCCTATGCCGACGGTATTTCGCGTCGTCATGGCGGGGTATTGGGAAAAGTTTTCAACTAGCAATAGTCACGCCTCGATAGACTCTCATTGGCTATGACACTGCCTCTGCGCCAAAGCTGACGTTACTTACTGCTAGTTATTTTAAGATTTATTTATCGGTTTAAAAAAAGTGGTTGCTTGGGTATTTTGCTGTATTTTAAGATTATATTTATACAAGGGCATGTTGAGAGAATGAAAATGAAATTTTATTAACTTCAATAAATTGATTCAAACGAACAAGAGTAACTGTAGTATCGAAGTAAGGATATCGCAGTCCAATTGAAAGGGGAGTGGTTAAAACCCAAGCCTACACCTTCGAAACAGAAACACCAAGACCGCCAACGTAAACGGTACAATTGCCCTGGCCTGGGCCCACAGAGTTCAGGGAATCAAATATCTAATATTTTCCATTTTTAAAAATTTTATTATAATAATCAAAAGCCAAAAAAAAACTTATATTTAAATAATGAAGTCTTAAAATCATATAATACAAAAGTACAATGGATTAAGCTAATTTTAATCAAGCCTATTTCCCTTTTCTTTTTACAATTTGTTCAAATGGTCTGTTCCACTGGCATAAAACGTTTATTTCAGGCTACCTAAAAAAAGATTGTTTTCATTTCTTTCCTTTACTTCCTTTTTTTAAGGGGAGCATTGTCGTCTGGGGACATTTTTTCCGGTGCTTCATACATAAACAAGCTAATTATTGTCTGTAGACTTTTAAAGTATTGAAGACGGTCATAGTTCTTTTAAGTGTTGAAAGTTTTTTTGTTTCATCTTTCAAGTAATCTACCCAGTTTAATGAAATACGAAAGTGAAGGGCTCACCTCCCGAAAATTGGGGCCCATGCATAGGGTTACAAGAAACTTTATAGTTGTGACGTCATTTTTAACTAACAAGTGACCCTCAACCAATAAACTTCAATAGTGGTGTCTCTTGACACTCAATCCTTCAATCGGATTTCGTGAATGTGCAGGCGGGGCTACTTTACACAAGCTAAACCTGTTGAAAATGTATAGAATTCACTTAATTAAATAAATGAAAACTACACAAGGCTGAATCCTAAGCTTTACGGCCTATATCGAAAACAATTTCTACCGAGAACTTTAGAATGCATTCTACAGCGAATTATGCATACTGTTAGCCAGGAATTCTATATCTCAATTATAACCCCCAACGGGGTTCCCAAAAATTGCCTATGCCGACGGTATTTCACGTCGTCATGGCGGGGTATTGGGAAAAGTTTTCAAATAGCAATAGTCACGCCTCGATAGACTCTCATTGGCTATGACACTGCCTCTGCGCAAAGCTGACGTTACTTACTGCTAGTTATTTTAAGATTTATTTATCGGTTTAAAAAAGTGGTTGCTTGGGTATTTTGCTGTATTTTAAGATTATATTTATACAAGGGCATGTTGAGAGAATGAAAATGAAATTTTATTAACTTCAATAAATTGATCAAACGAACAAAAGTAACTGTAGTATCGAAGTAAGGATATCGCAGTCCAATTGAAAGGGGAGTGGTTAAAACCCAAGCCTACACCTTCGAAACAGAAACACCAAGACCGCCAACGTAAACGGTACAATTGCCCTGGCCTGGGCCCACAGAGTTCAGGGAATCAAATATCTTATATTTTCCATTTTTAAAATTTTATTATAATAATCAAAAGCCAAAAAAAACTTATATTTAAATAATGAAGTCTTAAAATCATATAATACAAAAGTACAATGGATTAAGCTAATTTTAATCAAGCCTATTTCCCTTTTCTTCTTACAATTTGTTCAAATGGTCTGTTCCACTGGCATAAAACGTTTATTTCAGGCTACCTAAAAAAAGATTGTTTTCATTTCTTTCCTTTACTTCCTTTTTTTAAGGGGAGCATTGTCGTCTGGGGACATTTTTTCCGGTGCTTCATACATAAACAAGCTAATTATTGTCTGTAGACTTTTAAAGTATTGAAGACGGTCATAGTTCTTTAAGTGTTGAAAGTTTTTTGTTTCATCTTTCAAGTAATCTACCCAGTTTAATGAAATACGAAAGTGAAGGGCTCACCTCCCGAAAATTGGGCCCATGCATAGGGTTACAAGAAACTTTATAGTTGTGACGTCATTTTTAACTAACAAGTGACCCTCAACCAATAAACTTCAATAGTGGTGTCTCTTGACACTCAATCCTTCAATCTGTTTGGTCCATATTTATATTTTCCTCCGACACGTGTCTGAAATTGTATCGTATCGATAGCGTCTATTACAAAATTTTTACGCTTTTTTGCCATTCGCCATGCTACGAGTACTTTCAAAATGGAGTCTGAAAATCGAAACTCTACTTATAAAAAACTGTATATTTCTGTAAAATATATAGATATAGAAAGAGAGGGAGACTATTTAAATCAAACTAATTAAATTAATATTCAACATTGTTAGAGAGAAGATCCGATGTTGTACCTTTCACGCCGTAGTTTAGCCTGCTAGAGGAATATTCCTATCGACCGCAATATATATCTAACTTTGACATTATATACATTGAGGTTAAAAATTCCTCATGTGCATTTGGAAGGGAATGGAATAAGAATATCATTTTACATCAAAAGCACTGGTGTAATCGAAGGCTTCTCGGTATATGAAGCACTTTGTGTCCATCGTTGCATCACTGTAAGTTGGCTGCATATCTACCATTTCATTCCACTATACCGGTTCATGTTGTCTCACCTTTTCGAACGAATGGCACACACGTAAGAAAATTTGCCCGTGTTCATAAATCGGTTTTAAAATAAATAGTTTTGTTACCATGTTTATCTGTGTGAAGATTGAATAAATTTTTTTATATAGCTCAACTGTCGTACCGAGCATGAATGGAAGTCTTGAATACAAAGCCCCTACTACGCCTGCCGCGCCTCCATGCTTTCGTCTGTGCAAAAGCTTTCCTCTTGGAGTTCTTTTCTTATTCCGAATCATCCTACTAAATTTTGAACATCTATTTTGAATCACCCTCTGTAACACTAAACTCTTACGTAGTTAAAATTCTAACTAATAACTGATTCGATTATTACATTGCGAGTTACATAAAAGTGCGTTTTTCGGGAAGTAAAGGTGGAGCGGTGTGCGGGAGTAGTTCCGCCCACAGTGAAAAAAGTTCACTCTGAAATAATTAATCAATAGTGAGCGTTTAGCTCAATGTGGGGGGGGGGGCTGTTTCCGAAATGATTTATCAATCCCGAATTTTAATTTATCCATCTTTTTCAAAAGAAACAGGAACACTTGTGACGAAAGTCTTGACTCCGCCTACCGGGAGATTTTCCAGGGCCGCTTCTTTTCAAGTATGTATTTAACTAAAAAAGTTGAAGTGCTCGTGCTTTTTAAAGATAAATATGATTTAATTTATGTTGCTTGAAAGTGATTCCTACAGATTATATTATTCTTTCAATCGTGACACAATTAAAAGCTTTAGACGTTTCAAGCAGAAGAATTTTTTATTCAGATGTTTTAAATTAAATATACATACAATTTTAAACATGTGACACCAAGCATAACTCGGTGTCTTTTTCCGGTTTATAAAATATTAATCCATATACTACACGATTAAACCCATAAATTATGCGATGTACTACACAATTTTAAGCCAATAAAGAATTGTATTAATGCAATTTTGTAATAATGTGAGCAAAATGATTTCATTCTCCGTTGCGATATGCAACTTAAATCATTCAGCCCAATTAAAAAGAAACTTCTCGTTGTTTTAAATTTTAAATATTCGGCTACCGCAGAAGCTTACTATTTCGCTCGTGGCACAATTTTTATCTCAAAATCTCATAACCGAATTGGAGTTTCTATCACAGTTTCAAATGAGTGACATTAAAGTGACGTAGATAGCACATACGACAGCCAACTTTCATATGTAGAGGGTTTGTCAAATCACTCCAATATCTCAATAAAATATAAGCAGAATAAATAGCTATATATTTTATTATCGATATTGCTTATTAATGGTAAAAAAAAAAAGCCTTTACTAGGTTAATGTCGAGATTTTGGACTTTGTGATCGAACGATAGCTGAGTTCACTGCATTCGGCTGGTTTATAAGGCACTGCGTTTTGTACGCTTTTATAAGCAAGATATTCCTTGTTTTGAAAAGCTTGTTTTTGAATATTTTTTGTAAATACTTTACTGTGAATCCCGAGGAGCTGTTTAATATTTTATTCAAGAGTTTTCGCTGAATTTTAGTCTCTGAATGAATTTTTTAGTGTATAAAATGCTGCATTTGTGAAAGCTAATGGGCTAAGTTGAGAGTCTTATTACTACTTTGTGTGCGGCGGATTCCACGAAGTTTATGAAGCAATAAAATTTGTGTTCCTTCCTGAAAACTGGACTGTTTACTAGAATTTTCTGCATACACTGGACTTTTAATGGATTAACCCGAGAACTATTTTCGCTGGAAATGTTTATTCAAGCTTTACGGATAACAATTTTTGTAGAATAGGCGACTAATGTTCATTGTTGAAGAATAAAAAACTGTATATATTCTGAGGAATTTGAGTGGTGGTGGTGGGGGGGGGGAAGGAGCGGCATCGTATATTATGCTTTGCAGGGGGGCACAATCTCAAAAGTTTGGGAATCGCTGGTTTAACCTCTTCCCATCTGTCAAAAATCTCATCTCAAATTAAAGAGAATCTCATAATCGTTTTTGAAAAACCTATTACACCTAAAAACGAATAGTAGAAAGCATATTTTCAAATAATTTTTCGAGTTAAATCCTAATATACTATCTCTGTTTCAGCAGTAAAATGTTGCTATCAGCCATAAAGGAAGAAGACACTTTCAAAGGTTAACAGGTTAACAAACAAAAATTATTAACTAATTCTACTTCCGAAATATCAATAATATTCAAATATTCTTTCGTATAAATGGCAATTAAAGATAAAATAACGGCAGACAAAAATAAAATCTGTGCGTCAGTGAGTAGGATTTACACATTCACATGTGTTAAAAACATTTATTCAAAATTAAAGCATAGACAAATATTTACGTTAATTCAGAACAACAAAAAATCTTAAAGAATCGGTTTAACAGTGGAAACAAAAAGGTCCGCATATCTGGAACTCAGGAACGAAGATGTTAAGCAGACGATATAAACTGGACTTGTTATTTTCTTTGAGATCACGCAGGATATGCGAAAAGAGCATTTTGACACCCTATTATTCATAGGATATGCTTTTCAGAAAATGCTGTCCAATCTAGCATTCATAAAAAACTCACATAAACTCACTTAAATTTCGGAAAATTAACTCCAGTACTGTCGTCTAGGCGAAGTATTCATATATCAAATAGCGACAATGCTTGTCGGTTCCCGTAATGAATAATTTTTTTTAGCCCTACGGTGCTCTATTGCGTTCATTCTGATATTTTCTGTCCACATAATTCGTGGACAGATTTGCGTCGACACGTTTAAGCAGTGGCGGCGCGTGGTCAAAACTGTTAGTGCAGCCGGAAGCATATGAGCCCCCCCCCCCCTTCTTCCGGACAGGAATGGAAAATCTTTGTTACTAAATTCGAAAGCTGGTGGATTAAGCCCTCACCGAGGAGAAAAAAAAAGAAATTACATTAAAAATGCAAGAGATCCTATTTTACTTCCATAAAATGGACATAAATTTCAAGCAGCCGCTCTTATCCTCAAAATTGCATTAATCCGTGTCGGATTCGAAGTTTCCTTAGAATTTTCTTTTGTAACGATAACTTGAGAAGAAAAGAAAAAAAAAGAAAACTTACTTATTTTTTATAAATCAAATCAATCCTCCTTCCTTTTAAACTTGCGAATCAGTCAGTGATGCCCTCATAAAAAGGCGTTGTTTTAATTCAGATATCAATAATTTTAAAAGCTCTTTAAAATTTCCCATATTTAAAGAATTTTCTCGCTCGCCATGTCCTCTAAATGCTAGTTCTTGCTTACTTAAAAACAATACTGCTTTGATGGGTAATTGTCCATTCATAAGCGTCTATTCAGGCTTACCTTCTTGATAAATTCAGCAATGTAAAGTCGAGAGTTTGCCGAACATATATTCTCCTTACTCCCTCCCTCACTTCTCGAGCCAATCAGTGGGTCGAATTCACCGCGCTCTTTCAAGTGCTGCCGACGTTTGAAAATCTTTGATGAGCTGAATCTTAGCTGCATATCCCCATTATAGCCTATGCCGGAGGGACTGCTTACGTAATCGTTGTCTGGCAACGGTGCTGCCAATTTTCTTATCAGCGCTCTGGGCTGAACCAGAGATTTTCCCAATTGAATTGCGGGAAGATTAAAAGTGCTTTTTTTCTGAAGGAGCGATCCGGCACAATACGGTTTATTTGTTTGGTTTTTTTTTTTGGAGATTTTTTTAAATTTACCGTAGGAATTCCATAATTCTAATCTGAATTTAGGAAAATTAGTAGAATAAATTATTTTAAAGTATGTGCTGATAATTTCAAGTGCAACCCGGCTGTACTTGCTGTATCCCACGAGCCGCCACTGCGTTTAAGTTGCATTTTTCAACTGGGTAACAGTGCATTCAATTGAGCTCAAATTTGGTATACATATTATAGACCACCGTTGTACGACCGGTATTGATTTTGGTGTGAATAGGACTTAAGTTTTTTACAGGGCAAACAAACAACAAAAAAAAAATTCTCGCACATTACGGCCCATGGAGTGAGATTCTGAAAAGTGCCGCATAGCGCGGGGCGGAGTGGAGAGAATAAACTGTTGGAAGTAGCCAAGGTTTGCAAATCCGAATGATTTATCGCCAAGTTTGGCGTCATAAAATAAGTCCTCGGAACTGAACCAAGCTTGGCGATATCTTCCAAATTTGGCTGGAAACTGGCAAACGACACAGCTTATTATAATGAAGAAGTTTAGTTAAGCCTGTAGAAGATTAAAAAATATAGATTTCAGTTACAAAGAAATTTTTTATAGAACGTGGAAGACAAATACGGTACACTCATGGATTATGATACACTTTCCAAACAGAATTATAAATATGAAGTATAGGAGATCGTAATCGTTAGAGTATGCTTGGCGAAGATTGTAAAACAGTTTGAGTAGAAAATTTTTATATATGAAAAATAGAGATGATGCTTTAAATATGACGCTTTTAATATATAGCACTTTACTGCGTATTTAAAATAGAAAGCGTTTCACAATGTTTTCCCCCCTGCTTTTCTGCCTACTTCTCGATATTTATTGAAGTTTCCTGCACATCTAATGCTTCCAAGATGAAGAATCTTTTGTTTTTTATACAAAACCAAGTTCTTTAGCCTCATCTAATGCACTAGTTAACTTCTTGCAAAATATTCTGCTCTCTATCCTCCTGCCGTTAACTCCAATGGGAATTGGAATGATTTCTGTTTCTCTCTTGGATAAAGTAGTTAAAGAATACAAATGAGTTTGCTTGCTTTAACACGGAATTTTACTTAGCCATAGCGTCAAGTAATGAAATACTGCTCCTCTTAAGAACTTATTGAGCGTATAATGATATTTGTACTTCGTCTGAAAAGGAGGAATGTTGATGGAATTGGATTGAAACTTTTGTTGGGAGAATTTAAATGTTTGTTATCATTGATTGTTGTTTGTTTGTGTTGTTAGTAGGGATGGAGACGGAAAATTGGCATCTCGCTTCTCGCAAAACAGCCTAAAAGCTTTGCCTCGTCTCGCAAAATCCCTATATCGTAATGCTAAAAATGTCTGTCTCGTCTCGCAAAAAAGCTGTAAATCTCTGTCTCGTCTCGGGCTACCATGCTCACGGGCTACCTGCGGAGGATTGATATGGCTTGGTTCGAGCACTTTCTAATGGGTTCTAATGCGTATTCACCTTACATTTGCAGAAAACCGACAGAAATTCCAAACTGTTCGATCAAGAGACGTGCAATAATCCCGGTCAGAACGCTGGACTTTCACACTTCCGCCGTCTACCATTTTGAGTGACTTATCCACTCGGCCATGGTAGGACGTTATCATTGATTGGGTGTTTGAGCTAATAAAAATTGCTACTATACTCATTTTATTGGGCAAAGACAAATGCAAATTTCAGGTACTGTTTGTTTTCCTTGTTTAAAATTTATTCGAAATTAATTTTCTTTGAATAAAATGGGTAAAATTGCATTTTGTGTAATATATTGTGTGCCAGTGATTGATTAATCTTAATACGTTGCGAAAGAAGCATATGTATGCAGTGGCAGCTTGAGACCTATTTCAGTAGTCGGACTTGAAAAAATAGTGTAAGTAGGGAAAATGTATGTGCAAAAAATACCCTATCTCCCATTCACACAGCCTACGTATTTACAGCTTTTCAAACGACAAATGACTATCAAAGATTTATACGGTCCGTCTCTGATCAACACCTCCTACATATAGAAAGCCTAACAACTGAAACTTTGACGTCATCTTTGGGCCTTCAAGTAATGACGTCATCACAGTTTTACTTTCATAAAGTAAAACTATTTAAAATTTCTGGTGGATGCTACAAATATTAGAAAATATCTTAAATAAAGAATTAAAATTAAAATACCTGTCTCATACAAAATTATTCATTTCAATCTATTTCCTTATCATATTATCTAATTCGTCACGGTTAAAAACTGCCATTTTTCATAAAATTATATTTTTTATCTCAAATTATTAAAATATTGTTATTCATGAGTAAATTCACCAGAAACTTTGTATAGTTTTATTTTGTGAAAATAATACTTTTAATTGTTGGCCAAACGATGACGTCAAAGCTTGGTGACGTAGGAGTTGTTAGGCTTTCTTTATCTAGGAGGTGTTGCTCTGCTCTTGGGTCCAGGCACGTAATCCAATGTGGGGGGCCATGGATGGCACTGTGTTTTCAAAACTTGCACAACGCACTATCAGAGCTTTTTTCGGGAGATTTCCCACCACTAATTTTTACTTATAAATTTATTGTTAAGATAAGTCCAAATATTTAATGCTGATATTTAGTAAATAAAATAAAATTAATAAATAAAACTGTCTAAAAATTGTGGTGGGAAATCTCCCGGAAAAAGCCGGAGACTTGGCAGCTCTGCACTGTATAGAGCGTACTACAAAATAAAATGTGTAAATGGGTTTTCAGTGCTCATTTGTGTGTTTGTTTCATAATTCCCAGAAATGACTTATTGGGTTTTTTTCCTATCCTCTTTTCCTGAAAAACGTAACATCACATTTTAAACTGCCTCCATTCAGTACAATAATCTAGAATTTATGTTTGTGATGCATTTCAGATGACATGGGGAGGCGATTTTATTAGTGTTAATAAATGCTGAATTAGACACAATCTTTCACCATTCGTTATTGTTACCGCCCTTTCAGTTTGCAGGAGTAAAGTTGAGCTGTAAGTTCGTCTATAACCCAGTTTGGAAAGATTTAATTACAATAAGATCTGAAGAATTAAATCAAGCTTTTTTCATTTCCTTCTTATATAATATTTCTCAAACTATTATTATTATTATTTAAATTTTTAAAACATCGCCGATGTATTATCTACCAGATGTATAACTCGACATGGAACATGCCATAATGAATGTAATTTTCTGATTAATGTAGGTACCAAATGAGAATTTTGATAGAGGTGAACTGAATCAATGTGTTTTATGAAACGTTAAGGATTTATTTAGATGTAAAATTTACACGTATATCTCAGCAGTTAACATTATAAGTAATGTTTCGCCACCTACTGAAATTGAATAAATATGCTTATTTCTGGCTGCATTCAGAGTAGTATTTTACCATTCGCTGAAATGGAATAAATGTGTTTAAGAAACACCTCCTTGATGAAGAAAGCCTAACAACTCCTACGTCACCAAGCTTTGACGTCATCGTTCGGCCTACACTTAAAAGTTTTATTTTAACAAAATAAAAGTATACTAAGTTTCTGGTGAATTTACTCATGAATAACAATGTTTTAATAATGGCAGTTTTTAGATATGACTAATTAGATAATATGAAAAGGAAATAGACCGGAATGAATAATTTTGTATGAGAAAGGTAATTTAATTTTAATCTTTTATTTAAGATATTTTCTAATATTTGTAGCATCCACCAGAAATTTTAAATAGTTTTACTTTATGAAAGTAAAACTCTGATGACGTCATCACTTGAAGACCTACTGATGACGTCAAAGTTTCAGTTGTTAGGCTTTATATGTGTAGGAGGTGTTGGTTTAAGTTGTCATTTCGCATTTTCTTTTACATTGTTCAGGGTGTCCGTAGAAAAGATGAGACGCTTTAAATTTTTTATCCACCAGAAATAAGTGGGCAATGTAAACTGGAAATGATATGTTCAAAATCAGATAAGTGACGATGGTACGTTATAAATAAGTTAGATAAACGTAGGAATAGCGTTTCTCTTATTAATTTTTAAAAAGCGATAATTTGTATACGATCCCTGAAAAAATAATTCATCCGTTAGTAAAATGCGTCCTATCATCACCCCCTATATATACAATGCCTGAGAACAGAAACTTTTACGTCAACACTAAGTCCACTAAAATGACGTCACCACACATTTCTTTTCACAAAGTAAAACTATTCAAAGTTTGTGATGAATTTACTCCCGCATCAAACATTTTAAGGATTTAAGATAAAAAATTTAATTTTACGATCAATAGGAAATTTTAACTTTCACTATTTATATAATATGATATAGAAATAGATCATGATAAATTTTTTTTTATCATAAAGGTATTTTAATTTTTATCTAATTTAGGAAATTTCTAAAATTTGTATCATTCATAAGAAATTTTAAATAATTTTACTCTGTGAAAGTAAAGATGTGATGACGAGATTTTAGAAGACCTAGTAATGATGTAAAAGCTTCTGTTCTCAGGCCTTCTCTATCTAGGAGGTGTTGATCCTATGCACAACTAAAGGGATGTGCAAAATTTCAGACATCATAAACGTCTGAGAGATATAAGCAAAAAAGTTGGTTTGGGTCTATACATGAATTTGAATGTTAAAAGTGTCAGTTACTTATAATAAGAACATTCTATGTTCATTGTACGAAGATCAGCATCTGGAATATAAATGAAGATTTACAAAACGAAATAATTAACATAAAACAATCAAATAATATAAAAACTGTACTACGCATAAGATGATGTCTATTTATGAATTTCAAATAATAAACTTCTAAAATTATATATTTAATGAGAATATATTGATTATCGATTCTTGTATGCACTCTAAAATGAGTGTGTAAAAGAATCGAAAATCCGTATATTCTTAGTAAATATAATAAAAATATAACAAGAATGCATATAAGAGAAATATGTTAAACATTAATTGTATGCAATCAATCGTCTCAATCATATGAAAAGTATATTTTGGAATTTATAAGTAACGTATTTGCTACTCTGAATTTCATCGCCTTTCATAAAACGATTTTTTAAGTTTCCAAAAAGAAGTACATAATGTGCTCTAAAATTTTGAGTACTGAGATGTATTGCTGAAATTTGAGAGTAAAGTGCTTAGAGCTATTACAAGTTGACAAAGTACTCCGTGGTAAATTCCGCGTAAAGATGGGCTAGGGCCCTTTAGAAAGACCACCACGGAGGACAGCCCCCACCCCCTTCGGACTAAATCCCTCGAGTAGATAATAGAGATGAGTTCGGGCTCATTTTTTGAAGCCCGAGCCCGCCCGAGCCCGAGGACGTTAAATCCGAGCCCGCCCGAGCCCGAGCAATATTATTCTAGTCGGAGCCCGAGCCCGCCCGAGCCCGAAATTTCAGTTAAAGATTAAAAAAAGTCCAATGACTTCATTGATAGAATACAACGAATTTTGCCGTTTGTGCAAATTAAAGACAAATATAGTTGCAAACTCTCAATGCACTTTCTAATTCTTTATTTATCCATATGTTTATCAAATAATGTCGGATCTTATGACTAACTAATGAATATAAGCCGCCGTTCAGAAATAGATAAAGAGCTTAACGCACCTTCTAGACGCCAGTGTCGTTTTTTTTATAAGTGCAGTCAACTCCCGTTATAGTGAACCCGAATATAGTGAAGCATCGGATAATAGTGAACGCAAACCATTAGTCCCGATTCACATACAGTATCTCTATCCATCATGAAGACACTTGGGTCTAGTGACAATTAGTGAACTTCGGATATAGTAGACGAAATTTGATGATCCCCAGAAGTTCACTATAACTGGAGTTGGCTGTACTTTTATTTTCCTCATGAATCACTTTTTAAAATCTCTTTCAAGGAGTATGTTCAATAAAGGAGAAATTTTTCACGAGCCCGAGCCCGCCCGAGCCCGAACGCAATTGTGAATTACAGAGCCCGAGCCCGGTTCGGGCCCGGGCTCGGGCTGAGCCCGTCTCATCTCTAGTAGGTAATCGGCCATAACCCATCAAAATCAAAATCATATCCTGCCAGATGCAAAAGAGAACTTTTTTTTTGCAGTGAATGTCTTGTTTCGGCGTTGATGCTGTTGCTTCGTCAGGATTCAACCAACATTTTTTTTTTTTGCGTTTTGCACTCTCTTAATATATTGTATATATCCTCTCCTGTCACAATTTTCTGCAAGGAAGACTTTCTGTGTGGCCTGATTAAAAGATTCAAGCACTTCATCACACACTCATTTTAGTTCCTTCTAGCTCAATGCATGCGGAAACCCATCTTCCTGCCTTCTGAATGTTTCTCATCGCATGTGAACGATTAGAGATTGTATTTTGTAACACTCCTGACTATTCAGCAAGTTTATTTTGAGTTTGAAATGCATTTTTCACCAAGCAGTATTTGCAAATCCTCAAGATTAGCCTTCAGAGCAGCGCCGCTACGTCTTTGATCGCTACTATCAAAATTGCCATGTTTAGAACGTCGAAATCAATACTCATAAGTGCTCTTTGCCATGGCATCCTTTCACAAAACAGAACAGATATATTCACAAGTATTTGCGGCACTTTTTTTGGGGTAAAATTCATAAAGAAAGAAGCGACGAATAAACATCTTATGGTATGATATATTTGATCTTCAAAATTAAATTACATCCAATTTCTCACAGCTTCTGTCTGGGTTTGATAACTCTAACCAGGTTCATATTACGCGACACACAACGCGGTGTGCTGACTGGTACACTATTATTCAGTACGCTTCATACGAAACTCGCTTTAAAACTTCTCACTACATTCGATGTAAGCTTTTTGACATCGTAACGACCCCCAAACCTTTACATACAGATTAAAAATAAATGCAGTAATTGTTTTCTAAAAAAACATATTATTCAAGAAGTTTTTCCTCTCTGAATTCTTGGTAATTTACTAGAAAATCAAGTGCCAATCACACGTTAAATCAAGATGTAATTCTAAACTATTCAATTTAAATTTGAATAAGTCACACTTAATATATTTTAATATTTTGTATGAATTATACCATTATTTTATTAAAATTTATATTAAAGAGAACGTTACATATTTTCATACACATTAACTATTACAAATGTCATCGTGTATATATATATATATATATATATATATATGTATAAAGTATAAGAAAATATGAAAAAGAAAACTTTTAAAGTACCTTTTCCATTTCAATGGATAGCAAAATATGAAGTTAATGTTGCCAGCATTAAGCACATTTATTCCATTTCAGTGGATGGCAAAATATTACGTGTAAAGTTAATGACTGAGATAGATTTACGTGCAACTTTTACATTCGACATCTAAACAAATCCTTTAACGTTCCATAAAACGCATTTATTCAGTTCACCTCTATTAAAATTCTCAGTAGGTACCTCCATTAATCAGAAAAGTCTCTTGACTGCTCAACTTCACTCCTGTAAACTGAAAGAAGCACTAACAATAATAGATGGTAAAAGATTGCCTCTAATGCAACATTTATTAGCACTAACAAAATCGCCTCTTGTTATTATCCGAAATGAATCGCAAACATAAATTCTAAATTATGTTCTGAATGAAGACATTTGAGGGAGGTTTAAAAATAAAATATGGTGTTAGGCTTATAGAAGGGAAGAAAAAAGTAACAATGTATTTCTCTTGCGGAATAAAGAGAAGTGCGAAACACTCATTTTTGGAAGTTTATGACAGGACTAATGCGTGTGGTAGTACGTGATACTTCGAAAGGTCTGTTACCTGGAGAAAATATTTGTGCTAGTGAGTTCAGAATATTGTTAAACTAAACGAGTGTAAATTTCAATATAAATAAAAAGTTATACAGGGGTTTAATTAAAAGGAAAAGTGACAATATATTCACTTGCGAAATAAAGAGAAGTGAGAAGCATACATTTTTGGAAATTTATGACAAGAGTAATGTGAGCTGCAGTACGAGATATTTTGCAAGGTCCGTTACCTACAGAAAATGTTTGCGCTAGTGAGTTCAGATTATTGTTAAACTAAACGAGAATGTAAATTTCAATAGAAATAAAAAGTTATACAGGGGTTTAATTAAAAGGAAAAGTGACAATATATTCACTTGCGAAATAAAGAGAAGTGCGAAGTATACATTTTTAGAAATTTATGACAAGAGTAATGTGAGCTGCAGTACGAGATATTTTGCAAGGTCCGTTACCTACAGAAAATATTTGCGTTAGTGAGTTCAGAATATTGTTCAGCTAAACTAGAATGGGAATTTTAATAAAAGTAAAAAATTCTAGAGGAATTTAATTTTTAACAGAGTTCATGATTGCGTTTTCTCTGTCTATCTATCCGTGCTGTAACTCTAAATATTCCTCGATTACTACGAAAAATTTATACATTTTATTCTATGTATGGTTTAAAATAAAGTATGGTGTTAAGCTTAGAAGGGAGGTTCCTTTGTACAACACACTGAGAAGTACTCGTTTTTGGAAGTGTATGATGACTGGAGTACTGAGAATGGTAGCACGTGATATTTGGCAATGTCTGTCTACAAAAAATATTTGCTTTAGTGTGCTCAGAGTATTGTTTAACTTAATGAGAACGTGAATTTAAATATAAATAAAAAATTGTTGAAAAATTTCCTTTTTAACAAGCTTTTTACAGTTCATGATTTCGTTTTATCTATGTGTCTATCTGTTAATCCGTGCTTTAACTCCGCAATTATTCACCAATGACAATGAAATTTATATATTTTATTCTTGTATTTTAGAAGCTCAAATCAAGCAAATATATTCGTTTTATTATTATTTATGCTGTTTTATTATTTAATTGCTCAATTTCGGAAACGAAAACAATGGAATTTAAAGGCAAAGAACCGGTAAGAAAAAAAATTGTCGATCAAATACAACACTTCACCTATCTAGGTTGTCACATCACCTTTCGCCTATGATAGTGATACCCTAGATAAGCTACACGAATTCCAACACATCCGTGGCACTCTAGAAAGAACCTTAAAGGGGAAAACCAGAAGAGAAACGCAAATGAAGTTAATAGGAATATGGCAGTTCCCACTTTATTATATGGTTCTATGGATGGACTTTAGGTGCCCAAGATATAAACAGAATCCAGACAGCAGACAGTCTGTAAAAGGCTGGACGATTTTGGATAAAATAAGAAATGGAAATATTGAGAGAGAATTAAATATATTCAGCCTAGCTGGAAAAAATCCAGGAATATCGTACCGGCTGGAAAAATCATGTCCAGAGTATGAAACGCGGTAGACTACTCAAAGCCGCCCTGTACTACAAGCCTAGGGGCAGGCGAGACCATGGCAGACCGAGAAAACGGTGGTTGGACCAGGAAGCCGGAACAGTCTTCTTGACTAATCCGTGATGATGATGATGATTATATATTTGTTTTCTTATTTTTACACTTTGACAAGTAACTATGAGCATATTTTGCTTATTTCTAAGTAACTCGTTTTATTATATGTCACGTTGTATTATTACGTATTTATTTTCTTATTATTACACGTTAAATACGTAACATAATATTTTGAAGATGTCCATAGACCTTAATGTATTGAAATTCTTTGCGGAGGCTCTGTAAATGAACTATGCAGTCGATTGAAGCCGAAATGGGTCACGGGTTGCACAACGAGATGTTACAAAAATCCTAAATGTAAAATTTCTACATTCTATGACTAATAGTTTTTGACATGTACGAGTTACGTACGTGCAACATACAAACGTCCAGAAAAACCTTGACAAAATGGACTGTAGATGCATATATAAGAACAAACATACATGCGCACCTTGAGATGTTTCTCAAAAATTCTTTAAAATAAATTTAGAGATAGTCAAAATCGATTTTTTCATCAAAATCTGCATACCTAAATTTTTCGACATCGCTATACTTCCTTTTACATTGTACAAAGAAGTAATAATTGCTCCGGATTCATCGCGAATGTTTATTAACCATTTCTCCAACCGAAATTCCTAGACTTCATGTTTGAGAACTTGAGTCAGTACAGAGAAACGGGAGCGACTACCCTCCGTTTTGCGGAAAATCGGTCGTTAAGAGAGGTTGTCGTTCAACGAAGTACAGGCATTTGGTAGCCAAGAAAAAAAAAATAAAACATATTGTTTGCTTTGTTATTTATGTAATTGTGTACTAATACATAAGTAATTATACAAACATATTTTAAAATTTAAGGAAATATTTATAAAATTAAGATTGTTTTAAGCTTTTTACCTCTCTCTGAGAGTATTTCTCTCACAGCTGGATTTTTTACATCTCACAAAAGAGCGTTTATTCTGATATTCTTTCTGCATTCTGAATTTGCCACAGTAAAATCCGAATTTCTTTTTTCCTGTGACTCGATCACATCAATGAGATGCTCCAACGGTAAAATCACTCTTTTATTAGACATGTCTCTTCTCTAACTTACAAGATTTTTACATAATTTCTACATGTACTTGCACCTGGTGTCGACTTCCAGTAGAGCGACTGATTTGAAATGAGGATTTTGCTTACTTTACTTCCGGAAAAATGCAAGAAAACTTTCGGACAGTGAACCAAGACCGGTTGCTTGGACTTTTCGAGAGGATCTTTTAGTATTAAGTTGATACGGTTAAAAGCCATTGGCTTAAAAAACAGATCGCTGGAGAAGGGGTCGCGTATTAGAAGTGGTCGCTCATGGAAGTTTTACTGTAGTTAGTTTTACTCTACCCAACCCATAGGTTTGACTTTCTCGATTTTGAGACTATTATACGAGAAGACGCGAACATGAGCGTCATTTTTTCTAACTAAATGAAAATTATTTTGTTTAAATTTCTGGTTGTTGCGATTTTTGGTCAACTTCATAGAAGTGAGTTATTTAGGATTTAATGCTGCAAAAGCACTTATTTTGGCAATTTTCCCCGCCCGTCGTAATCACGAAAATTAAATCCTCGTGAAATACTTCCCCCCCTTCAAATAATAATAAAAAATCAGAGATTTTTCACTGACCAAAATTTAATGATTTATTGTGCAGTTACTAACTCTTGCTTGACAACTTTCTTTCTTATAACTTGCCTTCCTTTCTTAGAAATATTTCTTGAATATAAAATAATAATACAACTGATATAATGTAGTTCATTCATTTACAGTACTTATACCATTTTCTTTCGAAGGCATTTAAAATGGGGAGAGAGGACGGTTCTATATTTAGGTACTTAAAAATTTTCCGTTCTATTCATTTAAAATTCGCGAAATTTTTCAGCTCGCAAAATCACCGATATCTCCATTTTAGCGAAAATTACAGTTCACGAAAATAAGTGCTTTTACAGTAAAATCATTTCCATTTCAATTCCGTCACACAAACAAGGTAAAAATTATTGAGCTATATGAAAATAAAATCTTGATAACTTTTGAACAGCTGACGAGGTGCAGTTAAATCGTATCAGTTGAAGGCAGGACAAATTAGCATTATATTTTGAGCATGGCACTAATTTTGTTGCTGTTGTTAATTTTCCAAAAGAAAATGTCTAGACTGATACACCGTTTCTGAGGGTATATCGAACGTCAAGGCCTTTTCCTCAAGCAATAATAACGCGATTGCGTCTCAGTGGAAATTTGTGAGCAACTATAAAAGAAAGGCAATTAATCCTAGTGATACAAAAATTTTAAAATTTGATTTGAAATTTCAGAAAACTAAAAGGGGACGCAAAGAGGGGGGGGGGCGCAGGGAACGCAAAGATAATACTCGAAACTTCATCCAGTTGTGCAGATTTTCGCAAATGGTCCAAGCTACATCATAGTCGCTGATGCCGTGTACATCGAACATGTCATAAACTAAATCCGATTATCTGTAGTTACTTTTAAACTTTGCGTTAAATTTTTTAATTCAGTAGTTCTTGAAAATTTTATATTTTATTTCATGTACCTTTATAATTGTCACCCGATAAGATAATTTATTATCTTTCCTTTATAGGAAAGATAATAAATTATCCTATCGGGTCTTAAAATATCCTATTATCCTAATTATCCTATTATGTAAATTATCCTATTATCCTATCGGGTCCGTTATCTTTCCTTTATAGGAAAGATAATAAGGGCGACACAATGTGGTTATAAAACCACATTGTGTCGCCCAAAATATGAAGAGAGATCTAAATATCTTTTGAAAGGACAGTTTAAAAAAAAAAGAGAGAATTATACATTTTTAGCAATAAAGTAACTAAATTTAACATTTTGACGGGATTTACCGTATTTACCCACGTATAAGTCGAGAAATTTTGGACAAAAAAGAGGCTTTAAAGTAGGGGGGTCGACTTTTTTAATGAGATGTCAAAAATGCCCTTTTATAAGACAAATGTTCTCTTGCATTCCATAACACAATGACGTCTTTTCAGGTTGATGTTCATACCAGGAAGAATGTAGCGATACAAAGATTGAAAACGTGTATCATGTTGTTGTTCTTGTTGGATTACGGCCAATTAGCTAAGCGTGGACTCTAGACCGAAGGGTAGGGTGCCCCCCATCCCCCGTGGAGGTCTTTCTAAGGGATCCTAACCCAATACATGTACATGATGAGCCAATGACGACGAAGGAATTTTTAAAATTGTTTGATGAGTCCGATATTGAATCGGATCTTCAATCAGTTTAACTTTGTATCTTAGTATTTTGCCATATAATACTAACAGTAGTGTCATATTATTATTATTATTATTCATTATTATCAGTTAAATTTTTCATACTACTTTTGTATTGTTATTACCTTTATTATTTTATATTTAGTACTTTCTCTTTTTCTACAGATTATTTTGAATAAATGTATTTAACAAAATTAAAGTTTCTTGATCGGGAAAGTGGTGGATCGACATATACGCGAGATTTTAAAAAATTCGATTTTTTTTTATCAAGAAAGTGGGGGGTCGACTTATACGCGGGATTGGCGTATACGTGGATAAATACGGTACCATAGATTTGCAACACGTATTGAAGGTGGTTTTTAGTTGTAAATCGACAGTGTTATGTTATGGTAAACCTACACGAAGGTTATATGACTAGGGAGGGTTTCCTTGCGCGAAGGTCTTTTCATTGGGTTCTAACTCGTATCACATTACATCTAAAGAAAGCTGCCCACAACTGCAGATCCTCAGATGGACAGCCGCGAGGTAGCCCAGAATTCTGGACCTTCGTACTTTAGCCATTTACTATATTCAGTGCCTTATCCATCCGGCTATCGAGAGGTCAGTTGGTAATCGAAAGGGCTACACTCCGATTACTAGCCAAGATATATTTTCTAAATTTATATCTCAGAATACTGACGTTAATAAAGTGCAACCAAAACTCGTAAAAAGAATTAGCTGTTTTCATTACTTATAAAGCGTTCGCAAATTGAATTGGTTGTAACACATTTAAGAGTAATTTTAACATTTACGTGTAATTTTTTACATTTAAATTCTCATACACACTAAGCGACAAAGCTGCGCCACATTGCGTAAAGGCAGCTTCGATACAATGTCGCGCGTTTGTTGCTAGGCGTGTATGCTGGGGAACAAATATCGCGACAGTCCAAAATACGCAAAAAATGTTGCAAATCAGCACAGCGACTTGCCGCAAGACATCGGTTATCAACTTTGTCAGCGCAGCGTTTCCCAATTTTTCAACGTGGTGCCCCACCAATAAAGCATAACTTAATGCCCCCCCTTCCCCATCACATCCCTCTCAGCATACATACAGCTTTTTATTCTTTAACCCTGGGAACACCAAATTCTAATAATTAACCAAAAATGTTACGTTAATCACAAACCCCCCCAAAATTCACTTAAATTAAAACTAAAGCACATTTTTTATTATTATCATATTTAACCTTATGTTTTAATGTCTATGTTTCGAATAATCTCAGACAAAATCAGACGTGCCAGTTTAAAGGGACCAAGAAAAAATTACCAGACTGTTCTTTGTATTTCGGCAAATTTAGCGACTTTTTATTGTATTTGGAGGTCGTACAATGCATGACGTAATAAACAATTTTAGAGATTTTTGGAACTGAATTAGCGTCTTTTTTTATAATTTTTCACTTTACTTGGAGACTTTTTATCGCATTTGAAGCTAATATTATGCATTACATAATAAATAGTTTCCGCGACTTTTTGAACTGAATACAGTGACTTTTGCCAAAGAACATCTGGCAACACTGTTTGTCATACTTATGACATATAGATAAAATATGACTATTTAATACTTAAGCGGTATTGGTTTAACTGACACAAACATCTGATATATTTGACAGGTTTATGGATAAATATTGATCGATGTTTCCTGGCTTTTTAAAAATTTTTACTTTCATAAAAGGATTCTCTCTATTGATTTTTAATGACCTACTCGTATAAAATGCATGCAGTAATGTATATTTCTCGTACTTAGCTACTGAATCTTAAAATTTTTTGCATTCTTTTTAGTAAAGTTTTAAAATGTTTATTCATCCGTTTTGTTTGTCGGTCCAATATCTAACTAGCTTGAATTTACAACAACAACAAAAGAACAAGTTAGAGATTCCCATAGCTTATAACATATTAAATAGAGGGGTTTAAACATTTATAATTAATTTACTGAGGCACTCAAAAGAATTCCAATGCATTATAGCATATACGTAGTAATTGCCCGAAATTCTTTTTAATTTTTGATTTTAAAGGTATAGTTTTAAAGAAGCTGATTCTAAAGCAACACTGTTTGCAATGATTATGAAGCATAGATAAAATATGAGTACGTAATACTTAACCCTTTAACGCGCGGTGTCCTCGCCGTGAGGACACCAAACTCTGACGTTTTGACTGTTGTCAGTCACGAAGAATAGATTTGATTTCTATAAAAATAGTTGCGAGTGACATAGCTCCACGAGAATCCTTTACTTTTTAGGTATAGTTTTAAAGAAGCTGATTCTAAAGCAACACTGTTTGCAATGATTATGAAACATAGATAAAATATGAGTACGTAATACTTAACCCTTTAACGCGCGGTGTCCTCGCCGTGAGGACACCAAACTCTGACGTTTTGACTGTTGCCAGTCACGAAGAATATATTTGATTTCTATAAAAATAGTTGCGAGTGGCATAGTTCCACGAGAATCCTTTACTTTTTAGAACGTCATTTCCCGTTAAAAATTGTCACGATTATTTTTAACAGCCCTGATATCTGCTGAAAAATGGAAGAATGCGAGAACAGCTGGATAGATTG
Source organism: Cheiracanthium punctorium (assembly GCA_038373885.1). NCBI lineage: Eukaryota > Metazoa > Arthropoda > Arachnida > Araneae > Cheiracanthiidae > Cheiracanthium > Cheiracanthium punctorium. The sequence goes on from JAWZYV010014772.1 coordinate 90,648, forward strand.
CCCAATGCTGAAAAAAGGACAGCCGTTGCGATCGCTCGACTTAACTACCAGCAAGATAGCAGACGATCGAAACGTTCATCGCGTGCCACAGATCTAGAGACCCTTTTTTGACGCAGCTGGCTGTGCCGCACAGCAAGCTGTCGTCAGAAAAGGGTCTCTAGATCTGTGCCTCGCGATGAACGTTTCGATCGTCCGCCATCTTGCTGGTAGTTAAGTCGAGCGATGGCAACGGCTGCCCTTTTTTCAGCATTGTGCTCTAATGAAATAATTAAAACTTTTAAAGTAACGATTGTTAAGTACCTTTTATGTGTGTTATCCCTCTATTCTAAAAAAAGTAAAGGCCGCTGCCGCTGGCGCTGTCAAAGCTTGTTGACCTATCTCCTCCTAAACCGTGGGGATTTGAGTTTCGACTAAGGTGCCCACAGATTCGAAAAATTCCGAGGAACCTGCTAAGCTGATTTAAATTTCGAAAATCGAATTATTTTAGAAGATATTAATAAAAAACTGAAAAAATAAACATAATGGTTGCCAGATTTGGCATAAAATCATACATTCCTTTGCAACAAAGCGTTTCCAAGTATTTAGAATCGCGTGAAATTTACAAACATGAGTTAGAATTACGCCCCTTTTACGCCAAAATAAAAACTATATAGAATAAGTAACTCAAAATGTGTTACACAAAGTTGACAATTTTCAAATAGTAAGTTCGCTTAGACAGCAGGAGTTTAGAATTAGCGATTATTCGTTTTTCCAAAACAGAATAACTAATATCTTGAAAATGAAAAATAATTAAAATGCAGATTATTTTAAAGCCAGTTCGGTCCTGCTGGATTATTTACTAGCAGTAGAAATATTTGGCGGCGTTAACTATGCCATTATAGCAGTTATAGTATACTTTGGATCAGGGACGTACCCAGAAAAAAATTTCGGGTTGGGTCCAAAAATTTCGGAGGGGGTCCGGACCCCTGGACCACCCCCCTGGGTACGTCCTTGCTTTGGATATTTGCTAGCGCGACGAGATGGTATAATTCGTGGTGCTAAGTACGCCAATCTGCAAACGATTATGTAAATGAAAATATGGATAACGGTTTTCCGGTAACCTTAAATGAACAGTAATGATAGGTTGTGAGCATGTGTAAATCGCCAAATAATGAAAAGTCTCCATGGGTGGCAAGCTATCCTATCTGTTCCGTAGCTTTTATTAACTTTACATATACGCAAGTCGCCAAATAATGAAATATCGTCATGGGTGGCAAATTCGCAAGGTGTCCAATAGGTTTTTACATTATTAAAAATACAGCTCATAGGTTTTTACATTATTAAAGAAACAGATGTTCTGATTTTATTACGCTTTCGCTCCTAATTAATATAACTTTTGAATGGCAACATTAAATATCATTGTGTTTCTGAGGAGTGCAAATAATTTTTCCAGGGATTATAGGCGGAGTCCGCACTCCAGGTGGAGTATAGCTCAGGACCCGTACAACACGGATTCCCATAACAAAATATCTTTCGTGTTATGAGGGGGAAGGGGGTCTACTGTAGTGTGAAGTTTAAATTTTCATGTACCAATGAACATGCAAGAACCAAGCAATGTGTAGCTCAGCAACATTCTATCTGATCCAATCTTCGGGTTTTGTCTGTTGAAATTGTCTTTTTTACGAATAAGCCTTATTAGGGGCCGAATGCCTCATACGAAAAGCGAGCGTAGCGAGTCTGGGGCCTTCGCCCCTAGTTTAAAAAAGTTTAATTACTTCATTTATAAGTGCAATTTTAATAAAATCACAACGGACACATCATAATTATTCACATATTTAATTTATTAACTTTTTACAATAGATAGTCCACTGCAAAAGAAAAGAAAAGAAAGCTTCTTTCATTTATCTGCTGGTATTTATGGCACATGCGCTAAGAAAACTGTTTTTTTAATTGATTCGGTGTGCACATATATATGCTATGTTCAACTCTTCAATTCTAACAGTATTACATATCAGTGCATATATCATTATTTTGTACATCAGGGATCTGGGAATGGCTCACACTTCACATGGCTCAGTGTAGACTCTAGAAATCGAATGATGACAAAGGGATATCCATAAGCTCATGATTCTTTGATCAGCATGCATGTTGGTGTTGCTTATGTTGACAATCATGTGGAATCTCTGACGCTTAAGTAACAATATATCGTGACAAGATGAAATAGTGAAATATGTCATTACATCCAGAGAAAGGGACGCTTTTAACAATTAACAATAACATCCGTTCTTCGCACGTTAGAAAGAACTTCTATTTTCAAACTATATTCAACTTGCAGTTTTATTACATTTCTTTATACACGTTCATAAAGATATAAAACCGTAAATCATTTATGGAATTGCATACATCGGACTATGAATAAATTTTTTTTTTTTTAATATTCTTTGCTTAACTTTAATTGTACCTTACGTAATGGCTTTTCAGATATTCTCAAACAAAGCCACAGTATGGACAAGGTATTTACTTATATCAAAAATCTTGCTTATTGTTCACTCTTTATAATATTATTTTGCTAGGTAATTAATTTTTAAATACCTATCAAAATTTATCGTTTAAACCGCAAGACACATCTTTCCGTCATTTCCTAAACATATTTCGCTGTGCAAATGGTTCTGAACAATGTTGTATCTTTAAAAGATCATTAAGTAGCCGAGTATTTTTTGCACAAGGAAACGTATATCTAAATTTCCTATACAATTATACAGAATTTAATTGAACTTAGTGATGTAACGAACTCACAGTAAAAATGCATTTAAATATCTTATCATGTCATATCAATACGTAATACAAATTTCTTGTCTTATGTCAGTCAATTTTTTTGCTGATTTATGCTTCATGGATAATTTGCAAGGAACTTGGTAAAAATATTTGTTATAGATATTCATTCAATGAACTTTTTTTTGTAAATTTATCTTTTCCTAATATATTGTTACTTAAGAAACGGTGTTTGGAATGCTTCTAAAATGTACATTAAAAAGTGTGTTAGATCATATGTACCTGGATAAGTATGAAGATGAATGGTCACACATATTCAGATGTATGAAATTTGACTAACAATTGTATTATGATTAAGTTTACAGTGAAGTACAAGTTTTAACGGCTGATGTAATAGTTTGGGAGGAGGGCCTCTTTAATTTATTACAAGAAACAAAATGCAATATTCTTATTTCAGTTAAATCCTAATCTAAATATGGTAAAAAAATATTAGTAATGGACCACATTCATTAACAAAAAGATTTTAAAAATATGATAGTCACATTGACAGTCAACTAAAGGAAAATATGTAAATAAAGACAAAAAGAAAAATATTGTTTTACTTCAGTCGGTTCAACGGTGATTTATCAGTTTTTTTTTTTTTGGCAAAAGTACTGGTACATTTACCTGATGCACAATAGCTTAGAAATCGTACTGTTTTTCTTGATGCACAAAGCTGTGCGTATAAGAAAGACACTGTTATAAAGTTTAAGTTAATCATCTTAATGTTTAATAATATTTAAAATTGTTTCTAATTTACAACCATTTTTTATAATTGAACACTTTTAAATTCACAGATACCGAGAAAAGGTAGTTATTCCGTATTTTTCTGGATATTTAACACATTTTCAACATCTTGCTGAATGAAAAATGGAATGATTAATTTTTTGAATCATTCAATTAGAATATAAATAAATGAAACGTTAGAGAAAACCACAGATTTAGAAGGTGGTTTCGTAGGGCGTGCATTTGACATTGTTCTATTATTGATTTGACTATTCGTTAAATGAACTTACAAGTTACATAAACAAATTTTTTGAACACTTTTATGATAACTTTAGTCCATTGGTGCGTTCTTTTTAAAAGGATTTTTACAAGATATATTCACATTTCAAAATTAAAATAAGCTTTATACCACTTGTACGCAATATCATTGTCTTTTCACAGATCTTAATAGAAATGCAAATGATTGTGTTTCTGAAACAAAATGTTAAAATAATAACATTAAGTTAATGTAAAAATGTAACTGGGTGTAAGCGTTCAGAAGACTGTATCAAGTAATGTTATGCTACCAGGTACATAGGTGTGTGAGCGCTGAAATGTGACATTCACAGTGAAAATAATTTATAAACATCCCTTTCATCTCTACAACTGACCGATAATAGAAACATTGTTGACCCTGTGTGCACAGATGGGTCATTCTCCAAAAAAAAAAAAAAGTTGCAAATTATGTCCCTTGTATTTCATGAAATTTATCCTTTTATTAATGATAAAAATTTATGTAACTCAGTAGCAAGAAGTACGATATGGTAGTATTTGTGCAATAATAATAATAATAATACCATTTTTAAAGCATCAAAGAAAAGTATAGCGTCTGTCCGTGTAAGAGAATAGACAAGTACTTATTAGAAATTAGTTTAAACAAATGCATTACGTAAATGTTAGAGGACATTTATAATACTAGCTAGCTGCCAAACAGGGTTGCCAACTTAGACACTTTGTGGATAGATCTGGATACTCTAAGAACCTAATTAGCTGCAATTTTTTGAAATAGCTACTAGTAGCTATTTTAGCCAATTTCTGTCTGTTTTAAGCAATATCTGGCCATTTCTAGCCGTTTTATACCATCGCTGATCATACTGATCATATTGTCCGTTCCACTCGCTCGTATCAGAAGTTTTTCGTTTGCATTATTAAATGATACTTATATTTATTTTATTATGCACGTGCGCAAACTTGAAATAAAATTCCGCCATTGTGTTTTTTTAAAAACCGTATTCGATACGCTGTAGCAAAATAAGACTTCGTATACGACTGTCTGGATGTCGACAACACTACAGGGTAGTTTAAGATCAGAATTCATTCCTTTTAGGACAGACATTGAAAAAACCGACGCAAAAACAAAATTTTGTTTTGTTATTGGAGTAAGTTATGAACTATTTATTTTTCTCTCAGCTTGAAGTCATTTTTAGCCATTTCTAGCCAAATTTCAGTTTTCATTCTAAACACTTTTTCTCCGGAAATGTTGGCAACACTGCTGCCAAATGATATAATGCTTAACATTACACATGTATAAATGCTTAAAAGATTAAGTACACATTAAATGCATCTTCAAAAAATTCTATTTAATTTCAGGTAGGAAAGCGGGCAGTTGTCATTATTTTTATAGCCAAAGATATGTATTATATATTTGCCCTTCACAATGGGAAAAGTGCTTCCCGTTTTGATAAATTTTGCTAGGATTTTACTCAATAATGATTAAAAATTCTTGGATTTTATTTATTTTAAAATAAAAACGCAGGTCCAAACTCGAAGGAGCGGACAAGCGACTTAGAAAGATTTACAGTTTAATATTGATCTATCCGAACCTATGCTACCAACAAGCCACGAAGTGGACCAGAAGACCAGCAGGCAAGATGGACCCAGATTCGTTGGGCTTTATAAAATTTACCAAGTTGGTGACTTCTGGATGAAAAATATTTATTTTCATCAGCCTCAAAAGGTAGGAAACTTTATACACATCTTTAGCTTGTAAGTTAACATGTTATTTAGTTATTTATTGACTACTTGTCCATCAGTTCTCCAGGGACCTCGACAAGCTTGCTAGATATGCTGTTCTAGATTAAAATTTTTATGTGAAGTTCAAAGTTAAAATTAAGATTAAATATAACACGAATAATTTAAAAAACAAAAGAATACAGAAAAACCACTTCTAATTACTTCACCATAACGAACAGTTATTACCATTGTAAAATAGCAGACTTTGGCGATTTTTCGTCAAATATAGAAGACATTGCCGATCCAAAGTATGTGTATAAATCTCCTAAAGTTGCCAACCTTGGTGAATTTCCACACATTGTTACGAACGCCGTTACTGTCAACCCTTATGCAACGATTTAAAAACTGGTTTTTTTTTCGATTTTTAATGTTATCATTTCCAATGTAAAACAGTAAGGTTTGTCAATTTCTCGCCAAGAATTCAACATATTTTCAAGCTGGATTCAGTAAGCAAGCACACAAATTTAACCCAAACTTGCCGACCTTAAAATATACTTTTAAATAACATTTTATTGGCAACCCTTTAGGCAATGGATTAAAAACACGGATTTTTCCGATCTTCTGAAATGAAAATATGAGAATTTGGTCAAATTAATATGGAACCAAACATGAAGTACCCTTTTTCAAATAAAAAAATAATTATCGAAAGCTTCTAACGTGGTAAAAAATGTAACTGAACAGCGAAGTTTGTTCGAACACAAAATGACACTAGAAATTGTAACTTTTTTCTTTTAATTTGTAGAATGACCCAGATGCTGTATCTAAAACGTCTCTTTGGAGGTAGGTTCAGTAGAAATCTAGAAGCCGACAGCAGAGGAGACTGGTGCAGCAGACGTCTTCTTCGGACTTCCAGAGGGTCGGGTCGTGCAGGTCCCTCACCAGCCGGCCCCTCAGTTGCTGCCGGCTCAGCGCTGTAGATTGTTGCTGTTGTTGCTGCTGCTGCTGTTGCCAAGTTGGACTGTTCGTCACTGGAGGACGTGCGGGAACGGAACGACTTCGCTTGCTTGAACCTGAGTGAACGGGAAACAAAAAGGCATGAGTCTTGCTAGTATGCAGTACCCTATTACCAGTAGGGCCAACGGGGTAACTGCCCAGGTCCCACTGATTTTAGAGGCCCAAAAATCTTATATTTTCCCACTTCTATAATTTTACAATAAAATGACAAAATAAAATAAAATTCTCGATTTATACTATTTTGTAATTTTGAAGAATAAACAGTGAAAATCATTCAAATTACAGCTTCATAAACTAATTTTCCTCAATAACATCTTATCAATTGGTTGAAATGCTCTATAATTGATAGATCTTTCCAATGTGACGTTTTAGTAAACATTAAAATAAACAACACTCTTAAAAATTTAGTGAAACATTCACCAAAACATGGTGCTAAGAAAGTTGAGTCCAAAAGATAGTGAAACCTTGCTTCACCAAAGTATAGTTATACCTGAGAACCAAACATTGGAACAAGGTTTCACCATCTTACGGAGCCAACTTTCTAGTAACATGTTTTGGTGGGATGCTGCACTAAATTTTTAAGAGTGTGTAACTAAATATTAAGTCTTCGAGTATGTATGTTACATAGTTTCACAGAGTCTTTATTTTTAAGAGTGTGCAAACTATGTAACTTACATGACTGACACGATATATAGATTACGTCGCTGACATTTCAGTCACACTCCTTTGCACTTGAAGATTTATGTGACCTAGAGGGTGCGACATCTCTGATTAAAATGCTATCTCGGCTAATTATGCAATGGCTATCTCGGATGAAAATGCTCACACCCCCTTGGTTACAGCACTTTTCAAGTGCAAATGTATATACCTATGAGCATCATAGCCTGTATATCCCGCCAGTTACGCGTAACTTATACAAGAAGTCATGTAGTGTTTACCGTCATTATTATGCGTGGTAATGTCAGTTTCATGTGTGTATGTTACGTGACACTGCCTTCGTGAAACCTCTCAGAACATAACTGGGACTTTTTGCGCAGTTAGGGCAGACAGTGGAGTGGACAATACTTCTCAACTAATTTGCCACCAAACAAGTAAATTCCAAAACAGTGTAGTGGTTTAATTTCAGGACAAAACAAGATGTTTTTGTCTTTCACGTTGAGAAGGAAAAAAACGCTTACACTTAATTTATTTTAAATATAGCAGATTTCAGATAAGTTTGAAAATGCTAGTTAAAAAACTGAAATGTCTAATTTCCGTTTCCGAATAATATAAATAATTTTATGTGTTATCGGTAGATTATTTAATTTCCTAGTCAAAATCTTGTAGTGGATGTTCGAACAAACTACTGAAATGATAAGAAAATACTATTTAATAAAGATGTTTGCACATAAGGTGCGCCAGCGTGATAAGCGGAGTTAATCAAAATAAGAACCAAATAAGAAATTTTGGGAAGAGGCATAAAATTAATTGATATTATTACTTGTTTGTTGTTTTTACACTTAATTCATAAAGAGCTGCAACGTAAAGAAACACTACAAGAAAATAGAAATACCTAAGGTACTTGCAATATTTGGAGAGTGCACTTCAATTTTCATAGGCGCTACTTTGTGCAAACAAATCATAAAAATACATAAAGAACGCACATTTTTCGTTATATTCTTCTAAGTAAAGTCTACAGTAAAGAGGAATGAGGAAGAGTTTTTAAATGAAAAATTTTAATTAAAATATTTAACATTACACTCCAATGGAATTAACAGTTTCCCCAACATTTCATCTTGACTGACGTTAGTAATGTTTGAAAAAGCTCCAGAATAATTTAGAAAAGCATTGTTTGCTTTTCATTACAGAAGATCTTATCTTTCGGAGGACGAACAAAGAAGGATTTTGAAACCAGCTGATTTATCTTCAAAAGAATTTTGGCACGCAAAGATTAAGGTATTACTTTGGTATAAAAGATTTTATTTTTATAAATTAGAAAGCCTTTTTCTAGTCTTGTTTGATAAACACTACAAAGATAAAAAGAATGAAATTATTCGAGGCATTTTTCCTTCTCTGTTTTGATGAATTAAATTTAATGCAAATAGAAAGTATTTTGTAGTGTGTTTACACGTTAAAATGTTATTCATTGTGAAGCACGATACATATTTATTTATTTTATTAAATTTTTGAATTATGGAATAGATTTGAATCCTTTGAATGTACGAGTTGTTCAAAAAAGTAAAGCTACAAAGCCTGCAGTGAAACGTGCACATTTTATTTCATATAAACAATACTGATGAATTAAATTGAAACAAATAGAAAGTATTCTGTAGCATGTTTATGAAAAAAAATTTATTCAGTGTGAAATACGATACATATTTATTTATTTTAATAAACTTTTGAATTATGGAATATATTTTAGACCTTTGAATTCACCGGCTGATAAATCAGCACCAGATCTTAATGAGCAAAAGATTTGGTAAAAAGCTGGCGAGGGGCTGCGATTGACATTTCTGCCCGCTTCAACGTTCAAGGGACACAATTTGGACCAAGTTCTATCAATCGTAATTTTTCTATGACCAGCTCCGGTAGAAGATTCACGATGTCCCCGACTCATCCGTAGTGCTGATGGTAAAAAAAATATTCTCAAATTATCTTTCTGATTAATTTTTTGATATCTTTTTGATGTGTGAATTATATATTTTGAACTTAAGGAGAAAAAGAAATAGAATACAGCTGTTCCACCTACGTCAGCGTTTCTAACCTGTGGGGCGCAACCCCCAAGGGGGCGCAGAGTGTTTGCAGGGGGGGTGCGCGAGAAAAACCAAACAGCAAGTAGTGACGCATGTTTTAAAAAAAATCATCTTATTTATTCTCATTTTCAGTCAAAAATATATCGGTTTTCGCTTAAAATGTTCATTCAAACTTTACTGATAACATTATTTTGTAGAAAATTCGACTAAATGCTTATTGTTAAGATTAAAAAACTGAATGTAGGCTCAAAAATATGAAGGGGGGCGACGTTAAAAGGTTGAGAACCCTGACCTACGTCATTATTACTACGTCACATGTTAGCAACCAATTTTCTTGGTCAAACATTCGCTTATTTGAGAATGGTCATTGGCGGAAAACGTGGCTTTGTATCCCTAAATATCCGAGTTGACCGAAAAAAAATTTCAGTGACGTCACGTGAAAATACTCTATAAAATTTAACATTCTATTTCTAATATACAAAAATGTCACAGTTTTTTGGAGTTAAATTTTGAATCGAAAAGACTTATTTTGCATCAAATGTTTCTGTCGAATTTTGGTGGACGATGAGAGTCGTGCTTTCAGTACTGGATGAAGAAATGCACCGTTTTCCATAATTGTACCTATTTGTAGGTAACGATTTTGCAATCGAAACTCAGTATTTCTTTTATAGTCGATCGACACATTTAAATGTATTTTCCACTGTGTCGATTTTTTCGATACAGTTCGATTACCTTTTTCTACTGTCAAAAACTTCTCGAGAATTTCGCACAATACGTCGTTTGATTATCGAACAGAAGGTTCACTGAGAAGACTTGCCCATTGCGTAACCAGGTTAGAATGAAAGCAGAATATTTGAGGATCTGCCGGAGCTTGCATGCCCAACTGATGACATCATTCATCACCACTAGAAAGCTTGGCGTAAGGCTGCGGAATGGTTGAAGAACCACATGAGGTCGTTGGGTAAATGTTGTTGTGTACGTTAAGCCAAAGATACACGTGGGCTGTAGGCTTGGAGGGAGATTAATCTTGGGCTGAGGACTTACTTAAGGGTTTCTAACGCCTAATCACATTACATCTGGAAAAAGCAGTCGAAAACTCCCGATCCGTAGATCGACAGCTGCTGGTAGGCCAGAACACTGGACCTTCATACTTCGGTCATCTGTCATGTTCAGTGTCTTATCCACTCGGGTGTGGTGGGGCCTCGTCGGATAAATGAATCGAAATGAAAATTAAATTATCTAAGAGGAAGTCGTATGTTTGATGGATGCGTTCAATTCGCTTAATTTTATGTAAAATATGTTTTGTTATACGTAAAACTTTTCAACTATGATTTTAGCGAATGAAAAACTTTTTATACTGTTCCAAAGGCAAGCTTACTTACCCTGAGTTTTCTTTCTCGTTCCTTTCCGGCCTCTGGCTTCTTTCTTCGCTCCAACTTCACTTCCTGATTCTTGGCTGGAAGAAGATAGAGGAGTACCTTCACTGTCCCGTGGCATACTCTCGTACCCACTACTGGTTCCGGAAAACTGAGGTGTTTTGCTCATTTTCCCGAGCAGTTCTTTAGTCTCCTTGATGTCAGCACTTATTACACTACTGTCACTCCCATGACCACTACTGGATTGCCTGGCGGCCCATTTTGATTCTTTCTTGGGGACAGGGGACAGGTATGTGTAAGTCTCTCCCCCAAGAATTGCCTCGGAAGACACATTGGAAAAAGGGCTAACTGGAGTCGAAGTACTTCGAATTAGGATTTGAGACTTCTGTCCGTGCGTTAGGGGTTCTGTCAGCACTTGAGTAGAGCTAACATGAGTGGAAGTCATGGAACCGCCGGGGCTTAAGACAGTCAATGTGTCTGTGAGGTTAGCACCAGCTACGGACGGGTAACTGCATTGGACATGCTGTTTTTGTTTTTGATTTGACCTATAGGACCCCAAGAAACCTCTTGGAATAAACTTAGGACTGCCCTTCTTCCTCTGGTGCTGTTTCATCAAGAAGTATTCGTGCCTTTGTTCGACAACTTCTGTCGTCTTAGTCCCGTGATTTCCGTGGTTTGAATGCTCGGTGGGAAGTCTTGACTTGGAAGGCCTTTGAGCAATGTACTTGGGTGAATGGAACTGTACAGGACTTGAAGATGGACCTTCACTATAAACACGGCACCTTTGTTCCTGAATGACTTCTGACAAAGAATGTTTCTTATCTACAGGTACAGGATGAATTTCTGCTTTTGTTTGTACAGAGTCATGCTGCGGACTTGGAGAACACTTTTCAAACACCGGCACACTTTCAGAACTTGTTAATTTAGATGGACTCCCATTTCCCTCGGTGCTGTGTTCTTTTACAATGTCTTTTGTTGGAGTACTGCGTCTGCTAGAAGACGTACTCCACCTGTGTTTCAATTTTGGAGACTTTTCGGGAATTTCCTTTTCGTTATGTTGAGAGTTTATGTTGCTTTTTAAAGATTCTTCCTCTGACGAAGCTTTTATAGATTTATTTTGTTGTTTGATTATAGGAGGCACAACTTGGGTTGGCTTACCAAACTGAGAAAAGCAGTCTGGAAATAAAGGAACTTTCTGAATTTTGTTATAAAAAGCTTCTAGACGAAGTCCATTCATTGGTTTTACATTAAACTGAAATTCAAAATTTTCTATGTCTAACTCTGCAGGCTCACTCCTAATACTGTTCACATCGTTCTCTCTCAATTCTTCTAAGCTCGAATCTGCACTGTGATGCAGTTTGCTTATAAAAGCAAATCTGTTATCTGAGGCACAAAAACTTTTCAGTCCCTCAGCATCTAAAGGTGGTTTCCACCCTTCTTGATTATTATAAGAAGACTTTTCAATCATTTGCCTCAAGTTAGCAAGTTTTTCTAGCTTTGAGGCAAGTAAATTATTTTTTGATGTCAAGTCTTCAGTGGAGTTCAAGTTTCTGGCTTGGGACGACCGTGAACCATGATGTGGTAGAGAACCACCTTTTAGAAGTCTCCAAGTCAAATCTGGATCTAAGTGATGTGTATCAGATGTCCAGCCTTCGGGCACACTTAGAGAGTCAAAGTCAATGCTCATTGCACGCGAGTCAGTAAATGATGATGCAAGATTTAAATCTTCAGCACTTAGCACATGCAATGGATGTTCCATGCCTTCATAGCTGTCCGTATCACTAAAATGATGATTATCAACTAGAAATTCGCGTGGCCATCCACAACTTGTGAATATATCTTCTTCAGTCACTTGAATGCTGCAGTCTGTCATCGCGACTACATCTTGAACATTGTTATCTGTTAAAAGAATGCATCCATCCTTATCTTCTAAGTGAATATTACTATTAGAAAGGCATCGGTTATTCTCTGCGAGTGTTGGGTACTCTTTGCCCAAATCTTCACTGTTGTTATCATTGAAGTCGACTGAGCCACTTGAAGATTGCAAACTTCCGTTATCAGAATGCCCAAGAAGCTCGCTGAGATTGCCATTTATTGAATTATCCAAATCGGACACCATAGGCGGTAGCTGACAAACTGATTTCGTTTTACTGTCTTTCTCCTTAATTTCCTTGGACACTTCAACAGATTGCTTAGGAACGTCTTTTGAAATTTTACCATAGTGCTTTTCTTGCTCAGCGTGCGATTCTTTAGGTAATGAGTCCGTTGATTTTCCTCTGTGTTCCTTTTTAACTCGCTCAATACTCCCATGCCTGTCGATTCCAGAAGTAGAGGGCATATTTTTCGAAGCATGTGCCGAACCTTTATCCTCTTTGTTGGGTGGGAAATCTATCCAGACTTCTTTCCTACTCTGCATTTCGGCGTCGGGGACGATCCGAGAATGATCTTCAACCCACTTGCGAATCATTATCTCTTTCTGAACGTCCATATAGCCATACATTCCAGGGCCATCCACCCACTTCTCTTTCTGCAACTGGTGAAGTGTTCTAGAGTCAAACTTGGGTTTCGTGAAACGTGGACCGTCTATCCAAGTCTCGTCGCTGCTTGGCTTCGGCTCTTTCATCAGTATCTTCAAGGCATTCTCGGCTTGCTGCTGCTGGTACAGTATCTGTTCCTGCTTATGAGCCCTTTTGGATTTTCTTTGCGACTGCGGGCTGCTGGTGGCAGAATGAGGAAGAGACTTTGTATGTACATCCGTTGCTTTCGACGTTCTGGCGGGGGACCCTTTCGCTGGCGAGTCGCCCGACGTTTTGCACTTTTTTGTATCACTGTAGTCCATCATGACGTACTTGCTCATTTTGGGAGACCCTTTCGCCGCGTCGCCGTCGTTTAATTTAGGATGCTTCGGAGAGGAATACGGCGATGCGTTCGAAAGTTTTTTCTTTGGTGAGAGAGTGTTCCGCATTTGTTCATTTAAGGCACTTTTCGAAACGTGTTCTGACGATTTCTGCTCTTTGCTTGACGACTGAACGCCAGAACTGGTTGTCCCGACAGACGCAGATGATTTGTCGGCGTGATGTCCCTTTGAAGATTGTTTTTTGGGGGTTCCGCCAGTGGCGTTGGAAGCCCCACTCTGTGTCTCTTTGGCAAGGGGTGACACGGGCTGCGGAGTTTTTCGATCACAGATGTTGTTTGGTAAAGGGGTTCCTCGCCCCGAACCGACGAAAATCACAGTGTCACATGATTGTTCACTGCTGGAAGTGTAGTCTTGATCACTGCCGCCTGATTTTACGACTCCGTCTTCTCCAACGGCGTGGATCCGGACAAAAGGCCTGCAGACGCCCTTATCGTCACCGACAGGGCCTAGCTCTCCAGATGTGGCAAACTGTAAAGATAAGACATTGTCTCAATTAACTATGCATTAAAAAAAATAATTAGAAAGACATACTCAAACCAAATTCATAGATCATAGAATACTTTCTTATCCAATTGTCAGTCTTGCAGAACAAAATGTAGCACAAATGTAAAAAAAAACTCTTAGAGCAATTAAGCAACATAAATAAAATATTACGAATTTCTTGTTTGTTTTGCCCTCTGGACTTTGAATACAGTCTAAAATCCGTATTCTACGCGCCAAATAAATAAAATTTGCATTTTGTTGCATGAAAATCGGTTAGCTAGAACGCGAGATAGGAGCTTTGGGTTGCCCCATTGCTTAACATAGGGTTTTCTCGAAATCTTGAGAAATATTAGTGCTAGAGCTCAACTGACTTCATTTTGGGGACTTATTTTTGGTGCCAAATCTGGAGAATCTCATTCAAAAGTCGCCAAGTTTAGCGACATTTCGGGTATTTAGCGCGCATCAATTAGCGACCCCCTTAAAATATCGAATCCCTTTATTTGTCTTAGAATGCTTATTACGAATATTAATACACATCTTTTTACTGTGGACGTTTTAATCTCGTTATGAGGGTGGAACTTTTAATTAGAAAATATATTTTATAATCTGCCCAGATCTCTAGCATTAGTTTGCGAAAAACCTATTTTTTATATGATCAACAAACAGTGTGTTAAAAGACTAACAGAATAGTACTAGAACCAGGTATTCAAGAAGATTATTCATAATGTAGGTAGCAGCACTGATCTGTGTATAACGCTGAATTTACTATGATAACCTTAATAAAGCCTTAAAAATCTCAATTCTAAAAAAAATGTGATTTACACCACTTCGGTTTTAAGTGGTTTATATGTCCGTGCATCACGTGACATATCGAGGGAAACGTTTACTCTTTTAGTGGAAGAAGTCTTTGCGACTTCTTTCCGCTTCGTTGATTTAACTGACAGGACGTGCTACACCAACGCTTCTTACGTGCAGAATCTTCCACAACTTCAGCTATGTAAAAGCTTTATTTTTATAAGGTGAAACTATTTAAAATTTATGGTAAATGCTACAATTATTAGAACGTATGTAATGATGCAAATTTAAGTATATTCCTGATATTTAAATTAATTATGATACATTTTCTTATGACATAAAAGCTAGAGATAATTTTTTTGGATATAATTACGAAACGGCAATTGATGATGTGAACACAATTGCACGTTACTGACTCAAAGGAAATACTATAATAAAAAGACTCACACATTAGTGGAATATATGCAAATAGAGACCTCACAAGAACTTATTTAAAAGCAGGCCACTTTTGAGGTATAAGGATGCAAGGAAAGATTACCTTAAGAAACCTTAAAATGACTTTAAAGACTCTGCAGCTATTGCGTGTATGTATCATTGACTCAAGAACATGCAGTGTGCCCACTAAGTCCCTTGCAACTTTTTAACTTTGGAGCGGCTGCTGCTATATTCATAAAAAAATGTGTCTATTGGTATAGTAAAGTAGCCATGCGCTACGGAATGAAATCGCCTACGGCGACACCTGGTGGAAAACTGCGGAGTTAGCATTCCTATCCAGAAAACGGAAAAAGATCCGCAAAAAAAAAAGAGAATTACAAAGATGTTCAGCATAATCGATTTAGCGAGAGAAGCCACCTTGCCTACATTAATTCTAAAAATAGGAAATGTAAAATGCAAGGAGTAAAAGCGTATTATTTACACTTGCACTAGCCTACCACCTGTCATGTTGTACAATTTGCATCAGCAACTGCAGACTAGAGTCCGGATATGCATTTTGCTGATGGAAAACACTTTGAGCATGGAAGTTAAATGAACCTAATGTCAAGCAAGTGCAAATTTGGAAAATTTGACCATAAAAATCCATTACTAGCTTTATTGTGCACATTGATGTGCGTAAGATATCCTTTCTTACAAAAAGTGATGATACTGGAACACTTTGTAAATGACTTTTTTCCCCATACCTCGGTCCGTTTTCGAGATAGGAATGCTAAGTTTTCCACCCCATGGTGCCGTACGCAGTTTCAGTTGCGCTTGGGTACTTTATTATACCTAGACATCACTTTTATTAATATAGCAGCAGCTATTCCGAAGTTAAGAGGATGACAAGAGGCTAAGTTAATACCTTCTAGATACAGAAGGCCTAACATGTGAAACTGACGCCATCACTAGATCTTAAGTGACATCATCACCTTTGTGTCTTCAAAAAGTAACACTGTTTAAAATTTCTGGTGGATGCTACAAATATTAGAAAATATCTTAAATTAAAGATAAAAATTAAAATACCTTTTTGATACAGAATAATTCATTGGGATCTACTTCTGTATTTTATTATACAATTAGTGATTGTCAAAAATTGTCATTTGTCGTAAAATTAATTTTTCTATATTAAATCATTAAAAAGTTTTATGTGTGAGAAAATTCACCACAAATTTAAAATAGATAAATTTTCTGAAAGTAAAATTGTGATGACGTCACAGAAGAAGATCTAGTGATAACGTCGAAATTTCAGCTGTAAGGCTAGAGGGTGTTGCTTAAGTGGGCATGCTGTATTTCTGACTATCCAGCACCCCTCTCAGATGTAACTTGAATGTCTCTTGAATATCGAGAGGCTCTACTCTAAGAACATTATTGAGATAGCTAAGTTCTATCTAGTCATAGATCTCTGAAAGTTTGTTTCCTATGTGGATGACTCTAACCACTGCCTCCTAGATACAGAAAGCCTGAGCGCTGAAGCTTTGACGTCATCATCAGGCCTTCAAGTGATGACGTCACCACACTTTCATTCTCATAAAGTAAAACTATTTCAGTTTTCTGGTGAATGCTACAAATATTAAAAAGTATTTTAAGTTAAAGATAAGAATTAAAATACCTTTGTGATACAAAATAATTCATTGTGATCTACTCCCTTATTACATTATATAATTAGTTACAGTTAAAAAGTGCCCTTTTTGTAAAATTAAATTTTCTATCTCAATTCACTAAAATGTTGTTATGAGAGAGTAAATTCACCAGAAATTTCAAATAGTTTTACTTTATGAAAATTAAACTGTGATGATGTCACCTTGGAAAGGCCTACTGATGACGTAAAAACTTGGTGACGTAGCAGCGGTTAGTCTTTCTATATCTAGGAGGCAGTGCTCTAACCAACCAACCAAACACTGGTAAAAACAGACTTGTTTTTCCTGAATAAGGGGTTATATTATATCTTAATCCAACACAAGAAAAATGATTCTTTATACAGCGTGTCCGAGCTAAAAGTATCCAAAAGTAATGGCTTATTATGACAGAACCACCCATTCGAACGCAATAGACTGCTCCTTCATGGATTGCAAACCCTCCAAGATTTATTGGTCTGAACCGTTTAATCGATGTGTAGTTAGAAATGCATACAGGTGGAATCTCCCAGACAGCACAGCAAACTTGCAGCAAGCTTGATTTATCAAGTCAATAAGCTTGAATTAAGCTTGAAAATTCCAAGCGTGTAAGCTTGATGCAAGCTTGAATCAAATGTTCTAGTTTACACTTGCCCAGCTTGCATTAAGCTTGACATTTCAAGCTTGAAACAAGCTTGACATTTCAAGCTTAATTTCAAGCTTAAAAGTTTTCCTAAATACAAAAAAAAAAACGAAAAATTTTTTTTTTCTAAATACACGGGGCGCCCGCTGGGTAACGCGCCCCACATAATTTATTTTTCCGCGCAATTCCCCCCTCTACGCTGAAATTTCAATTTAATTCAATCTGTTTCCATCGAGTGTTCGGGGCTGGAATAGAACCCGGGCCCTTTGGCTTAGCAGTCGAGCACGCTATCCATTCAGCCACCGAGCCTTGTGCGGCTAAGACTAAAGTTTGAAGTGACTTACCACGCTGTTTTCTCGCCAGATTGATAAGTGGGCGATGTGTTATTTGTTTCTTTTATTTTTTCATGGGATGCATCAAAATTAAAATAATGTTATGTGCGATTTAGAGATTCTACTAATAGGGAAGTAAACATAATATAAACTTAAGAGCAGCACACGTTAAAAACTTTCAGTACCGCAATACTGCTGGCCAAAATCGAGACAAACGACTGATTTTGAAATCAATTTCGTAGTATAATTGTGTTTTATTTTGAAGAATTTCCATATTTGGAAATATAGAATGGGTTTACTTACTTAACACAAATTTTGTGTTAAGTAATCTGAAATCAAAGAAACAGATAGTTAAACGTTACTTCGAAATGCTATATCACAGTTGCTAACATGTATGGAATACAAACACTTTAGTCATTTTGTAAATATTTTTTAAAATAACAAATAATTGAAAATTTTTGCTATTTTTTAACGCTAAAAATTCTCTTTGCAAATGTGGTTAGTTATTTTCCTACATATTGGTATGCTATATCGATATAGAGCATTTCGAAGAATTAAAAATAAGTTTAAATTAATTTATACAAATGTAAATTTGAATTATTTTCATTGTTCATACTTTATAATTAAAAAAATTATTTAGCTTCTGAATTTTTTTTATCCTTTGTAATTTTATTTTAAAACTACAAAAGTGTAAGATTTTTGGGCCCTAAAATCTGTAGGCCCTGGGCAGTTGCCCCGTTTGCCCTGCCGGTAATATGGCACTGGTAATAAAAAGCTTCATAAATAAAACACATCTTTAATTAACTTTCAGCAAATTTGAGGACGCTAGACAATTAATGTCCATTCTCTTTCACAGATGGCGCCATCACTGAGCACGTTGAAAGCTGAAATCGAGCTAGTATCACCTGTCAAGCTTAAATCAAGGTGTATTTAAGCTTGACAATTCAACTTGACTCCTGCAAGCTTGCTGCCAGCTTAAAATGAGTTGAACTGTCAAGCTTGCATTATTACGTCAAATTCAAGGAAATGTCAAGCTTGATTTAAGCTTATGTGCTGTCTGGGCTCGGCCCATTTTTCTTCATAGAGGGCACTGTTACGGGATACGTTTATCTTCATGTACTGGAAAACTTTGTTGTTACACAAATTCCACCAGTTTACTGTTTCAACAGGATTGCGCGATGCCACATTATCCACAGTTATGTTATCAGTTTTTTGAATATGACATTTCCTACGCGTTGGATTGGAAGAGGGGGACCAATTGCCAAGTCACGAAGATCTCGGGATTTAACTCCGATAGACTTTATTGCTTGGGAATTTATGAAACACGTTGTGTATCAACAAAACATTCCAACCGTGAATGCGTTGAAGGAGGGTATCATTCAGGCTGTTAGTCTAATAACTCCTGATATGCTACGAAGCACTTGGAGAGAACTGGAGTAGTTTGTCGTGGTATCAAAGGTTCACACATAGAAATTTATTCATTAATAAAAACTTGGTGAGATATTCTTTCTATTTTTTTTTTTTTTTTTCAAAATCTAATGGGTATTTCTGTTATATAAGCTATTACTTTTGGATATTTTTAGCCCGGACACATTGTATTATTTTGAAGTTGTCTGTCCAGCGAAACAACTTTAAAGATCTAAGATGGAAATTAAGGGAAATTACTAATTCAGGGAGTTTAGAAACTTGAGACTTTGCAAGTATTGATTATTTCTGTGCCTGCATTTTAACATACTTTCTCATTCAAAATTCATAATTCCAGCTTAATTATTAACCAAGTTATTTGCCCATCACATGGAATACCTCGATTAATTTCAGCGTTTCGTACTGAATGGATAATTAAGAAAATTTCCATAGACTAAATTGCATTATAGTACCTTTAATATACTTTCAAATTCTTCTTTGAAGTATTTTCAGAATTTCACTGTATTGTTAAGTTGTTTGCTCATCTGATATATGTAGTTAATTTTTACTTGCATTATTTGCCAGTTTAAGTGTTATCTGTTATGAATATTCATGGTAGTATTCGCCTTGGCTGGGAATAAAAAAGAAGTGTAAAAGATTTCTACATAATTTTGAATGTGTGATCTCTCATATATTTTCCTCTTCTTCCTTAAATTTACAATACTTACCTATTCGTCCATAGAACATATGAAGCACTGGCGTAGCCAGGATTTTGTTTCGGGAGGGGCACAGAGTTTTGTCCAACTAATTAATATTCTAATTATTAATTGTAATTAGAAGTATTTTAATTATTAATTAATCTTAAATTTAAAAATTTTTATAATTATTAATTATAATTAGAAATAATATTCTAAGTACTAATTATTACTAAAAATAAGATTCTAATTGTTAATTCTAATTATAATATTACTTAATTAGTAATTTCACAAAAATATCCTTAAATATATGTTTAAAGATGCTATTCAGTATTAATTTCCCGAGTTAATTAATAATCTTCAATATAATTATCTCTGTAGATAGATGCTTATGTACCGGTTTGTCTGGCGATTATCTCAACCAGATAAGATTTTCTTTATTTTAAATCCAGGCCCGTATCTGCTACTACAATAAGTCTTATTCTACAATAAATATATCTTAAGGAAGATACTGAAAAGAAAACTAAATAAATGATTTTTAAATCTCAATAAACGTCCATAGTAAAAAAATATTTCTATGTAAAATTTTCTTGTTATAAACTGGAAATATATCAATCTATCCCGGATTTTCAATCAGCTCATTTGCAGCTGCATATAACTAATGCATACAGGTTGATTCAAAATTAGTGTGACCAATTTTAAAAGCGTATAATTACTTATGGCAAATTTTAATTTACCACCTGTTTTATTTTAAAAATTAAACGTTTAAATTACCAATCGAACTACTTTTAGTGGGAGTAAATTTGGCTCCGAAATTAGATCCTCAAACCCGAAACGAAATTTTTAAGCTTTTGTAGGATGGTTGCTCAAATTCTGTCATAAATAAAGCATTTAAAATTCAGAAAAGGAATTTTTCTAAACTTTGTATAACTATCTAAACTTTGAAAAGAAATAAAATATGGCAGGCAATCAAGAGCTCCAGGGGGGAAATGTGGACGAAAGGAAGTCATTGGTGAAAAAGGAAAAAAGAAGCTGAAAAGACTTATCGTTGTAGAAAATCCTCTTCCTCAAAATACTTTAGAAAAGAAACTACAGATATCCCAATCGACAATTTGCCGTCAGATAAAGAAAATTGCCTATAAAAATTGAAGAAACTAGTTTGTCATCAAATATCTGCAAACACTGTAGAAAAACGAAGAAAACGTTCTTGGCCTCTGTATTTAATGTTACGCAAAGGTAGATACAAAACATGGATAACTTCTGATGAAGCGTTGTTTTGTCTGTAATTCACAACTGGCAAAAGGAGGTTCAATATAATTCACGCGAACAGCGTCGCAAAGACGCAGCTGTTTTGCAGAAGGCAAGTTGGACGTTAGGTACTGTGGTATGGATGGGAATGTCCTCTCAAGGCTTAATAAAACCATTTTTTGTAGAATCAAAGGTTAAAATTGATACTAAATACTATCAGAATAAAGTTCTGGAGCACATGATCAAAGAAAGTAAACGTCCCCCAAGAAAACTTTGTTTTACACCAAGATTCTGCACCAAGCCATACTGGAAGGTCAACTGTCAAATTGCTGAAAGATTAAAGAAAATTAACTTTATTTCTCACGAAAAATGGCTGCTATCATCCCTTGACTGTGCTAATTGCGATTATTTTTTATGGGATACTTAAAAGAACAATGAAGCTTATGAACTTTAAATAGACGTAAGGTAAGAACACTTTAAGGGCTTTAAAAAGCAATCAAAGAGAAAGTTGGAAAAATACCTCCAAAAATAGTCTAAAAAGCTCTTTTGTCTTGACCTAAACGTTTACTTAAAGTGTACTATGCTAAAGGAAACCACATTGAAAATTTCGTGTAAATAACTTAATTCAATAAAATTTTATGATGCTCTGAAATTGGTCACGTTATTTTTGAATCAACCTGTATTTTATAATGAAGATCACGCAAACACAAACCTATCATTATTTTTATAATTAACAGCCACAGAACAGCAACGCTAATTTAAAAAAATAAAGCTTTAATTATAATGCACAGGCTGTACTAACTTAATTTCTTATTGCAATTAATAAGTCAAAATGTACAGTTTTATGCAGTAACACATAATTAACCTATAAAATCTTATGACTAGATTTTTTATTTATCTTTTTATTTTTTCAAAATGCTTGTTTTTAATATAATGTTGCTCACAAATTTAAGATATTCTAAATAATGCAGACACAATATTAAAATAAGAAAGATATAGCTTGAAGAAAATCATCAAAAACTCTGGTTTCTGCAATAAAGTTGATCACTAGATTAAAATACCCTACATAATTCAAATACAATATTAAAATAACAAAGATATGGCTTAAGGAGAATCTTCCAAAACTTTGCCCTTCTGTATAAGGTTGGTGACAAGATTAGAATATTATACGTATACAATGCAGGCACAATATTGAAATAACCCAGACATCACTTGAACAAAAATTCCGAAACTCTGCTCTTAGGAATAAGGTTGATCACAAGATTAAAATTTTCTGCACCTCACTAACAAAGTACGTATTAAAATAACACAGACGTCACTAGAAGAAAATCTTCGAAAATTCTGGTTTTTGGAATAAAGTTGTTTTCAAAATATATAAAATTTTTCTACTTAAGCAGTCTTAAAAAATATAATTAATTGCAAATTTTCGACTTGAATAAGTGTTGAGTTGTACTTTATAATTTAATTAACATCTAGATTTAAGAACATCTTACGTAATATTGGGAAGATTAAATGGTAAAAATACACCGGATTTGATTTCTTAATAAAAAAAAAAGAAAAAAACAGACGCACAAAACTTTTCAGAACGGATAAGTTCTTAAAATTATTGAGGGGGGAGGGGTTGCACTCATCGCTAGTTGGTGAGCCATAAGTCAGGGGGGGGGGCACTAGAGATGAGATGGACTCAGCCCGAGCCCAAACCAGGCTCGGGCTTGTGAGAAATTTCTCTTCAATTGAACGTATTCCGTGTAAACAGATTTTGAAAAGTGATTCATGGGAGAAATAAACTAATTAATATTATTTGATAAACTTTAATATAACGAATTAGGTAGTGCATTAATAGTTTGCTGTTATATTTGTCTTTAATTTGCACAAACAGCAAAATTTATGATACCAATGAAGTCATTGACTTTTATATACCTATTAGCTGAAATTTCGGGCTCCGGCTTCGGCACCCTGCATAAGTACGAAGTTTTAACGTACAATTTAAAAAACAAAAATGAAAATAGGTCTATTTAATTGTTTAACTTAGAAGAAAAATATATTTAATAGAAAGTTACATTTTAATGAACAACTTAATGTCTTATTTTAGAATCAGAAAATAAAGGTATTAAGCTCCGATTTTTCAGGTTAATTTCAAAGCAAAACTGCTGTTCTCATTGGTTGCGGTTTTAAATTACAAAGGAAAGCACTTAAGAATATTTATTTTTTTTTAACTGTGAGTAGTAAAAATATTAAGAAGAAAACATTACTGAGAGTAATTTTTATTTAAAAAAATACAGACTTAGTGGACTGTGGATAGACCTTATTGAGTCGTGAGCCGGATATCCAAAAGAGAAGTCGGATAGCCGGTGTTTGTGATTCGGATATCCGATGATATTTCGGATATTGATAAATCAGCCTATCAATCAAGTGCATCCCTAGATATTTCAAATATTCATTTATTCTTTACCAGAGCATAGAAAATAGTATCTATAAAGTTTTATAAAACTTTAGAACAGAAAAACAAATTACAGATTTACCCCAGGGGCGGCCCTAGGGCCGGACAAACCGGACCCCTGTCCGGGGCGGCAAATTTTAGGGGCGGCGTTTTGTCTCGAATTTGAAAAATACATTTCATATTAGTAAAAGAATTGTTAAAAAATATTCCGAAGAATATCATTCTATATCACTTTACTAGCTGATGTACCCATCCGTCATTGATGGGTTTTTACTAAGAAGCATCCTACATAAAGTTGCAAAAGAAGATGCTAGTAATGAATATTAAACTGAAAACAGAATATCCGGAAAATTCTTTGTAATAGCAAGTAGCCGATATTTAACACTGCAACGTCCGATTGAATAACATTTTGATGATTTTACTTGATGCGCGAAAAACTTTATCAAAGTTTACGTCATACCTCAGAAATAATTCAAATTTGTAGAAAATCAAAAACCTGAAATTTTAATTTACTAACCGCCTACTATTTAACAAAATTTCATTTCATTCCCTTTTATCTGACCACTAGTTGTTTTCACGAAGTGGTCACACAAAATTTTCTCAAAATTATATATATTTATATATTATATATATATATATATATATATATATATATATATATATATAGTAAATGAATTTTTTTCTATTAACTTTAGAAATTTTAAAATTATGCCTGTAAAATTTTTTGCACAATTTTCTCAAATAAAAAAAATAATTATAATAAAAGAAACCGACGTAATTTGTCGTAACTGTTCGACGTAAGTTGAACAGCCACCTATTGTATTACCTCCAGACGCTTTAAAGTGACGCTCTCCAGAGACGGCCCGAGGGGCGTGCGGGGCCCCAGGCGAAGCGCACGAGCGGGGCCTCTTCTCTATCATGTCTTATGAGATAGCAATAAAATGGCCCAGGAGCGGGGCCTTAGGCGATCGCCTATATTCGCACCCCCCTTGGGCCGGCCCTGCGCCCTCCCCTTCTCTCCCCGCCCCCTCAAAAAGAAAAGAAAAAGTACAATGTAACTTTTGCAAACCCTTTCAATTTATTCAAATCTTAAAAAATTTCGATGATACTTTGTTACCCATCATATGGCCTAATTTCATTCTGTTCTCTTAATCCGATTTTGATGGATGCCAGAAATAACTTTTAAAGCGATTTTTACAAACTCTCAAAGCCTATGAATTATTTTAAACAATTTTGGTATCTATTGTTTCAATTAACTTACCATTTAATATAATTCCAAATTTCAGTCTATTCCATTGAGCCATTTTTTAACAATGGGCGAACATACATTTACACAAAGTTTTTAAACAACAGTTTTAAATCTCAAAACTTTTAAACGAATTAGAAATATTTTAGCAACTGCAGTTTAAATTAAGTTGCCACTTTTGGTGTTGCTATAAATTTTATTTCATTCGCTTCAGTTGCATGGGCGTAGCCAGCGGGAGGCAGAAGAGCAGCTGCCCCCCCGCTGGCTCTCCTTGTCTCCCCCCCCCCTAATGAAAATCCTGGCTACGCTCTTGTTCAATTGTTTATATGTGATGTTGAAACAAATATTTACACATTTTGCATAGATTTTTGACAAGATTTCCAGTTGGATTCAAATTGCTGTTTGTTAATGAATTTCAACAAGCCAAATATTATCCCATATTTCTAGATTGCATTCCTGATGCCAAAAAAATTGAACAGATCGCATTCTTGGTAAAGTATAAAGGTATTGACAAATCTAATTCCAATGGGGCTAGGATTACTTAACTCTCTCAAACAGTTCATGTTCCTATGCTCTATTATTATTTGGTACAAAATCTTCAATTGCGTGAATCCATTAAGAAAGCTTTTGCAGTCAAAATACAACGATTTACTACCTGCTCTATAACTCTTAAGAAACTGTAAAGATTTTTTGAAAGGTACTTCGATTGAATGTGATTTTAAATGAAATGTTCTGTTATGCAAGAGAACTGACCGACGACATAGTATTCTGGCTAACACTGAGTTTAAGCAGCCACATAACATATTAATTTTGATTGCGAATCACGAGACGATCTGGTGAAAGATCCTAAATTAAAATTTATGGTGGTTTTATTTTTTTACAGTAAACAAAGCGATTAATACCTTAGAGTGCAGATTTAATTTAATAAGTACCCAATGTAATTATTTTAAATTTTTGCAGGACATAAATGAGTTAAAAGACACTCCTAAAAAGTGCTAATTAAACATAGTAACACAGTGTAACAGTGTTAACACTGTTTATAGTGTAAACAATTGGAGTTAATGCTGACAGATGGGGAATCGGGGAATATAAACGCGCTTGATCTAGTAAATGAAATAGTGTCAGTTACGGCCTTATTAGACAAAAAGGAAATCAAAAGCCCAATTGAAAATTTAAAGCTAATTTCAACTATCGATTTTACTCCACATCTTGCTATTGCTTCGAGAATTTCGCTTTCTTTGCCAATAATTGTGGCAAGTACTAGTACAGAGAAGGGTTTCTTAAAATAAAAGTTAAAAATTTCTTATGTTCCATAACTCTTCCAGATAGGTTTAATAATTTAACTACATTGGCTATCGAACATGAATTAGTTGAAAAATTGATTTAAGAG
This sequence comes from Cheiracanthium punctorium, assembly GCA_038373885.1. Lineage (NCBI taxonomy): Eukaryota > Metazoa > Arthropoda > Arachnida > Araneae > Cheiracanthiidae > Cheiracanthium > Cheiracanthium punctorium. The sequence goes on from JAWZYV010014772.1 coordinate 116,961, forward strand.
AAAAAGTCAGGAATTTTGCGGAATTAAAAGACAGAAAAAAAAGAAACTCTTTATTTTTCTCTCTTTCTTTTGGTTTTTAGCTTAATGTGTGGTTTTTAATAAATATGGTTTTTCTTATGCTGTGTTATGTTTAAAGAGGTATTCCAGTTTCATAGGCATGAAAACAGTATCTCTGAAAAATTTGTTTCTTATAATAGTAATTTTACTGTGGGGGGCGGCATTTTATATTTTTGTCCGGGGCGGCAAAACTGCTAGGGCCGGCCCTGATTTACCCTCTTGTCAGTTGAAAGGGTGGGTATAAAGGAAACATTTCTTAAATTACATATTAATGAAAATAGGATAATACAAATATTTCAACATACTTAAGAAGATATTATGTCGCATGTATTATGTCATCGTTTATATTATCATTTAAAAACACACAATGAAATATCGAGTATTTACTTTAGTTTCTTTTACTGATGTGCTTTCTGAAGTTTTCTGGAAATATCTTTTCATCTATGGCTTTTTCCGCTTCCTGTAGATTTGAGTCTTCATTGTTAGCAGGCAAACTATGCATAATTTTTGGAATTTTATTTAAAATTTCTCCTACTCAACGGGCACTTTCTTGAGGCCACAATCTCTATTCGAGCCCACCAACTGGACAGAACAGCACACTATTTAAAAACACGAGCGTCTGGACCTTGGGAATGGCGGGGAAAGGGTCAGCTTGTGCCCCTCCTTGACATTTTATCCTTAGTAGAAAGAATTATTTTTGTATACACCATGGTTTAAAAATACCACAAGTGGCCATGAAAGCTGATAACACTTGGGGATACTTACTTCACAGGGTACAACGGTAACGAGCTGAGGTTATAGGGTCAGGGAAATTTTTAGTATCCCGGGAGTAGGATATTGCCCAGATGTATATTTTTCTGGTGTGTAGGCGTGTCGAAAGTCACCTCGGGTTAGTGATTAACGGCACCTTTTTATTGACTTGTTAGTGACTGTCGTTAGTGAACCTTTTTATTGACTTGTTTTTTTTCTTCGTTCTCAATGTGAAAAGATCTAGAAAACGTTTATCAGAAAGATTAGACAAATATCACACAAGAAGGATTCTGAGACGATCCATTTTTACAAATTGCAATATATATATAACAACGGAAAAAATTTCGGGGGGGGCACGGGCCCGGTGGGCCCCCCCCTGGCTACGCCAGTGCCTATTACAATTAGTTTGTAATAGAGAATTATATGGCACTACCGCGCAACAAGTTTATGTTAGTTTTGTCAAAGTAATTGCAAGAGTTAATAAATACTACTTTTTTGCACTAAAGCGTCGACCAGTTTTTCTCGAATACTTTTTTCTGCATATAATGCAATTTATTTCCAATATTTCCAGAAGTTGAAACCATGGTTCCACTATATTGTCCAGGGGGGAAACAGGAAAAATCATCAGGGAGGGTGGGGGGCATTTTCCATTATAATGATACATTGATTTCCCAATACTGTTTCTCCGTATATATAACTAGACATGGTATATCACAACTAAGGAAATATGCTGTCTGATGCCAGTCCTGAGAAAACTCGGGTCCGATGTGTGGGGGAGGGAGGTAGATCTCTCGCCCCCCCCATACCGATCAAGTTAAGACCGATGCTGATAAGCCACTTTTTCTATTTATTTCAATGGACGACGGGACACTGAGACGAGGAAATGTCTTCCGTTGCTCTCTCCATTGTGTAGGGTGTCCGGTTAAACATATTAATCTTTTGTTGGTAGATCTCGACTGGTTGTTAAAGAGTCGCCAAATTCGCCAGAAGAATGTCACCTTACCGCCCTGTAGTGGCGGCAAGACGTGGCTTACCAGTAACGGCCTTTATTCATGTTGTTGTACACGTTCCCTCCATATCAACATTTTAGTGCGTACAGAGTAGAATTGCTGAATGCATTATATTGAACCCATTTCACAGAGCTGAGCAATACACAGGGTTCACAGCATACATTTTTGCATTTCAGGATTGCGATAGGTTTTCCAGATTATTTCGAGATTAATTCCATGACTTTTCCAGATTTAGTAATTCCCATCCTTTTCTGTGAGGACTGTGGTAAACCAACCTCAATTGCTATTTGCAACTTCAGCTTTCTTTTGAAAACCAGACCTCCCTGTACACTGCCAGGCACTCGCTTAGTCTGATATCTTAGAATATATTTTACTTTTATAATGGGAATTTGTAGCCATACGTCTGAGTGGTGAAGAGAACTTTTGAGAGAAGTTGAACAAATGAAAGCTGTACAAATTGGGAGGTGGGGGATTGGATTGTTCGTCTATGCTTCAGCATCATTTAGGGCCGATGTCAACTGCCGCTGTATCTAACGTGACTGCAGGGGATAAGAAGGCATTCTTGTTCCGAATTTTACGACATTTTGATGACCATCGACAAAAGATTTCTGCACTAAACCTCGAACCCCGTTCCCTACACAATGGAGAGAGCAACGAAAGATTTTTTTCCCGCATCAGTGTCCCGCCGTTTGTTGAATCACAGTGGAAATAGCTAAAGTGACTACCTTAGTAAAGAGATAGCCTGTCTATAGTGACCACTTTTATGCAATATCACTTTACAACCATCACACTATACCACCTTTATAAGGTGACGAGTTTTGTTCTTCCCAAGGGCAGTCACATTAGACAGGTTCCGCTGTACATATCAAACGGAGGAACTGTACTCCAGCCTTTATTGTTGCAATGGCGAGTCAATAAAATTTGCCCCTGATTCTGTTTAAAAACGAAAGCTCTATTTTATTTTTGTAAATTGAGAAATTATGTATTGCCCGGAAGGATTCAATAAATATTGGGGTAAAATTTTTTGTATAAATAACACACACAAGGCTACTATATACAGGGTGTCCAGTGCTAACGCTGTCCAATGGCTATTTCCTAAACGAATTTTTTTTTTTTTTGGACGAAAAAATGTTTGAATAATAATTTTCCAAATGGATACATCCCCTCCAAGTGGTTAGGGACATAATCACTTCGCTTTCTATGATACAAACACACTTTCTACATTACAAACACACTTGCGTGAAGATTTGCCTTTATACTTTACAAACACACAGAGGGAGCTGAAGTCCAATCCCCCCGCCACCGGGGGCCTTTGTTTGTAGGATTACGCAGAGCCTGATTATGACAAACTGGGGCTCCGGGCATTGATGAATTTGGGGGCCCCCATCTATGAAATTTGTTTCATTTTTCATAAAATTTTGATATTAAAGAATATTTCAGAACAACATTTGATATTGGGGGCCCTGGGCAAAATCCCGATTTGCCTATGCGATAATAAGGCTCTGGGATTACGGCCGATTATCTAAACTTCGGCTCAAGGCCTATGGATGGGGTGCCCTACGTGGTGAGGGTGCGGGGCTTTCTAAGGTGTCCTAACCCGTATACACGCCCCTTGGGGAGGTGGCACATACATTTCCATGAATAATGCAATCGTCTATCCATGGATACGAGAACAACCCACAGGGGTGAAGATTGTTCTATGTCTCTACTGCGTAGGATGAAGATGCAGGGGAGAGGATGTGCCAAACTGTCAAATTTGCAAGCGCTCTTCTTTATTTACCCATCGACGATTATAGCCAAAGTTTTATCCTTGCTACCCACATTTCTTGTGCCACTTGCAACAGGAACTTACAAATTTGAGTGCTTGGGAGTTGCGTAAGCGAATCATATGTACATGAATTTTCATGACTTACATGTCGAAATGTCTCTTCTGTGTTGTTTCATGTGCAACTAGATCAAGACTGTTGAACATACCTTCAATTTTTTCCTTCTTAATCTGTGAATTCTGGAAGCCAGTTGTAAGGTTGCCAGGGTTTCAGGATACCGTGAGGGATTTGTTGATACGTGGGCAATCATGGCTGCTCTACACATTACGCTGCCCATGGCCTCTCTTAGTAGCTGCGTAAGCTTACTATCTCTGAAATAGAAATCAATTACTTCAATCAATAATAATTTCTAAGAAAAATGGGCTTATAAGAGCATAAAACTAATCCCGTGAATTTTGAAAACTGTTGGCTGGAGCAAATTATGAATGTCATTTAAATAACAAAATTGGTTTTCAATGAAAGAATGTCTTGTTTAATTAACTTCTTAATATTTTCTTTTTTTATGCAACTATTTCAGTGTTCTGCATCTGGCCCTGAAGAGTTATGAAGAATGCTTTCTAAGTGAAGGGGAACTACGTAAATAGTGTAACTACGTAAAAGCGTTTATTTGTTTAAATACACATACAATTGTACATAAAACGAACATGTTCTATATTACCGTGAGTAAACGAACAATGAAAAATTTTGATGATTCAACGAAGTTTTGTTGGCGCTATTTCAACCAAATAATTTTGTTGGTTTTTTAACAAAATGCTTGTTAAATTAACAAAAATTTTGTTCAATAAACAGAAATATTTCTTTGAAATAGAACCAACCGAAATTTTGTTGAATGAACAAAATATTTTTTTCCATTAAGTGAAAGGGCGAGTAAACTGTGAAAGTATAAATAATAATGTATCCCAGCGTTCAGTGGGTTGTTGTGGACAGTCTATTAGTTAATACAGAATTAAATATATTATTAGATTACATAAATATGGCAACATAATAACTGTGTTCTGTGAGTAGTATCCCATTAAAAAAAATGCTTTGTTGATTCAAGAACCTAGTTTAGAGCGTTATGCGCTCGTCCACTAGAGGGGCTTTAATTTGATTGAAAGCATACATATTCGGCTAATTAAACTTTGTTTGGAAACCGGCTCCCTTACCCCAGTTTACTGACGAAAATCATTTCATAATACCTAATACAGTTACAATCAATTTTAAAATTGAAGAAACGTGATTTACTTATAAGGCACATGTTTCTGGCCATTGAACAGCGCTAGAATAACGTTCCCCAAGGCAGAGAGAGACAAGCTTCCGCCAGCACTTCCATCCCTAGATTTTGTTGTCTTCTCACAGCTTCCAAGGTCGAATAAGTGTAAACGACTTCGACCACCGCTCACTGAAATCAAAACGAAATAAGTTATACACTTATGAAATTTTGAAGGTAAACTTCTTTATTTAAAATTTCGTAAATTGAACTGCGAAAGTCTACATGTATTATACATATGCAGGTACTTATTTTTAACCGAATGAAATATTTTTTAAGAAAATGTTCTTAAAAATATATAATATTCCTGCTTCGTGTAAAGAAAGCATAGTGAAGTATTACATATGCACTAAAAGATTATTTCATTTCATAAACAAAATGTAAATCCTTAAACTGAAATTAGTAATTTTAAACAAATAAAATACAAGCAGTATAAACGTGCTTAGTCCTGTTTTAGGCATTAAATCAATACAGCTACATGACTATTTTGTCAGGTAGTTTTTAAGTTGAGCAAAACCTTTTTCAGATTCATGGGCATTCATATGTCACTGCTGATCCATGGAGATTACTTAAATTTCTTAGAAATGTAAAACTTAAAAGAGTCTTGAACGGGTTCTACCTTAAAGGAAGATTATTAAAATATTACATATGCTCTAAAGATATACTAAAATTATGTTCAAATTAATATACTTTTATAGGCTAAAGGTTCGAAAATTTTACTTACCAGAAATTGAAATCAGCATACATGCTGTATTAGCACACTTTATAGCTTTTTCTAAAAACGTTTCAAGTATTCCTAGCCTCAAATGTTGGTTGGGTGCGTTACTAGTAACGGGTAACTCGCAGCCTAGGATGACTACAGGCGATGCTTAAATTATATACCCGGCTAGACTTTCAGAGGCATCATGGCCGCTGTATCGGCAAAAACTCATCATGCTTTGGGGATTCAAGACAGAAAATACGCTACGAAGATCTATACGCACTCTCTCTGGAGTTAAAGGACTAGTGCCCAGGACATTTTTACAAGAGCAGTCAGTCAGCCAGTAAGTGCAAAGTGGCTACTATAAAGCACCTACCTCGAAGGTAGCTCTGTTGAATGTTACTAAAAGATGTTTGTTTCTTTGTGGAGTAAGGCTGATTGACAACACTAGAGTCCTGGGCCAATAGGAGGAATATCCTCAATGGAGGACCTTCTAAGGTTTCTTGCCCGTATTTAAGCGAGGTTTCGGAGAAAACCACGGAAAACTCCGAACGGTTAGTTCGACAGGCGTGACCGGGGTTGATAATGATAAAGTTTATTTACAGCCTTTACGTCCATATATAAAGAATTCCGTGAGTATAGTATTTTTACAAACGAATGCCGCTTTGTAGAAAAGCAAGTGTACTTTAAAAGAAAAGTTTAATTCATTTCTCGTAAAATAGTTTAAAGACGAATACAAATTATTCTTAGGTATGAAAATTGGTATGCAATTAAAACATATGGAATAAAAAAGTGAAAAGAATTCGAAATTAATTTTTTAAATTGAAGACATTTTTTCTTTTGAAAACTCATTTCTAAAATTGTTGAGCTCTTAAGAAAATTTTCATGTTTGTCAAGTGGCACCATTCAAAACGCTATTGAGTAAGATATAGTCTTACAACAATGTTTTAGAGAAAAGCATCTCAATTCATTTTCATTGATGAACTACAGTGTGTTCGTTCTTTATTAATTAATTATCTTACTAGTGAAATCAATGCATTTTGAATATATTTTCCTGCGCTTCCAGAAGGTAGTAGATTAATTAATTATCTTACTAGTGAAATCAATGCATTTTGAATATATTTTCCTGCGCTTCCAGAAGGTAGTAGATGATTAAAAAAATAACTAAATTCGATCCGAAGGAACTAAATTAGCTTCGACGGATTTGAAATGGGGACAAGTTTGTCCCCATTTTAAATCTTTCGGAGCGAATTTAGTTCCTTTTTTTAAGAGTGAGCTTTCAGTTATTTCTTTATACAATAACTACAGTGTAGAAGACCACTTGACGGTTACAATTACAACTCATATAAGTAAGGTAAGTTCTACACCATTTTTTTCAGCTCTCCCTAAAAATGCATTACTTTGTTCTGTTCTTGTATCGCTCCCTATTTCAAAATTATTTAATTTCAGAATTATGGGGAACACTGATTATTTTGGTGACATTAAGAATTTCTTGAGAATATTTCAGACTCAAGACAAAACTGTAATTGGGCAGCATTCTTAAAATTAGAGTTCATAAACACTTCAGCGTTTTAACTTAAATTGAGTTCTTTTGCTTTATCCGATAATCTTCTCCAGCTTGCTAAAGAAATATTCTAACATAACACTAGCCCGGGTTCGATTTACGGCATGACCTTGGGTATCATTTAGTCCGTTCCTCACTTCGTGACTGCGACCTTCATAATAAAGAGGCCAATACGTATCAGTTGAATCGTACTATATCCAAGTCCGGGCGACTTGGATATAGTACGATCATCAACGTATTCTAAAAGAGCTAAGCGAAATTATTCTGTAAGAGGGCGCTGCGAGTCGTAATCATTAAGTTTATTGCACGCATGCGTGAGTATTATAATTCGTCGCTAGAAGACGCTTATGTAGCTAATCATTACAAGGGGATCGAGTATTTTCCTTTTAGAGGCTATTTCGCCCGTCTGCCGCAAGTCAATATTAGTCCTACATGCAAGTCTATGCTTTCCGCCGTAGAAGTCGGCCAAGATCTTATGTTGCCAAGCGCCATGAGAAAAGAAAAAGAAGAAAAAAATATCCAATAGTCACAAGTTAATTTAATGTAAAAAACTATTTGACAGAGAAGTCGTTGAAACCCACGCTAACTTGTTTTAAGTTAATTTAAGTTTCTACAGGCATATTCTCGAAAATAAAAGAAAGAACACTGAAGATTAAAAGTGAGCAAAGAAATTTAACTTTTTCCTTTTGTCTATGCAAGCCCACACTAGGTATATTTTTTTTTCTTCTATGAGGGGAAAGAGGGAAGCACTGATTTTTTTCCCCTGCCTCATTCTTTGAAAGAAAAGAAAAAATGTTCGCTTTTTAAACTGATACTGATTACATAGCACGCTCTGTCGCAATTTTTTAAAAGAAACTAATTGCACTTTCGCTGGAATTTCTTTCGAAATGTTATTTTCTTTATTTTTATTCTCTTCAGGACTCTGAAAAACAGCATGTCGATTCACATTCCGTTTTATACCTCTTGTGTATTGAAAGAAATATATTGAATTGCAACACTTTTTTTCCCGCATAATTAGATTAATGAGATTACATTAAGCATTCTTTTTCTGTCTGCACATTTATGAAAATACAGCGATAAATTATTTATTTTAAATCAAATAAGCATTGATAAGCAGTAGTCTCATTCTTCTGACGTTCAGTTATAATATATCGTGGCTGTCGAGATAGACAGGTTATGGAACTGACACATTAGCCACATCCCTTTGCACTCTAAAAGTCATGTGACTTATTGGTGTGACCACTTTAGTGTGGATTTTCGGATTAAGAGGGTCACATGACTTTTCGAGTGCAAAGGGGAGTAAATAAAATGTTAGTGCCGTAGCCTGTATACCCTGTCAGGCAAGATAATACATAAATACATTACGAGGATGGATAAAAAAATAAGTTACAATAAAAATTTATTTATAAACATTTTACAGAAAACAAGAAAGGGAATTAAGGCATATACTTTGCTATAGAATCATCAAAAATATTGAAGCATTTATCGAAAAGCAGCATCATTTTGTTTAAACCGTCTTAGTGGAAATCACGTCCTTGCCTATTGAACCCTTTCTCGGCAGCTGTTTTCACTTCGCTGTCTGAAGAGAGAATTTCGATCTAGAGCTTTTTTTCAATTTTTGAAACAAGGAACGTTCACTGGGTGCCGAAACTGGATTGTATAGGGGTGGATTTAGACAAACTTTTGCAGCAATTCTTGAGTTTTTCGAGCTGTTTTGAGCCTGGTTTTATCATTTCAGGAGATAACTTTAGCTAAGCATTACAACTCCTTTTGTGACAGTGATATGAACACAGCTGCGGAGAACTGATCAAATAGGCAGGGACGTGATTTCAACAAGTAGCTCCTGCTTTCCGAAAGATGACTGAATAGTTTTGGAAAGTGTGCAGAAGGGTAATCGGCAAGTAAATTTCCTAATCCCCTTTGGTATTTTGCTTGTACCGTTAATCAGTGGCGTAGCAAGGATTTTATTTCGGGGGGTGGTGTATCAAATTTTAAGTCAAGTTTCAATTGTAAGCTAAATGTCAAGTCGTAAGCTTAGGAATGGGTCAGATTTCGGAGGGAGGACTGAAGCTACACCAAACCAAACTAAGGATGACTGTTGATTTGCTTATCAATAGTCATCCTTAACTAAATTAACTACAACTACAGAGTTCACAAAAATAATAAAAAAAGGCTTCTCAAAACAGGTAAAAGGTTATTGATATGAAAGCACCAAGCCTTAAACTAATAAAAATACGCGCCAAATGTCGCAAAGCTTAGCGACAAATTTGGCGTCTTAAATAATTCCTAAAAACGGAAGTTCGCTATATCGTTTCTTGGCAACCGATCTCGGAAAGAAACCCCCTATGGTAAACAACTAGGGGGCATCCAAAAATGACTATGTAGTGCTCCATTTAACAAATTTTCATACAATAAAATGAAAATTTTAAGTATTTGACGCCTAGCAAACGAATTTTAGACTAAATTTAACCCGGAAGAGCAACTCACCCCGAAAATTCTTAACAACACGTAAATTTCTGTGCCGAATTTGTTACAATAAACCGAGTATTTCTCCAGTTGTTGCACATTTTGTGATTTTGAACTAAATTTGGACACTAGTGTGAGTCGGGATATAGTCCCAGTAATTAAGAATTAAATTTGTTGCATTGAGTAAAAATAAGAAACAAAACCCAAAATCTAATATAATATTTTTCTACCCCGAAACATGATTGCGAAATAAAGACAAAGAAAAACCACAGATGAGTCCAAAAACGCTTCAACCTTTCGTCGATTCGAAATAAAACACAACTGGGTAAAATAAACCAAAGAGAAAATCTACCAAAAAGACATTTTTAGAAAGAACTCAGATGAAAGTGCAATTAGCCCTTGGAACAAATACTTTTTCTTTTTCCATTTAAAAGTATATAACATAATCAATAGAAAAAAGAAAAGGGTTTGAGGTTTTTGCTTTTTATAAGGGGAAGAATAAAAAAAAAAGTGAAGTAGAATAATAATTCACAAAAAGGGTTTTTCATGCCGCGAAAAACTAAATCTTATTTAAATTGCGAAAAGACGTAATTTTTATACTGCGCTACGTGCCGTCTCTTCACCAGTGGCAGTTTCTCGTTACCCTTTTTTTTTTTTTTTTTTCTCCTGCTGGAATTCGCTGGATCGGATGATATCAAAGGAATGAAATCGCTTTTATGTAAAAGGATTTCTTTTTCTGATAGTTAATTTTTTTGTGGTGTAGAATAGAAGCATCCCTACAGGCTTTGAAAAAGTAACTAGATAGTAAAAATTGGGAAAAAATGGGTGCGACTTCAACTGCTTTTAAGGAAAAAAAAAAAAAAAAACCTAGAAAACCGCAGCAGTATTCGGAGAGTAGGATTTAATTTTGTTTCTCTTTTGAGGATGGTATTACTTTATGCAATAAGTGGAATTTTTCTACGTGTTAAAAGTTTTCCCACTTTCACAGATCTTAGATTTCAGAAATGCCTTGTACTATATTTCCCTAATTGCAATCATATAGCAGAATAAAGCAGATGATCTGATATAACCTTTTGCCAAACGTTATGCATACACATGTCATGACGTGGCACTTTTATTAGAGTCGAACCCACTTAAAAGAATAGCCAATTTGCCACGAAACTTTATTCCATTAATCGGAATATCTCATTATCCGGGATCACATTGACTAATTATTACGACTTGGTACATTGAAAATGTATTACAATAGGCGAGATATTCTTTTAACGGATGCTCCATTAAGTGGGTTCGACTGTATATGGAACTTCTAGGCCATCCGAGGTTACATTTTCAGTTTTATATTTTTTTTAATTGAAAACCCTAGACTCATTAAACCAGTAATTGACAGCCTCATTCCGAATGCCGGCAGCCAGAACTTTGTGTCACTCATAGTCAAGTAACACTTACAACGGAAAAAGGGAAAAACAGAAAAGAAAATGGCAGGACATTCTTTGTACCTGACTATTTTACTCAATTTATTTTTAAAACAATTAACTGTACTGACACTATATTCACAAAACCAAATAAAATACTTAAGTTAAACTGAAACTATGATCGGCTTCATAAAGCTATAAGCTGAAGATCGATTAATCACATTCAATCAAAACTGAAAACCCAGACCTCATTGCACCAGTAACTGGCCACCAGAATTTTGCATCAACAATTGTCTGCCTAATAATAACAAAATGAAAAATAATAACAAAATGTCAAGCTATCTGTTTGTATTCTATATCATTTTCTAATTTCATACATTTTTTACTTATTTTTTTAACTTATTTTATACAACATTAAGCTGCAGTGACATCATAATCCCAAAATCCAAACAAAAATTACCCGAATAAAACTAAACTTAGGATGAACTTCATAAAGCCAAGTTCACATACGATTAACCATCGTATCAATTCTAATTGAAAACCCAGACCTCATTAAATGAGTAACTGACAGCCTGATTCCGATTCTTGGCAGACTGAGCTTTGTGTCACCCATTGTCAAGCTACGCTCAATAATAACAAGAAAAGAAAACAGAAAGAAAGAAAATTTGAAGATCGTATCCTGTATCTTATTTCTAACTTTGTTTATTAAACAAGTAGCTATAGTGCCACTAAAAACACAATTTAAAAAATGTAAAATATACCTGAATAAAACTAAAATTTCTATCAACTTCACAAAGCGGAGTTCGCATACGCTTAACCATGTTATCAATCCTAATTGAAAACCCAGACCTCATTAACCCTTTGAGGCGCAACACTTTCCCAATACTTAAAAAAGGGCAGCCGTTGCCATCGCTCGACTTAACTACCAGCAAGATGGCGGACGATCGAAACGTTCATCGCGTGCCACAGGTCTCGACAGCTGGCTGTGCCGGCACAGCCAGCTGTCGTCAAAAAAGGGTCTCTAGACCTGTGGCACGCGATGAACGTTTCGATCGTCCGCCATCTTGCTGGTAGTTAAGTCGAGCGATGGCAACGACTGCCCTTTTTTAGGCATTGGGCAATCTATCCAGCTGTTCTCTCATTCTTCCATTTTCCAGCAGATGTCAGTGCTGTTAAAAATAATAGTGACTATGTTTTTACGGGAAATGACATGCTAAAAAGTAAAGGATTCTCGTGGAGCCATGTCACCCGCAACTATTTTTATAGAAATCAAATCTATTCTTCGTGACTGGCAACAGTCAAAACGTCAGAGTTTGGTGCTCCCAGAGCGGGATCACTGAGCGATAAAGGGTTAAACGAGTAACTCATAGCCTGATTCCGATTCTTGGCAGCCTGAACTTTAAGTCACGCAGTGTCAAGCTATGCTCAATACTAACAAGAAAAGAAAGAAGGAAAATGGCAAGATTGTGTCCCTTACCTTCTTTCTAATTTTGTTTATTATTAAAAAAGTGTAAGGAATACACCCATCCTTCTCCTCCCCCCCAAAAAAAATAGAAAATAAAAATAAAAATTACGATCAACTTCACAAAGCTGAGTTCACATACCCTTAAACATCGTATCAATCCTAATTGAAAACCCAGACCTCATTAAACAAGTAACTGACAGCCTGATTCCCATTCTTGGCGGCCTGAACTTTTGTGTCACCCATTGTCAAGCTGCGCACACAATAATAACAGATTTAAAAAAATTAAAAAAAAGGGCAAGATACCCATTTAAACACACATACATTATTCAGGCTCGTAAATAAACACATTTCCTGATCCTAGTTCTTCTACCAAAGTGGCGGGGACCCTCTCTCACACGTTTGCGTGTCTAATTTGGCAGACATTAGACTTCTTGCTCCTTAATGCTTTTACTCAATGAAGAGTAAACTCAGAATACATCAAGAGACTGAATGTAAATTGGAAATTAGCAAAAGGAAGGGGCCTTCGCTCGGATAGGTTTATCGATCCCACCCCTCGTGTGTGTGTGTGTGTGTGTGTGCGTGCGTGTGTGTATACACTCACCTCCACCTCTCTCGCCTTTCTCTATCCTGTACTGGTACACGTGAAGGGTGAACAGAAAATGAGAATTCTTGGCGTCTTCTTCATTCTCTGGAAAAGAAAGAAAAGAATTTTACGTGAGCGGCCGAGTGTAGTTTGAAGGAAGCTGCAAGGAATGCCGGGAAGAGTAGTTGCGGTTGTTTGAAGGAATTAATAAGCATGAATATTCGTCATTCCTGGTGTTGTGTGTGTGAGTGTGTGAGCATAGCTCTAGGGATGGATTATGAATAGGGATGATTGCTTAAATAGAAACAGCATAGCATACAGGGTATCTCTGAAGAGTCTGTACAGGGATGTAGCCCAGGGGTCACAATCTCCTCATGAGGAATTTCTTGCCATACAAAATGTATATTCTTCACTCCCTTATCACACACACGTATACATATTTGTGAGCTGCACTAGTCATAACCTTCCCGTTTTTTTTTTTTTTTTTACAGTTTTCCACAAACTTGAATTGAGCTCCCCCTTTTTGCAGCAAACCCTTTCAACTGACACATAACATTTCATGCTACATTTTAAACTTTTATAAACTTTTATGTATACATATTATATGCCATATTTGTGTGCGTGCCTATAATTAAATTACAAGCAGTAAAATTTGTATTAATATTAAAATAAAATATCTTGCTCTTTTAGCTATTTTCATATACATCATATTTTTATTCTCATAATCATTTCAAAACGCATATTTTTAAATAATTTAATTCTAAAAATTCCGTGCCGTTACCAAGATGACAAAACCAAACATTGAGTGGACAAACTAATTATCAAGTTCTGTTTGGTGAGAAATTCCTTGTAGAATTATCTCGAAATATTTCCCCCATGACAGCAAACCAATCCATGCTTTGCGCCCCATATGCCCTGTCAAATCAGAATATTTTAAAGCACATCATTCTAAATACAGTCTAATGGTACAGCTCGAACAACCGAGTTCTGAACAATAAAAATAACCAAATCAGTCTCTAGGAGCCGGACTGAGACGAGAACTTTTTTACTCACATTTTGACTTGGTAATCGAGTCTGTACTGTGTTTTCCATCGTCCCGAGATTTCTTCCTATCTGTTTTGGAACTGTTTTCCCGTTTCATATTCCTATCGGACATTCTGGGACTGCTTTTGATGGTTAGGCAGCTACTATTGAGGCATCCTGCTCTACAGCACCTTCTTATTGGTGATTTGCCTTTTTTTGGGGCTGTGATATTGTCTGATCCTAAGGCAGTTCTCCTCGTAGCCGAAAGGTTGTGGGTTCGATCCTGGGACCAACCAAAGATCGCCGTGCTCGCTAATGGCGACTGGGGCACGTTAAATACTTCGTGGTCGCAATGTCCTCCAAGTTCCCATCCAAATCGATACCTCTGGAGGTGGCAAAACTGAGCCTTGGGGGTCTTCTTGGTATTTTCTTCAAAATTAAGAACCCCACCCCCCCACTCACGATCGGCAGTGCTGCCACCTATCGTCTCTCGAATGAGGTAGAAATGAACTCTTCGGGAGTCTGTGGTAGAAATTAACACCCTTGGCCGGTACTGCCGCAATCGAACTAATCTGGATTTGGGGTTGGTACAAAATACTCTAAAAGCAGAAGTGCCCAAGCCCCTACAATCCATGAAAGCAAGACAGAAAAATACAAGACACGAAGGCAACTATACAGGCTATTGCTTTTGATGCTCCTGCTACATCTTTAGAGGTATTACAATGCCGAATTTTCCTACAACAGTTAGGGAAGAGAGAAATTCATTTTATCCTCCACTGGGTCCCTTCTCATTGTGGTGTGGATGATAATGAACTAGCTGAACTGTTAGCTAAAATGGGTCTATGGTTTTAGAGATGATTAAAAATAAATTATTTTTTCAATTGCCAAACGTATTATTTAAACACTTCAACCCTTAACGTCCATCAAGATTTATTGTTTAAAAATTCCACAAAGTGCTGGTTGAAGACAACCAGAGCAACATCTTCTACATACAGAAGGCCTAACAACTGAAGTTTTGACGTCACCACTAAGCCTTCAAGTAATGACGTCATCACATTTTTTTTTTTTTCATAAAGTAAAACTATTTAAATTTTCTGGTGAATGCTACAAATATTAGAAAATATCTTAAGATAAAAATTAAAATACCTTTGTGATAAAAAACAGTTCATTATGATGTATTTCTTTATTACATTACATAATTAGTCACAGTTAAAAATTTGCCCTTTGTCGTATAATTAAATTTTCTGTCTCATATCTTTAAAATGCTGTTGTGTGCGAGTAAATTTACCAGAAATAGTTTTACTTTATGAAAGCTAAAGTGTGATGACGTCATTTTTGAAGGCCTACTGATGACGCGGAAGCTTGGTGACGTAGCAGTTGTTAGGCTTTCTATATCTAGAAGGTGTTGACCAGAGACATTCTTGATTGGCCCCGCCCCACAACTGTTGCAATTCTGAGGCTGACTGTTGGTCACGACTGCTTGGCGGGGCACTTATTTCGAATAGGTGTCCACAGAACGCAGTCTACCAGCTTTGAAAAGGCAAAACTATGGACAGAGACCATCTAGGACAGTGTAGAGCAATTCAAGGCAACTGGGAGACGGAGCTCTACTGTGCAGCCAGGCTACATATGGGTGGATGATATTTTGTTCCGTTGAGCCTTTTACTACACAGGGTGCCCCAAAAAGATGGCAAGGGGCTTGAATTCTTTATCTATTAGCGATAAAACAGCGATGTAAATTCATTTTTTTTTTTTCAAAATAAGACTGTGGCGAAAAAACACCGAAAAAAAACCCTCTTTTCGTTAATTTTCAAAAAGCTACACTTTAAATTTGTATGCGATCCTCGTACAAAAAAAATTCCAATTAGTAAAATGTGCCCCATACACAAATGAGGTGATGTACAAAATTTGAATGTTATATCCTAAAATGCGTCAGGGATATGTAGGTAAAAATGTATGCTGACTTAAACTACTTTTCAATGGCTCTCGAAAGAAAAAAAAAACACTTTGGAGGATCGCGTTTCAGAGGTCGTACGGAAATGACAAAAGAAAATATTTTTTTCCGCTCTAGTAATAAACTTTTACTTTCAAATTTACGTGTAGTCCCCGATCACCTTTGCTTAAAAATATACCTGAGATGATCTATGATGAAAGGCTAAAATTTTTAATTCACAACCTTAGTGTATGGGTTAAATTTTATTAATTGGGAATTTTTTTGTACCGGGTTGTATAAAAATTTAATTAGTGTAACTTTCTAAAAACTGACGAGAAGAAATTTTTCTCAACGTAATTTTTTTTTACCGACGGTATTTTGAAATTTTTTTTCACTTTACATTTCTCACTTATCTCTAATAAAGTATTAAAAGTCCGTTATCCCTTTTTGGAACACTCTGTACATTCCTTCGTTGTCGTCTTATTGTCATGCACCCTACCATCAGGAATAAATAAAAAAAAAAAACAATGTGTTGGCACTATACTGTTCTTCAGATGTACATGACTGTATAACCTGGATTAAAAGTTTTTGACTACTACGATTGCCTTTACTCATGTTTCCAACATTATAATATAAACATACATGCATATTTTGTTTATCTTACCTGCAGTTCTTGCCGCCAGCGCTGCATCTAACAGAAATGCAGCTCTTTCAGCAGTTGGTGCCCGTAGTTCACTTTGATGAGTAAGGTACGATCCAAATATCGTCTGATCATCCCTCAGATAAGCACCAGGAGCTGCACCACTTCCTTCCGTGCCGGCTAAAATGCATCAGATAATTAATAAAATGCGTAAATTAAGCTAAGTGCCTTCCTACGAGGCACTGAAAAAAAGACTTATGACGTTTTTTTAAAACCACCACATGACTTCAATGCAACGTTCATTGAATTCCCATTTGGAAGGGAGATATGATACTTTAACAACATTCACGTTTTGGCGATTTCTGTCCAAATCTGATATTTAGTCAGGCGAGATATGCCAACACCTCCTACATAAAGAAAGCCTAACAACTGCTACGTCTCCAAGCTTAGACGTCATCATTTGGCCTACACTTAAAAGTTTTATTTTCTTGAAATAAAACTATTAAAAATTTCTGGTGAATTTTCTTATGCATAACAAAATTTTAATAATTTGAGATAAAAAATTTCTTTTTACGACAAATGGCAGTATTTTTACCATGACTTATTAGATTATATGATTAGGAAATAAATCACAATGAATAACTTTGTATGAGAACGGTATTTTAATTTTAATGTTTAAGATATTTTCTAATATTTGTAGCATTGACCGGAAATTTTAAATAGTTTGTGAAAATAAAAGTGTGATGACGTCAAAGCTTGAGTTGTTAGGCTTTCTATATGCAGGAGGTGTTGGATATGCTCCAAGAATAAGTTTGTTTCAAGAAGATATTGCTCCAAGAATTATTTTGCCCAAGAATAAATTTACTAAACTTATTCTTGGACCCAAATTTGGCGATATTTCTTCAAAATTCGCCAAGATTGACGACAGTTGGCGAGATTTCTGGCATGGCTACTGCAATTACTTTTAATTGTCATTAATATAGTCAGATAAAAATGTAAACAATCTACGACTTATCTTTTTGAGTTATGCCAAGTACATACGTACGTCATGCCGAAATTAGTCTAAGTGGATTCAAGGCTGGTCAAGGTGGTTCATTTGCGTACATACATAGGTAAAGACATAATGCAGAAACTTGTTAAATTAAATTTAGAGTTAATTTAAATATTTTTTTCTATCAAAACCAAATGCAGAAAAATTTTCGAAATTACAATAATTTCTTCATATCGCATAAGGACATTAACAAATATTCGCGTTTTGGATAAAAAAGGTCTAAAACTACGGATTTTAATGCAATTTGAATGAAATTTTGATTAGCTTTTGAAATGTAGGAACGTTAACTAATTAGGGGAAGGTAAAGTAACGAAGTTTTTTTCGTATATGAATGTTTCGCCTGAACTAAACTATTGAAGTTAATTATACGAAATTTTGTATGCATGTGAGTTTTTTAACACAGTTGCTAGATTGAACAGCACGTGATGAAATTCACAACCTAAGGAAGGGGAATATTGGGCCGAAACGTTCTTTAAACATATCGAGCGTGATCTGACAGAAAGAAAAAAGAGATCCAAAAAATTCGGGCTGTCAACGAGGAATTCACTTACACCTTGTATTTAATTTCGGAATATTTTAATTACCGCTTTAAGGTGGGCACGCATAAAAGAAGGAGAAGTGCGGTACCCTTTTCTGGAATGACGATGAACACTCTTAAGATTCTTGTTTTAAAATGTAAAAAAAGGGAATTATATAAAAAAAGTGGTTCTTGTGTTAAAAACAAAACAAAAACTATTTACTTTCTTATTTATTTTTGTTGATGTTGTTGTTCTTTTTCATTTCTGTATTTTATAGTTTTTTTTTATTTGTTTGTTTCGATTTTGTGCCATTTTCGTCCCTGTTTTAAATTTACTTTTCTATATTCTGTTTTATTTTTTACTCTGTATTTTATTTTTATCAACCCTCTTCCCCCTTCTCCTATTATCCCTGGTTTCTTGAATTTTACTTCCCACGGATTGGCAATTTGCTCTTCGCTTTTCTTTTCTATTTACTTTCTTTTCACTCCCCTATTTTAGTCTGTGTATCGACTGCTACTGTTACTGAAGAAGGTGGAAGTATTTCGCCTGTAAGAAGTGTTTAACTTAATAAATTTTATCTGTGTCATTTTACAAAGTTTTAATTATTTTAGAAGCCTGTTTGTATGTTAAAAGCTATCGGAATTTTACTTGTTAGAGTTTTATGTGAAAACATAAACTTTTCAATCCCTCAAATGCATTTTTTTCAGCTATTGGTACAAGAAAACAATTTGTGATTTGAACATATTGCTACAGAAAACTCTGCTCAGTTTTTGTAGCTTAAAAGTCCAGTGTATATGGAAAAATTCACAAAAATGAACAAGCAGTAGTTCTCTTTTCAACAGTAAGCTGAACACAGAGTCTTTCTCAGATTCTGAATTTCTCATACAATGCAATACTTCAACAGTTTAAAAACACAGCGGAAACTCTAGAGAAAGATTCTCACCTACTTCTTTGCACAGAACAAAGAAAAATTTAAAAACAGCCTCCATAAAATAGGCTTCTCAAAACAAGCAAAAGGTTTCTTTTAAAAGTGTGCACAATACAAAGCCTTAAGGCTCTCACAGGTACAACGCTTTATCAGCGAGCAAGCTCCAAACTAAGATAAACTCTGGAACTGACTTTTCGCTGACATTTCGCAAATGTATACTAAACTCGATAACATCAGACCTCCTATTGGTCGAATAATAATTATGTAATAGTAATGCTGCGGCGTTACACCTATGCAGAAAAGTAAACATTATATGCTCCATAAATAAAACCACGCCAAATGTTGCCAAGCTCAGGCGCGTAGCTAGGAAAATTTTTCGGGGGGGGGGGATATGAACTTATATGTGTAAAAATAGACGGAATTTCACCACTAATCCAAAAGTTTCGGGGGGGGGATATATCCCGATAAACCCCCCCGCCCGGGCTACGCCCCTGGCCAAGCTTAGCAGTTTTTTTGGCGAAATATTGCCAAAATTTGCGCCAATCATAAATATCCAAGACTGAAGTCAGCTAAGCGAGATCGTCAACATTCGGCAAAAAACCGGCAAACGCTAGGGGCAACCCAAAACTCCCAATCTCGCGTTCTAGTTAACCAATTTAAATCCAACAAAATGCAAATTTTAATTATTTGACTAAATTTAACCCCTAAAGAGCGGGTCACCCCAAAATTAGTAACGGTATTAATCTTACTGTTAGTAAAGAAAAATTATCCATTAAACAAACATCTTATTTTCCCAATACTTAGCCGAGCTTAGTGACGGGCACAAATAAATGAAACTATTCGATTACTAAAAGCATTCAGCTTAATCTATTCTAAAATATCCATTCTGACGCTCAACCATAGAATTCGGATGGCACATGGCATTCGAAATCACGAATAGTATTCGAATAGTGAAGTCAAACTTTAATACTATTCGAGTAGAGAAAATCCCAAATATTCACTATTGGATTAATCAATTATTCATTGGATTAATCAATTATCTATTCGAATTGTAGCAATCGATTATGGAAATCATCCGAATGGCACATCACTACCTGAACTATGTTGCTTGCGAAGCAACATCTAAGAAATTTAGAAATAAGAACAAAACAGAAATAAGAGAAATTATATAAAAGCATTCTGTTTGCATCCTTAGTATCGAGACAGCTTTCACTAATGCAATGATGGTCAGAAGTTGTGTGCCCTGCAAACCGCTGGGGATTCATTAACATCACATGCATAAAAGAAGATGTTAGAGAGAATTAATGATGTCTCGGAAGGGAATGATGCTGGCATAATAAGCGTGTTGTTTTTAATCTGTTGACTAATTTTCCGAGCAGGAATTATAAATTCTTGTGTGCATCAATATCCGTTATCTCACGGTTCTGAAGTGTAACTGTTTATCTTCTGCTAACATCAATAAATTTGGTATTTTACGCGATATTTAGAACGGTGTTTCTGGATGAGCTGACATAAACTCCTGATACATTGTGACAGGCTCGTAGAAGATAAATATAAATTGATGTTTGGCGTTTTTCACTTCCTTTTCCGGAGTAAAGAGAGCTGTGTGATGGAGAAAATTTTCGGTATTCAGATTTTTTGACGGAAAAATCGATTTGGAACATTCTTAAATTTACTTTGCGAAGTTTCTGCGAAACGTCTATTTGTACGTGTGTATCGTGGCTGATGATGAGATATACAGGGTACGAAGCTGGTATGTTAGCCACACCCCTTTACGCTCGAAAAGTCATGCCACCAAGTGGGATATGACCATCCTTTCCGAGATAGCCATACTAAAATAGTCACATGACTCTTTGAGTTTAAAGGGTAGATATACATGCTACAATGCTGATATGTTAACAAAACCCCTCTGCATTCGAAAAGTCACGTGACCGAGGGGGTGTGACCATCCTTTCCGAGATAGCCGTATTAAAATGGTCACATGACTTTCCCAGTTAACAGGGGTGTGACAAAAATATCAGCACCATCTCCTGTTTATCTTCTCAGCTAAAGTTCGCACGTATATACGGAGTTGGTTCAAAAAGTGAGACGGCATATCGTCAGATAATGATCCAGATGATAAAGATGATATACATGCTTGTACTAACTATAGCGATCCTATAAGGGTGGATGAAGTGCAGTGTACGTAACAAATGGGCTCATGACTTGTGAGCTGGTGTTGACTAGGATGATGAAAAGTTTACATGTGAACTGTGTCAGCGCCTCCTAGATATAGAAAGCCTTACAACTCCTACGTCACCAAGCTTTGACGTCATCACTAAGCCTACGAAAGTGACGTCATCACAGTTAAACTATTTAAAATTTCTGGTGAATGCTACAAATATTAGAAAATATCTTAAATAAAAGATTGAAATTAAAATACCTTTCTGATACAAAATTATTCAATATGATTTATTTCCTTATCATATTATCTAATTAGTCATGGTTAAAAACTGCCATTAATCGTAAAATTATATTTTGTATCTCGTATTATTAAAATATTGCTATTCATGGGTAAATTAACCAGAAATTTTTTAATGTTTTATTTTGTGAATTTAAAAATTTTAAATGCATGCCTACTAGTGACGTCAAAGCTTGTTGACGTAGGCGTTGTAAGGCTTTCTATATCTAGTAGGCGTTAACTGTTTACGATGTGAACTGAGTACTATGAGAGCCATGTTTGTACCCCGTTTTGCCCCATCCCATAGGGCAAAATGGGTGTAGTTTCCACTTTTAGATATATTGAGATACATATTCTAAAATATTCAAAGCATTTCATGTTTCAATGCTGGAGAATAACAACTAAGATTGTAAAACTGAAATAAATATTACTTATTTAATTTATTTCTATTTTCCCCAGAGCTATGGGACAGAATAACCTCAGGTACCCCATTTAGCCAACACCTCCTAGACAGAGAAGGCCTGAGAACAGAAGCTTTTACGTCATCACAAGGTCTTCAAAGATGACGTCATCACAGCTTTACTTTCACAAATTAAAACTATTTAAAATTTCTGGTGAATGATACAAATTTTAGGAATATCTTAAGTTGATGATAAAAATTAAAATACCTTTCTGATAAAAAGTAATTTATTATGATTTTTTCTATATCATATTATATAATTAGCGATAGTTAAAATTTCCTATTTGTCGTAAAAATAAAATTTCTATCTTAAATCATTAAAATGCTTTATGAGGGAGTAAACTCACCACAAAATTTGAATAGTTTTACTTCATGAAACTAAATGTGTGATGACGTCAAATTAGTGGATCTAGTGAAGATGCAAAAGTTTCTGTCCTCAGGCATTAGAGATGGGCGGTTCGACTCATTTTACGGATTCGAATCTCAACTCACTCACTACTTCGATGATTCGAATCAGGATTCGAATCTTGAATCAATAAAACAACTAAAGAAATTATCCCTCTCTCTGCGCTGAAAGCCGTACTATTTAAACACCCTTCACCCATTCATCGTGTTTCTTCTCCGCTGAGTTCTCGGGCAGCTAGCATCTCTCTCTCCTTTTGCTCTGGGACGGTTTGTAGGCTTTGGAGATGCCGTCGTAGGGCGGTTCAAGTAAAACTAGTGTTTAAACTGCCCGAAATGAAAATATAGGGGAGCTTCGTATGATCCCCTGGGCCTGTAAGATTAAAAGGTTAAGTTTGGTGTCAAAGTATTCGAAATTTTATGTATCGATGGGGGTGTAGGCCTAAGGGGGGGGGTCGAGAATCAATAAAAACGCGCTCCGATGGATAGTTTCCGAGATATACGTTAATTAATTATGGTAATTAGACTAATTAACCAAGATTGAGGCTTAAAAGGACTGCAAACATGTAGAAATTGGCTCTGGGATGGTTTCCAGGCTTTGGAGATGCCGCCGGAGGAGGCTAATGTTTAAAATGCCCAAATTGAAAATATGGGGAGCTTCGTATGACCCCCTGGGCCTGTAAGATTAAAAGGTTAAGTTTGGTGTCAAAGCATTCGAAATTTTAAGTATCGATGGGGTGTTGAGTCTAGGGGGTCGAGAATCAATAAAAACGCGCTCCGGTGGATAGTTTCCGAGATATACATTAATTAATTATGGTAATTAGACTAATAAACCATGGAGCTGTTTTTTCCGCGATCCGGCATCGTCATCAACGGAGAGAAAGCAGTAGCAAAAGCATCACAATCTGGTATTGATCTCAGGATTTTCTTATCGCCGGCCTGTATTTTTGACCTTTATCGAATTCGAGATTTCACTGAAATACTGAAATGAAAATGGGAATATCGGATATTTGATGTTGAAATAAAATCGATATGTCGATATTTATCGATTTTTGGCCCAGTCCTACTGAGGGGCTGCTGCCCCCCCCAAAAAATGGGACCCTTTTCTTAGCTTACAATTGAACTTTATCTTTAAATTTGATACCCAGCCCATCCCGAAATAAATTCCTGGCTACGCCACTGTCAATAACACTAACTACGCCACTGCTTTAGACCCTATTTTGTATTTCTCTGAATTACGAAAGAAAATAAAATCATTCCCCTTAAACGACAAACAAGGTAAAAAAAATATCTTAAACGAAATCTGCAGCAATAAAGCGAAATGTTATTTTGCTTACTACAAAGTCCTTTTGTGGGAGCGCTTAATACCGCCCCTGTATCCTTCATTAAAAGTGACAAGCACAATCCTAACTTTATTTCACTCTATTTCCCTTCACATGAAAACCCGCCACCATGTAAACTTAACGTGTCCGGTTTTTTTTTTTTTTTTGAGGGTGGGTTTCAAGTTAAAAGTAGAAAAGGGATGTTTCATTAAATTTTAAACAAATATTAAACCAGCCAGACAAGTTGGAAGGAGGAAGTCCCCCCCCCCCCCCGAGGGAAAAAGGTTTAAACAACTTTGAGACACCCCCGCTCTTCCACGAGCATTGGCGTAAATTGGCATGTACTATTTGGATGGGGTGACAAAATCTTTCCGATTGTAGAAAATATCATTTTTAAATAGCTCTGATACTTGAATTTTCTTAATTTTTTTTCGGGGGGGGGATTGACCCCTCTTGCCCTTAGGAAGTAACGCCTATGCCCCCCGCCAAAAGCAAACGATGTTCGACCCACTCCACACCCACAGACAGATAAAACTTTAAATCCGACCACCAACCAAGAAATGAAACACCAAAGATTCGAAAAAAAAAACTCCAATTAAATGAAACATCCTTTCAACTCTTTTCGACTCCTTTCGACTCTGAGTCGATAGAAGATTCGAAAAACTAACGAATCTCAACGATCGCATACAATCACTGAAACATTTCAGATTCTACTGAGTTGAGATTCATCGTATACAATCACCGAAACAGAGCGAAGCACTGAATCAGTAAAGTTTCGTTGCTGCACCAACTCAGTGACCAACTCACCCACACCCACTCATTTGCTGTTTCAAATCATCTATCGACTCAGAGTCGTGAAGAGTCGTAAAGAGTAGAAAAGAGTTGAAAGAGTAAGGGAAAATCTCTGGGAACGGCAAAGGGAAAATAAGTTTTTCTTCCCTTCGCACTTGGAATGTATTTCCCCACAGTTGAGGGCTTGAGATTCGAATCAGTAGATAGTGAGTGTAAAGTCTGAGCCCTTCAGTACCAAGATTCGAATCACTGATTCGACTCATCGAATCATTGGCCATCTCTATCAGGCATTGTATATCTAGGAGGTGTTGATTTAG
Source organism: Cheiracanthium punctorium (assembly GCA_038373885.1). Taxonomy (NCBI): domain Eukaryota; kingdom Metazoa; phylum Arthropoda; class Arachnida; order Araneae; family Cheiracanthiidae; genus Cheiracanthium; species Cheiracanthium punctorium. The sequence goes on from JAWZYV010014772.1 coordinate 141,869, forward strand.
CCAACTCGTCCCGACTCCACAAAAAATTTGGAAAAAGTGTTCATTATCAGGGTTTTTCTATAGATTTGTACCTCTGTCCAATTGTTCTCTACATTTTGCAAACATGGTTGGGCATAACATATAAATTAATTACTGGGTAGCATCTTCATACTGCACAGCATTTAATGTCTACTCCTTAAGGACACATTTTGCGTCGATAAACATCCTATAAATAGTGTATTTATTATGATTTATATTTCTTCGTTTCTTTGCTTAACTTTTTTCAGACTTTAAAACGATAAACGAATTTCACTTAAAAGTAATTTTAAAAATATATGTGCATTGGAAATATGTCATTTTTTTGTGGAGTCGGTGGGGTAATAAATTTACAAAAGGAAAAATACCATTATTTTGACTAGCCAAACGTACTGAAGCTAATCATATGAAATCTGGCACGAATATGAGTTTTTTAGCGTAGGAGTTACGACGGAAAGAAATTTCCAAAATTCGTAATTTATGGATGAATAGGAGAACAAAGTTTTTTTCCCCATATCCGGCGAACATCAAAGAAGAAAAGGGGTATCCATAAAATTCTTGCTGTAAAGTACAACATTCACAAATAACTAAAAATCGATTTAAGCACATTTTGAATATAATTCTAAAGAAGGGTAAAAGCGAAAAATGGAAGAGGTTGGCGACTTTTTAGGAAAGAAAAATAAAATCTTCTTATATATAAAAATGAAATTCTGTTTGTTTGTTTGTTTGTTTGTTTGTTTGTTTATTTGTTTGTTTGTTTGTGGATTTGAGTTGTATACAAATCCACAAAAATGGACCTATCGGCCTGAAATTTTGCACAGATATGTAAAATAATATAGAATAAATCATAGTCCACTTTAAAACTTTCAAAGTCCACCCGTTCCCGAAATTTAAGAGATTTTTTATGTTCTGCACGCAAAAAGCTTTCCGTAATTGTAACCCCTGTAGTGAAAAATGTGCGAAATAAGGATCGTGGTTGCCATGTGTGGCGATTTTGCCAAATAAGATGTTTTAAATTCTCAAAGTAAAAATAAAAGAATAATAATGATTTTTTTTTGTTAGTTTATATTCGTAAGGTTATATTTTTTTTTAATTATAATATCGTGTGCATGGGAAATCGGAGCAGGAATGAAATGTTTTATACGCAAAACAATAAGAATTGAAGATTTCCGAGGCTAATATGTTAAAATTTTTTAGTTTGGCGAAAAAATAAAATGGCTCAAATGCCGAGAAAGTGAGTTCTAGCGGTTTGCACAGTTTCCGTCTAGGCGCAATTTACTGAGAGCTTAAGGAAACGGATTTTTGAAAACAAGTGCAAAGGTTTTATTAGAATACAGCGTTAAATTTTAATGATCCGTGCGAAAATAATGCAGTTATTAAGGGATTTCAAGCGATCTATCTTCAGCATTCTCGCGATTTTGAGGAGGATTCTAACGCTTGGCGCTATTTATCGTAATTTAATCGTCTGCTATTTGGGTTATGAATACACCTGCGTATAAGTTTTTGAAATTTTCATTCAGTTGGAATTGTGCATTTTTCTGAGCAGCTTTTCTGCATCTAATGTATTACATCCAGATAAAAGGATGTTAGAAATATCAATTTTAATTTTGTTTAATCACACTCATGAATAATGATACACTTTCCAACTTAATGAAAGAAGGAACGAAAATAGGGAAGACCCATGGATTATAACTCTTTTTATATATAGCACTTTAGTGCGTATTTAAAAATCTGAAAGTGTGTCAGATTTTCTATGATTCTAGCGCTTGGCGCAATTTAATGAGAGGGTATTTTTAAAAACAAGCGTAGGTTATCTTATAAATAAAAATGAAATTCTGTTTGTCAATTTGTTGATTTGGGTAGTATACAATTCCACAAAAATGGACCTGTCAGCCTGAAATTTTACACAGATATGTAAAATAATATAGAATAAATGATAGTCCACTTTAAAACTTTGAAACTCCACTTTATTTCCGTTCCCGGAATTTAAGAGATTTTTTATGTTCTCCACGCAGAAAGCTTTACGTAATATTAACCCCTGTAGTGAAAAAAGTGTGTGAAATAAGCATCTTGGTTGCCATGTGTGGCGATTTTGCCGAATAAAATGTTTTAAATTCTTAAAGTAAAAATAAAAGAATAATAATGATTTTTTTAGGTTATTTTTTTAATTATAATATCGTGTGCGCATAAGAAATGAGAGCAGGAATGAAATGCTTTATACGCAAAACAATGAGGATCGAAGATATCCGAGACTAATATGTAATTTTTTTTAGTTTGGCGAAAAAAACAAATGGCTGCTAGGCCGATTTTTAGAGAGTGAGTTCTAGCGGTTTGCACAGTTTTAGGCTTTTTGGCGCAATTTACTGAGAGCTTAAGGGAATAGCATTTTTGAAAACAAGTGTATAGGTTTTCTTAGAATACAGTATTAAATTTTAACTATCCGTGCAGAAATAATGCAGTTTTTAGGGCATTTCAAGCGATGTAGCTTCAGAATTCTCGCCAATTGAGTACATTGATTTAACTTGGGGGAAATCCGCCAAATTTCAGAAAATTGAAATCTTCGCATTTAGTACATCGAAGTAACGATGAATAAAACATGTTATAGTTGATAATTTAAAAAATGCGGCTGTATTAAGGGATTCCACTTTTCAAATAAATGCCTGGCGGTCGAACCATTTCCCATTTTGATTGCTGCTAAGTCAATGCTTCGAATGATTCCCTGAAAAAACTCTTGCAAAATGGCGTATGCTATCACTTTGGCGAGGCTTAGATTTGAAACTGGATTTTACTTGAGACTGGTATATACGTATAATAAGACTGGTTATAGATAAAAATGAATGTTGGTATGTGTGTAGGAGCTTGAAAAACTCCAGCACCGTTTCACCGATATCCATGAAATTTGGTTCACCTAAGTCTTTTATCATGGAGAAGGTTTTTATGCTATCCGTTTTCCTCTAACTTTTCACTAGGTGGCGCAGCAGAACGTCGAATTCTATTCCGTTTAGCTGTTTGCTATGCGAATATCGTCCAACCAATTTCGATGAAATTTGGTACACGCGAATATTAGAACACGGAGAATATTTTTCACTATCCATTTTGCTGTAACTTGCCGCTAAATGGCGCTGCAAAGCATCAACTTCTATACCGTTCGACTGATCGGCATAAAAATTTTTATACTTACACATTTGAGCACGAAGAATATATTCTAACTGCGTTACTTTTGATGTTACTCGCCACTAGATGACACTGCAATGCATTATTATTTTAACTCACCACTAGATGACGCTGCAGCAGGCCAAATGTTTGACCATTCAAACGGTGGCTATGAAAATCAGTATACATAGCTATTTGAACAATGAGAATATTTTGGCGTTATCCATTTTGCTATAACTCGCCACATGACGGCGCTGTAGCAAATCATTACTTTAATTAACCACTAGATGGCCCTGCAGTGTATCACTTCTTGACTGTGCGAATGATCGCTATGAAAATAGGTATACATAGATATTTGAACACGGGGAAGAGTTTGGCACGATCCATTTTCCTATAACTTGACACTAGATGTCGCGTCAACACATGAACTTCAAGACTATTCAGCCGATCGTCATGAAAATTCGTATACATCGATATCTGAATGCGAAGAATATTTTTGCCGTATCCGTTTTGCTAAAACTCGCCACTAGATTGTGCTACGCCGCATCGCCTTCTGCACCGTAAAAACGATTGCCTTGAAATTCAGTTTGCATGATTATTGAACACAATATAACGCGATATCCATTTTGCTATATCTCTTTATTACAATAAATAGTAATCACAACAAATATTAATATCAAAAAGTCCATTCATTCCCGTGCGAAGAACGGGTACTTCAGCTAGTTATCTATAAAATTAAACAAATATGAGCCCTATGCTTAAAAGCAGCTTGTTTGTAATTCAAAACTTTTGAAAGAATATTTGTTGGAATTTTATTGGGAAAAAGGACATTTTATACTTACCGATACACCTAACATTTTTGTTTATGATTACACAAACGAAAGTCACACAGAAATTAAGAATACTACCATAACTAAATTCTAAATTCCTACACCGCAAAGAAATTTACAAAATAAAATAACTCAGATGATATTTTATCATTAAAATAGTAGTAACTTAACTTCCAAATAATCGTGGCCAATACTCTGCCAGCTGAAATCTCTATAGAACCAAGAAATTATTCACAAAATAACATGTTATGGTGAATTAATGATGTTTAGTAGATTCCATGTTAGCGTAATAACAGTATCGTTTTTAATCTGCTGCCTAAATTTCTAGCGTGCATTATTAATTCTTCCATACTTCAATAACCATTATCGTACAGCGGGAAGTGTTACTGTTTATCTTCTGCAAGATCGATAAATAAGGAGCTGCTTGAACAACGTATTGACTGAGCTGACATAAACTCCTGATTAGATGCATCGATAAATACTTATTAATGTTTCTGGTATTGTCAAAATTTCTACCGCAGTGCAGTTTTTTACTGATTAGTAACACAGGGAAGGCCAGATTGGTGTTTTTTCAATAGCAAATGAAAATTTTTAGATGTTTATTATATTAATACAAGAAGACAAAGGGATTGGAGGGTGCAGTTACAACGGGTGCTAGAAAAAACATTTGACAAATTTATGTCTACACTCAATATATTTAATCTTCGTCCACTTATAATAAATAACTTCATATTCAATTTTTATTATATACCTAAATCGAATTTTATGCTCTTCTGGAAACGTGCGAAAACTTTTCGTATTCGAAAGATTTCGTTTTGTGAGAACCTCTTAATCAATGCTTTATGCAGAGGAAATAATTTTATTTGTACAAAAATAAATAAATAACCTGGGTAATCCTGAAAAAACTATTTTAAAGGAATTGGAGTCGCAATTTTCCCCCTTAAAGCCTGATAACCGTGACTTCAAGAGGACGTCAATGTCAGTTGCGATACATAATTTTGTCACGCAAGTGACTAATTCTTTTACTCTCGGAAATAAAATGGAGCTTAAAATAGCAAAGAATCGCTTAAACATTAGGTAACGGATGGGTTTCCAGATCTTTAAAGTGGCCCATATTGTTTTCTGTATTTTGATATTCATAATAACGAAAATATTCAAGCGAATCGAACAAACTGCAGATTTTATTACTTTTTTGTGCTGAACTTTTTAATTTTTTTGAAGTAATGGTGGTAAAAGTTTTATCCTCAAGTGGTTGAACCAGAATTGTTACAGAGTCACTGAGTCAGGGATCAGCGTAAGTATTTGGTAAGATACATATTCTGTGCTTATGACAGTTATTACGGAATATATTTCCTCATTAAAATACTTCTATAATCCATTGTCACCTTAACGAAGTTCTACTTCACTATGCTTATGCTTAACCGGAGGTCCAACATAACTTTCATATAATCATAGGTATATGTCATACAGCGATAATCTCTGGGGAATCATTAACTCTAACAAGCATAAAAGAAGATGCTAAAGAGAATTAATGATATTTAGAAAGTTCGATGCTGGCATAATAACTATATTGTCTTCAATTTGTTGCCTAGTTTTCGAGATTGCATTATAAATTCTTCCACGCTTCAATATCCATTATCTTATGATCTGAATTGAAACTCTTCCACAGACATCGATCAATTAGGAGCAAGTAACTTAATACCTAAACGGAATATTGCTTGAACAGCCACAAACTCCCGATATACTTTGATATATAGATAAATATTGATAGACGTTTCGCACCTTTTTAACAATTTCTTTAGTAGCAATATAGACTGTAGATACATTCCATGGGAATAAAATCAGGAAACATAAAATATGCATTATAAAATACTTTACAACAATATTTTTGCGCCAAATTTTGCGATGTATTGTCCTCAAATCTGGCGAGATTCTGGAGATGGGAAAAAAAACAAAAACAAAAAACGTTGTATTATTTGGTCATAAAAGTACCTACTTTTTAATTTAAAAAAATGTACAAAAATAAGTGCATGTACAATATATGCATTCACTTTGAGGTTTTGGACAATTTGATATAAATTTTTTCTTTCCATGTATTAAGTTGAAATGTTCTAGTTTTTCTGTCGTATAACTTTTGAACTCTCCAGCCCCTAATTATAACGGGATCGACGATGAAGGAGTCAAAAGTTTTTCCCATCGTTTCACTGAAGAACAGAGCTGCCAAGTCTCCGGCTTTTTCCAGGTTTTCCAGGAGATTTCCCACCACAATTTTTAGGAAGTTTTATTATACATTAAATATTTGGACTTATTTTAAAAATAAATCAGCAAGTACAAAATAGTGGTGGGAAATCTCCCGAAAAAAGCCGGAGACTTGGCAGCTATGGAAGAGTATAAACCGTTATAAAATTTTTTATACTTATTCTGCTTGAAATGGATTAATGTCTCTAAACTGACATAGATAGAAATGCATAGGTATTTATTTGAGTGTGTGTGTTTTTGTACCACTATTAATAATACCTACACTATTTTGTATGGAGAGCTTTATCTTGTCATCTTTAATAACATATATCAGTTATGTTTCATTTCAGATAAACTAATATTGCTAAAATACGCTTTAAGAATGACGGCCCATACAGCGTAATGTATTGGAATTATTTTGAGTTCTCCTGCAGAATTATAAATGCTACAAACATCATTTTCAATACGTTACATGGTACAAAACATAGTAATAACCTTTACAAAATTCGTAGCAGTCAATGCATATTCATGGGAGTTAGAGCACAAAAAGACAGATAAACTGAAATCATAAACACTTTTTTAACCTTGATGGAAAGGTATTAAAATCTAAAAATGATTTTTTTTATTACTGATTATTATAAAATAAAGTTAAGAGAATCTTTTTTAGCTTTGCAGCAGGCATGATAGGATTATAAATAAAGAAACAATAGTTTATATTTTGCTACTTAATTAAAAACTGGTCATGTTATTCATTTAGGAGCTGCGATCAACGTAACATGTAGTAGTTTCAATGCTACGTTAGTCATATCAAAAATGTTACGTTAATCACAAAACCCCCCAAAATTTACTTAAATTAAAACAAAAGCACATTTTTTATTATTATCATATTTAACCTTATGTTTTAATGTCTATGTTTCGAATAATCTCAGACAAAATCAGACTTGCCAGTTTAAAGGGACCAAGAAAAAATTACCAGACTGTTCTTTGTATTTCGGAAAATTTAGCGACTTTTTATTGTATTTGGAGGTCGTACAATGCATGACGTAATAAACAATTTTAGAGATTTTTTGAACTGAATTAGCGTCTTTTTTATAATTTTTCACTTTACTTGGAGACTTTTTATCGCATTTGAAGCTAATATTATGCATTACATAATAAATAGTTTCAGCGACTTTTTGAACTGAATACAGTGACTTTTGCCAAAGAACATCTGGCAACACTGTTTGTCATACTTATGACATATAGATAAAATATGACTATTTAATACTTAAACGGTATTGGTTTAACTGACACAAACATCTGATATATTTGACAGGTTTATGGATACATATTGATCGATGTTTCCTGGCTTTTTAAAAATTTTTACTTTCATAAAAGGATTCTTTCTATTGATTTTTAATGACCTACTCGTATAAAATGCATGCAGTAATGTATATTTCTCGTACTTAGCTACTGAATCTTAAAATTTTTTGCATTCTTTTTAGTAAAGTTTTGTTTATTCATCCGTTTTGTTTGTCGGTCCAATATCTAACTAGCTTGAATTTACAACAACAACAAAAGAACAAGTTAGAGATTCCCATAGCTTATTACATATTAAATAGAGGGGTTTAAGCATTTATAATTAATTTACTGAGGCACTCAAAAGAATTCCAATGCATTATAACATATACGTAGTAATTGCCTGAAATTCTTTTTAATTTTTGATTTTAAAGGTATAGTTTTAAAGAAGCTGATTCTAAAGCAACACTGTTTGCAATGACTATGAAGCATAGATAAAATATGAGTACGTAATACTTAACCCTTTAACGCGCGGTGTCCTCGCCGTGAGGACACCAAACTCTGACGTTTTGACTGTTGTCAGTCAAGAAGAATAGATTTGATTTCTATAAAAATAGTTGCGGGTGACATAGCTCCACGAGAATCCTTTACTTTTTAGCACGTTCATTTCTCGTAAAAAAATTGTCACGATTATTTTTAACAGCACTGACATTGGCTGAAAAATGGAAGAACGCGAGAACAGCTGGAAAGATTGGCCAATGCTGGAAAAAGGGCAGCCGTTGCCATCGCTCGACTTAACTACCAGCAAGATGGCAGACGATCGAAACGTTCATCGCGTGCCACAGATCTAGAGACCCTTTTTTGACGACAGCGCCCTTTTTTCAGCATTGGGAAAGGGTTGAGCCTCAAAGGGTTAAGCGGTAGCGTGCCTTTGCAAAAGTGTACTTTTAGCGAAGTATGATGTCTATTGACATTTAATGACTTACTCATATAAACTGTAATAATAATTTCTCGCACATAGCTACTGAATTATTATTATTATTTTTTTTTTTCCATTTTCAGTAAAGTTCAAAAAATGTTTATTTCTTCTCTTTCTGTCTGCCCGATATCTAATTAACTAGAATTTACAAAAGTGCAAGTCTTAGCTTTTTTCATAGCTTACCTGTGTATTACATAGAGAGATTTTATAACTAATTTACTGAGGAAAGAAAATAATGCGTTATACCGTATGTTAGCTTGAAATAAGTTTTACTGTTTGACTTTATAGAAAATATCATTGGCATGCATTAATTATGTTTATAACACCATTCATTGAATAAGAACTAGTATTTGTAACATGAATTATTTTTTTATATGAGCACACAAAACAGTTCATTGGCTTTAATTAAGAAAATGTTTTTATGAGATACCTAATACTGTGGTTCCTAAATTTGAAGAATGAGTTATAAGATCTTAAGTACTTCCATATTAATCGTCTTTATGGCCCCAAACGTACCTCTATCGAATCAAAATCATCGATAAATTAGGAGTCACCTGATACTGAAACATTGTATCACAGAACCAAACTCCGGATATAATCTGTCAGGTGAATAAATCAATATAGATTAATGCTTCGTGTCTTTTTAAAAAGTTTCTAGCTGCGTGACACTTTATTGATTTTAATCTTTTAACTGTTATAAATTATACCCGCTAATATGAATATTTTACAACGAATAATTTTTAAGAATTTATTTCTTTCACAGTATTTTTACTTTTTAGAATTTATGTTATTTAAATACAAAAAGAGATTTGAGTCATCAGTTTATAATCTATCACACAAAATATCAGGAATTTTGGATTATTTAATTAAAACTATTATTTCACATTTTTTAATTCTCCGAAGCAGCCAACTAGGGATGGATGAGAGACTATTTTTGCGAGACGAGAAAAACATTTTAACATTATGATATAGGGATTTTGTGAGACGAGACAAACATTTTTAACATTATGACGTAGGGATTTTGCGCGATGAGACAATGCTTTTAGGCTGTTTCGAGCGCGAGACAACTGTTTTCCATTTCGCCCCATCTCTACAGCCAACGGATACAGTGTTTTGTATAAATTCACAAAACATCCTTTTTTTGAGTCATCAGTTATAAACCTTTTGTTTGCGAGATTTATTTTTGCTCTGAGAATTCTTGTGACTTATGGTCGATTGATCAAATGATGGCGCCACCACTTTTCCCTAAAGTTCTTCCGATGAGTTTATGAAAACTAAATTTTTTACTTTGTTTTCAGCACTTTTAGAAGATAATGGGTTAGCAATTTTTCGATGTATGCTAAAGACCAATACAAGCGGTACATTATTCCTTTATTAGGAATTCATTCAGAGCTATTCTTCGTTTCGACTTCCGTACAATGGCAGACTAAATAGGACAGATTGTACAATTATAAGTTCAACGTAATTTCCTTATTTTGTCATCCATTTCATTAATTAAAATTTTATTCTATTAATTTACATAAATTATAATGTAAGTTAATTGTAGGCATACTTATTATATAAAAATTTAGAATTTCGTTTTGAATTTAATATAAACTCAGCTTAAGAATTCACTCCGCTTAGTAAGTCACTTTTAAGTGGCCGCCGAGAGCGATGTACTAACGAGGTTTGACTGCATTTACACGCTTTGAAGTATTCTGAATTCATTTATGATACTTTTAAGGTGATGTATGAGTGTGTGTGTAGCGCGACAGCTCCTAAATGGCGCATTCGATTGAGCTCAAGTTTGATATGTATGTATATTGGGTGTATATTATAGTTCACCTTCACACAACCTGTATAGATTTTGGAGTGAGTATAGCCAACACCTCCTAGATATAAAAGGCCTGAGAACAGAAGCTTTTACGTCATCACTAGGTCTTCTAAACTGACGTCATTATAGTTTTACTTTCACAAAGTAAAACTATATCTCTTTTTTTATCTCCTTTTTTAATCTTAATTAACCTATTTTATTTAGATTAGATACGTTAACCGTTGATAATTTATTTCACTATTAGGTGTGATGTTTTTAGTTAGAGAATATCCAAATTTTCAAATGACAGAAGTAAAATGAAGTGAACTTGAATCGAAAAAGTCAATTTTCTTAAAAGTGCCATTTCCCGATTATCTCCATAAGCTTTTTTTTTTATAATGGCCGGTTCAGCGGCTTAATGTAATCAACAATGGCCGCAGAAGTTGGTCATTTCATTATGTGGCCGCCTAATAGGCAGACCAGCGTTGTCCCTTTTGAGTGATCTCTTAATTTTGAACTAGTTCGAGATCAGAGATCTAGCACCTGAGATCGGCACCTTCAGAGGTATCGTTTGAACATGGACAACATTGGAGGCACGGGCAGATTTTTCGTGCACCAGCTAACATTAGCGTAAACGGTTCCGCAGCAGCCTAGCAGAGAAAGTTTTCAAACTCGAAAGTACTGGCCAACTCGATGCTGCTTCATTTTCCGTGTTCTTATAGGAACGCAGCTTAACGACTAGCTCACTGCGGTACTTATCTCCATGTGTCCTCATGCATTATTCCATTCGTTACTTTTGAGTTCTGTGCTATGGTGAAAGAGTACTTTGAAAAATATTCTTCTATTTTAACTTTTAGTTTTCGTTGAACTACTGTGCCTACTTGAAATAAAGCTCATGAAATTGACGATTAATTAAAAGACAAGCAAACTAATCAGCTCATTGTATTGATGGTGTAACATCAGAAATGAGCCTCAAGCAAATATTAAAACATAAAACGTCTGTGAAGTTAGGATTAAAGAAATTCATAACAAGCATTAATTAACGTACTGAAATAATTGTAATGATAGTGTAAGATCGGAAATAAGAGTATGAAGGAGGCCTTAGACCTGAATTGAAGCTTGTGAAGTTGGGATTTAAGAAATTCACATACAAAATTTAATCAACGTACTGAAATAATTGTATTGATGGTGCAAATGAGCCTCAAGCAAACATTAGCCTTAAACAGGTCCCGATACGTCCACCGGGAAGCCGGGAATTTCCCGATCGGCCGGTCACTTTCACATAAATGTCTTATGTAAAATGTTCATGTTTGCTCAGAATAGAATGTAAATGGTTCGCCGTTTACATCTATTTCCCGGTCCGGTGTGATCAGTTGTATCCGGCCCTGACCTTAAATTGAAATGTATGATGTCGGATTCAAGAAATTGATAACAAACATTAATCAACAGACCGAAGTTATTGTATTGGTGGTGTAAGATCAGAAATGAGCGTCAAACATTAGGCATGAATTGAAACGTGTGATGTTGGGATTAAAGAAATTCATAACAAACATTAATCAATGTACTGAAATAATTGTATTGATTGTGTAAGATCAGAAATGAACATCAAGTAAACATTAGGCATGAATTGAAACGTGTGATTTTTGGATTGGAAAAACTGATAGTAAACATTAATCAACATACTGAAGTAATTGTATATGTAAGATCAGATATGAGAGCATCATATCTGATCTTACATACCAATACAATTGAAACGTGTGATGTTGGGATTAATTAATTCATAACAAACATTAATCAGTATACAGAAATAATTTAACACTAACACTATTTCAGTGGTGCAAAATGCTGCAAACAGCCTTGGAGCATTTTAGGCAGGAAAAATGATATTTCGGAGGAGATGAACAAGTAGAGGAAGCAGCTAATTTACAATATTATGATTACTTAACACAGAAACTCTTAATTGCTAATAAATATTATGAATACTTAATAGCAATTAGTAATCAAATTTAGTTATTTAGATAAAATATATCGTTAATTTAGCCAAAAGAATATATTAATGTGCTTAAACTTATTATTAAACTATGTGAAAGTACGAACAAATAAATATGGTTTTGAATGGTACGTACACAAATTAAAACATACTTCATACATACAGCATAGTTATGCTAAAGAAGGAAGGGGAGGAGACAAAGTATTAAAAGGTAGTCACGCTTGAGCTTAGAGACTATGATCAGGGTGAATGTAGGATGCAAGGAAAGGTCTCTCATCCTTCTCGCTCGCAAATTTTCTCACGAGAATCAAATGTTACGTGAAGAATCCAAGATGGCGTTTGGGACATATTTCATTGTTTATTTTATTTTACTTTTTTTATAAACACTTTTTATATGTTTTATGTATAAAAGAAGAGTGCCTGCTTTTTTGACTATTTGCATGGCATAATCTTTCTAACTCTAAGAGAGTCTTTGGTGAGTAATTTTGCAATTGGTTGCTCACCATTCCGTCTGTAAAGGCTTGTTTTGTATTGTGACTTGTGTCACTGTTTTTCTGCTGTGGGGATCCTAATCATTTCTGTGTAAATGCTTTTAAAGAGACGTAAAGGTAGGTGAACCATCAAGTGAAATGCACTTTCCAACTGCTGAGAATTTTAGAGATAAGCTAATTTTGAAGTTGTCAATGAGTTGTCGAGTATGTTTTGTGAAGTAAGTCTTGAAGCAGCTTCTGAGTAAAATCAATGAAAATCTACATTTTGGCTCAAATGGGAGCAAGTACTAGACAGTGTAGCGGGCCAGAGCAACTGGAGCAGAATTCAGAGCCCTTCTTTTTACAAAACAAATCATAAAGAAACATAAATTATAAAAGGTAAGAATTTTTTTATTAATAGCAGTAAAATTTAGAGAAACACACTCAAAAAAAAAAATTAAAAATATTCCTGAAGATTGGTTTAATTTCTTACCGGCTGCATAATCCGCTAAAAGATCTCTAAGCTCTTCAGCCTTGCCGGACAATTCAACGGCTGAAACCCGGACAGAGAACCTGGCGCCAGTCCTGTGTTTGTGTTCGTTTATGGCACGAAACAGCCACCAGATGGCACTAGGAATGACTCCGATTTCTTGTGCAGAATTACTGTTGCCAATCATTGTACTTGTTTTACCTGCAAATGTCAATGTTGTGTCAGACATAAACATGATAATTTCATCGTTGAAAATATGAAAGCAAGATCCTAAAAATGTATTTTTCGTAAGCTAAATAAATTGAGCTAAACAAGGACTGAACGATTAATCTCAAATAATATATATTACATTATATACATAATATATATACATTAATAACTTTCGTATATGTTCACATTAACACACAATGTGTTAACACACAATATGTTCACATTAACACACAATGTGTGTGTGCAACTTTACGCAAAGAGCAACTAGAATTGAGGTTACATGTTGGCCTTATTTGAAAGTAGCTCTATCGCTCCCCCCAAAACACTTATGTAAATTTTGCAGTATGCAATGCATTGCTTGAACAGTCCTTTTTCTACGTTTTCTACTTTTTAATGTCAATAAAGAGTTCTCGCCTCGCATTATTCAGTTTCAAATGCAATTGAATAATGCGAGATGCAATTGAATGATTTATAGTCGATATAGCGGAACAAATTTTTTCACCATGGGCGTTAACTTTCATTATGAGGGTGGAACTTTTCCCGTCCAGTGCTCTATAATTAGTTCGATAAAAACGTATTTGTACCTGAACGAAACATAGTGCGTTCAACAAATAAGGTATGCAATTGTTTTTTAAGTACTAAAATGATTTTTATCAAAGCCAAAAGTTAAATCATTCTTCGGGCTTATGCCTTAGAAGTTGATGACCAATAACTTTGAGAGATATCCCAAGTACAAAAAACTGTATAAAAGTGTGAAAAAAGTTTCCAGAACATTCATTGATTTCCTAACAATCTTCCGGCGGATATTTGTACAATTTCTTCTTTCAGTCTCACAGTTTCACTGCAGATGATAAAATTAGAAATGCTGTTTATACTTGCTACTCAAGTGGTTAAAGTTAGCTTTGTGTTAAATACTTCACATAGATTTTTTACTAACCTAATTTGGAATGTCCGTATACAAACAAACACCCGTCGGAACCCCCGACTACAGAACTGATGACGTCACAGAGTGAACTGGAGCATACTTCCGCCTGCAAGAAAGAAAAAAGACACTCATAAATAAAATGAATATTTATATATTGCTGTACGAGGTGTCCCAAAAATTGTGGTAACACATTTCAATTCTTTACCTATCAGAGATAAATGGGCAATGTAAATTGAAAAAATGTTCAAAATGAGGTAAGGTAAAAGATTACGTTAAGAAAAAAATCATCTCGTGAATTTTCAAAAAGTTATACTTTTTAAAATTTATATACGATCCCCGTTGAAAAGAAATTCCAATTAGTAAAATATGCCCCGTACACTAATGAGGCGGCTTACAAAATTTGAGAGTTACATCCTGAAAACTGTCAGAGGGATAGAGATATGAATACCAGGAGATGGCATTACTTATCTGATAGTGAAGCCGAAACTGTAACCGAACCGCCATATTGCCTTGACCAAAACATTGTTATTCCATGGTGACAGTTCCAATTTCTCCCTTCAAATGTACCAACAATTTTAATATTTCTTGAAATTGTGTTAATTTTAACAACTTTTACAACCTCGTACCAAGTAAATGGAAGTATAGTCTAGTGGTGGGTAAAGTCGGTCCTTTTGAGGATCCGGTTCTCTGAAGGACCGACTCTTTCGGACCCTGTCTTTTTGGATCCGCTCCAATCAGAACTAAATGTTCCGCCATACTTAGACCAACTTTACTTCATTTCGTCCAACGCTGAAGATAGCTTTCCTGGTATTCATATCTCTATGCTCAGATGAAGATTAATATATGCTGAATCAAAGTAATTAAACCCCTTTTCAATGGCTCCTGAAGGCAAAAAATTACATCTGATGATCGCGTTTCAGTGGTCGAGCGGAAATTACGAAAGAAAATAACGTTTTACACTCTAAATCTAAACGTTCACATTCAAATCCGTGCATAACCCCTGATTATATTTGTTCAAAGATTTCTTTGAGACATTTTATGATGAAAGCCTGAAACTTTGTGCATCACCACATTAGGGTATGAAGCACATTTTACTAATTGGGAATTTTTCTATACGGGGGTTATATATACAAGTTTAAAAAGTGTAACTTTTTGAAAATTATAGGAAGGAATATTTTAACGTAGTCTTTTTTTTCTGCCTTATTTTGAACAATTTTTCAGTGTAGACTATTCATTTATCTCTAATATGTAAAAAACTAAAGCGTGCTACCACCTTCTTTGGATACCCGTATAATCCATAATTAATCCAGTTGTTAGTAGAACTAATTACTAAGATTTACATTGGACATAATTTTAAAACATCATTAATATTTTCTAAATATTTCCGAAATATCGACTTCCAACCATAAAAATATTTCTTTAAAAAGTTCATTGGCAATAGAAAAATGAATAAAACAGATAACATTTCAAAGAGTGATATTTTACATAGGTCCTTCTCCTCTCTCCTTACCTTGTATTTTTTTCTTTTTTCTTTTTTTTTTAAGACAATTAAAACACACCGCATCAATTTCTAGTGAGTCATTTAATTCCTATTAAAGAACTAACGGCGAAAATATTATGAACATAACTCGTATTCAAGTAGTTGATCCTTGACGAAAATTACGATTAATCGATTTCTGCGTCCAAACCAATTAGGACCTGTCAAGAAATTCGTTTTCTGTCACGTGACTGCTGTATTGAACTGATTGCCAGCACGATATTATGTCTTTTTAATGGTCAGGCAATTTGTTAAGACGTTTCTCTAGTTAATATCATATTAATCAAATGGTATTTGAAATTAATCAGCTGCAATTGGTCAGGCGCTTAAGAAATGGGGATTAAGTTATTTCTTGGAGTGTAAGCATTGCAATTAATCATTCTTATTGAAAATATATATTTGTGACAAATGGACTTTGATGACTGCTATCAGAGTTCTCTTTAAAGTGACATTCCAATTAGAAATTTGACTGCAAAATGTTTTTTACTCCTTCATCATTATGAGCTAGTAGCATATTTAAACGATTACGCGAGTGCGTAATCGATTACGATTATTTTTCAGATAGAGATATCGATTAGATTACGGCAATCTCAAATAATAATTTTGTCGATTACGATTAGATTACAATAATCGAACTATTAAAAACTTTCGAATACCATTAGGCACGGTGAGATTACGATTAAATTTTGATTGCAAGAGCTTTTTTTTATGAATATTCATGGTTTTTTAATTGCATAACTTTTACGAAAAGGACATAACTAATTTATAAAAGAAACTGGTATTTAAAAGACAAAATAATTAAAACTTTCTAAAATAACACACATAAAAGAATCCCTGATTGCAGATTTAATCTGTTTAAACAATGCCCTGCAATAATAAAACATCTTAGATTGTCTCCAGCGTTGCTTCCCCTACCAAAGATCTCGGAATTCCTTGCTGGGCCCAGAGAGGACCGATGAGATGAAGCAGCGTTGGCCACCGAAAGGCTTTACGTCTTTGAAAAAATGTGAGTGAACATGTTAAACCTGGGTTCAAGATTTTTTCAGCATTTTGAATAGCGTGCCAAATATATATATATATATATATATATTCAATATTAATGCAGAAATTAAATTTTCAGATTACGATAACACAGGGATTTACGCTAGAATGTCCAACAATAATCCTGAGGGTTGCCGATCCATGTGCTAAGTCTCTCATCTGGAACTGTTTCAAAATTAGGAAAAATCGAGCTAAATCGGTCTTCCACCCGCTGAGGCTCAATAAAAGGGTAGCTGCTCTCCTTTCCCCCATTGCCATGGTGGATCTGGAGAGTCTACGCGGATAGCTAGAGGACTTATGATACAACACAACAAAACATTATCGTCAAAAATCGAATCACCTCCGATCCCCTACCAAATATCTGAAAAATTAAGTGTAGAATCCTGTTTTTCAGTACAAGAATTCCAATAACATGCACTTCAATATCAGAAACAACAACTCAACAACAAGATGGTCATTGTGTTGTCCGCTTTATTTCACGAGGATTTTTAGAGGGATTTCAAAGCCAAGCAAAGGCATCTAAAATGTTCCGATTTATTTACTAAAAGTATTATGCAGTCCCAGTAAATAAACATACATTCTCGGTGTCTGTTCATTCACAAAAACACCAAAACACCGAAATCCAAAAACTTAATATTTATTGAGGTCCCCATTTTTTACTTTTATTGCATAAACTACACACTGAAAAAAACTGCATTACTTTTACCCGCAAATTGTGCTGTAGTTGCTTTCAATTGCAGCACAATCTGCTGCATTTTACCCTCACATTGCTCCGTAGTTACTAAAACCTACACCACAACATGCTGTCAAATTCACGAAATTTTTTTTAGTGTATAATAGAAATTTGTTACCCGGATAAATACAAAAAGTTACATTGAAAAAAAAAAAAATGTGTTTGGCTGGTTTAACTTACACACACACACACAAAATAACAAATATTTCTACAATCACAGTTACAAAATCGTTAGGTAATAAAGGACATTAAAAGTATCAGACATTAAAATATAATCCTAAAATTACTAAACACGGCAAGACCTTCCACACGATTTCTTAAAACGGGCTAAAGAACTATTTTACCAATTCGTGACTCAGTACTTTATCGCGAATCTTTCTGCCTCAGCTGACGGTGAAGAAATATCCAACCCACCATATCCTTTTCTTGCTTAGCTGTCAGAAACAATTAAGAGCTCCCTGGGTGTGTGATTTTCCCACGTCACGTGTCAGCACCTCTGAAGTGACAGGCCGTATCTACGTATTCTCAAGGCGTTCTGCTGCGTAGATTTGTTAAGAGATGTGTTGAGATGCCGGACTGCTGTTTCAGGACATGTATGCCCGTAAGGGCCTTTATTTATCGTGGTTATTTTCTGTAGTTTCGGTGGAAATGTGCTTGTGTAATATTGATGTTGTTTCTTTATTCATAGCCTTTTAAGGTTTGACAATTTTTATGGAAATAAAATTAATTTTAAAAAAAGGTGAGACAGAATTTTTATGCATAAACAGCTGTATAAATTAATTTTTGTTTTTATTCATATTAAAATGGTCTTTGAGTGTGTGTGTGTTTCATATTAGCTCTTAAATTATTTTCTCTAATATTGAACTACAATGAAGTTTTTATTATTTTTTTTTCCCCCTTCTAGTCGATAGTTTTAAGATTCTAGCAGCATCAACAGATTTTTCATTGTTTGTTTGTACAAATCATTGCACAAACAAAGAATCGTGGAAGTTTCAATTCTTTTTTCAATTTTTCTTTCTTTTCATTTCTTTCCTTTTAATGAAACGAATCCTGAACAGCTCTAGCTGTCTTTCATCTTACATCCTTCAACGCTCTTAAATGTATGAATTATTGACTGTCTCTTCTTGAAAATTACACTCTTAGTTTCTTGTGTTTAATTTTATAACATTTATGCAAATAAAAATGATTAAATGAAAGAATTATTGACTACGTCTCAGGGTAAATTATACAGTTTTAATTTTGTTTGTTTAATTCGATAACATCTATGCAAATAAGAAAACCAAAACAATAGATTAACTTTTATCGAATTGTTCTCTATCCTGATTTAAATAGCTAGAAATGCCACATTTTCATTTTAAAATATGTTGTCTTCAAGCATCATGTGAGTTTATTTTCTAATTTCACAGAATCAAATCTCCTTCCGCTTTTTTTTTTTTTTCTTTCTTGTCTTCTTCTTTTTCGTTTTTTTTTTTTCCGTTGAAACTAATCTTGGATAGTTCTAATTTTCATTCACACACCTTTATCTTAAATCCATTTTTAATTTCGTTTCATATTTTTTATTCAATAACATTTATGCAAATTTGAACGCGAAAACAAAAAATGTAACTCTTATCGAATTGTTCTCTATCCTGAGTTGAATAGAGTTACAATGCATCACTTTTAAATTTTAAAATATTTCACTTTAGTCACAAAGTATGTTTAGTTTTTAATCTATCAGAATCAAATCTGCAGTTTTTTTTTTTTTTTTTCAAATGAAAAAATTATCTATAGTTCTCATTTATGCATATTTATTTTAAATCCTTTACACTCTGAAAAAAAAAAAGAACTACTACTACATCAGGGTAAATTACCGAATTTCGTTTTATATATTTTATTCAATAACATGTATGCAAATAGGAAAGTATAAAACAAAAATTAAATTGTAACCAATCGTTCCTATCCTAAATTTAAATAGGATTACAAGAACCACTTTCAAATTAAAAGAAAATTTCTTCTTTAATCATCACGTATATTTATTTTCTAATTTCTCAGAATCAATTTTTCTTAAGGCTTTTTTTTTTCTTCCTCAAATGAAAATCATCTCTAATTCTCATTCATGAGCATTTATCTCAAATCCTTCAACACTCTTAAACGAAAGAACTATTAACTACTTCGGGGTAAATTACAAAATTTCGTTTCAAATATATTATTCAATGACAAGAATGCAAATAAAAAAGTTATTACTGTGACAAAAACAAAAATGTAACTCCAATCAAGTTTTTTTTTTTTTTTTTCTCCGAGTTAAATACGGGTAAAAATATCATTTTCAATTTAAAAAAAATTATTTAAATTCATATTTTAACTTCTCAAAATATATTTTTTTTGTCGTTTTTTGGCCACTAATGAAAGAATTATCTCAAATTCTCATTCTTGCACGTTTGTCTTACCCTTCAGCACTCTGAAACGAAAGAGCTATTAGCTACTTTAAGCTAAATTACAGAATTTTGCATAATGTTTTATTTAGAAACAAATATGCAAATAAAATAAAGAATTCTTGCACCCAAAACTAAAATGGAATTTCAATCGAATTTTCCTTTTCCTGATTTAAATACAGGTGTAAATACTATTTTTAAATTTAAAGCATTTTTTTCTTGAATCATTATGTGAATTTATTTTCTAATTTCTTGGAATAAATTTTTCTTAAGGATTTAAAAAAAAATCACATGAAACAATTCCTGAATATCTCTAAATGGCATTCATGCACCTTCATCAAAAATAAAAGAATTTTGTTTCATTAAATTAATTACAGAATCTTTTTCCATGTTTAATTTAGTAACAAGTATGCAAATAAAACATTACTGCGACGAAAACATAAAGTAATTCTAACCTAATTTTCTCTTACCTGATTTAAATACAGGTATAAATACCATTTTTAATTAAAAAATATTTTTTACTCGAATCATTATGTAAATTTATTTTCTCTTTTTTCCGGAAACAATTCTTAAGACATTTTTGAAAAATCAAATGAAACAATTCCTGAAAATCTCTAATTCTTATTCATAATCTCAAATTTCTCCAGCATTCATAAATGGAACAATTACCGATTACTTCTGAGGGGGGGGGGGTAAATTGCGGACCATTAGTCCCGCCATTCATCTCATTCAATAACAGTTGCTGGAATAATGAAGCATTTTCAGGGCCCCCGAAAAACAAAAATGCAATTCTAATCGAATTGCTCCTCTATTCTGTTTGAGAAATGAATTTCTTTGCGGAATGTCAGCACCTATTAGCGACTCTTCGATTTCAGATCACGTGCCAGCATCTCCCTTGGGATGTGGGGGACTGATAAGAAAAGTTAACGTGAGAATTATCCTTATTCGTTGCCAATTTATGACGTGTGTTTTAATACTTTCTTCCCCGTTGATTATTACGAGCGAACCCGATGTGTTTAGAATTGTATCTCAAACTGCTTTAATGTTCGCCGATTAGATTAGATAGATTTCACAAAAAGCCATCAAAAGGCAGTCGTCGCTTATTTTATGTTCTAAATTGCGCTTCTTTAAATTACGGTATTCTAAAATTTTGCTTGCCGTAAAAATGAGCTTGTACAATCATCTATTTTTCATATGCATAAAATCGCGATAAACTAAATGATTCATTATAGATTCAAATTTAGATTATAAAATAATGTAAACCTTGAAATTACTTGTTACTGATAAAACGTACATTTAAGATTTTTTACTAATACAGTGGATTCTTGACTTAAGGAAAGAATGCACTCTGAAGAGAGAGAAATCGTGAGGCGGGATCCGGTTTTGATCCCGTGAAATCCGCGTGGTGGATTGCGATGTTTTCTAGCCGAACCAAAAGGCTAGTCTTC
Organism: Cheiracanthium punctorium; assembly: GCA_038373885.1. NCBI lineage: Eukaryota > Metazoa > Arthropoda > Arachnida > Araneae > Cheiracanthiidae > Cheiracanthium > Cheiracanthium punctorium. The sequence goes on from JAWZYV010014772.1 coordinate 163,409, forward strand.
AATTGCCGAGGTGTCGCGTGAGCGGAGGTGATCTCGTGCTGACACTCTACTCCCCCTCGAGAGTCAGTTGGAGGCTGAAGAACGATGTTTCAAGCGTTATGGAATGTTACCACTCGTTGAGAACTTTGTATCGTGTATCACGCGATGTGGGATTCATTCCCGCTCGTTGCGGACTTTGAAAGCGCGAGCCGAGACACATAGATGGGGTCGGTGCTGGCGCTATCTGTCGGAGAATGGCGAAGAAGGAAGGCGAGAAGTGCGTGTTCGTTGCCCGGGTCACCAGTGTAGGGAGCGTGCGGCGGGAGCCAGTTTCGATCCTGTGAAATCCGCGTGGAAGATTGAGACATTTATCAGCCCATCCAAAAGGTACCCATTATGCCAGCCTTCAACTGCCGAAGTGTTGTGTGTGCGAATGCGATCTCATGCTGCCACAGTTTCAAGACCCCTCGCCAATGGCTTAGCCAAGAGGGGGATAGGGGGTTCACAGCCCCCCATGAGGAATTTTTTGCCACACAAAATGTATATTCTTCACTCCCTTATCACATTCGCGTATACATATACGTGAGTTTCTGTAGTCGTAACCCCCCCTCCCCCATGAAAAATTTCTGGCTACGCCACTGCCCCTCGCGTAAGTGAAAGTTTCGCGTTATGAAATAGGGTACATGTTTGGGCTTTTTGAAATGCACACACAGTTACTTCAGACACTTATAAACACCCCTCAAACCGTTTTAAACCATTCCTTAACAATTTATTCCATTTCCTACATAAAGTAACAAACAAAGCCAGGTTCAGGACGTGCTGGTTTGGGTGCTTCTGCCTTCAGTGCTGCTACAAGGGAAGAAATACCTTTTGCTAATTGCCTCGCTTCTTCAGGAGCCAATCACGAATTAGCCAGTCGTACTTACCCCTCACAAAACACACTTCCTTTTCACGCTTTTTACTGTTAGCGAAAAATCTCGTGTCGCGGGCGAAGAGTAAACGTTAGCTGTGAGATATGCTACTCTTACTCATGAAAAACTTGCTTAATATACCGTTTGCGTAAAGTACATCGCGTTGCAGCGCCAGTCCACCGAACATGTCTTCTCTTCAACACAGTCTCCTCCTATTGTGCAGCGTCTGTTCAAGCTTTTGCATCTCGCAATCATCGAAGTTTACCGCCTACTCTACTCTGTGAACCAACATTCGAGCTATCATCTATAAGATTTTTCTCTGCATGATGTTCCTCCTGGTAAAGGAATAGGAAAATGTCGCGGGGTGCAAGACCAGTGATATATGACGGCCTACTCGTTCTGTGTTTGCCATGAACATCCGTCCTATTTCCAGATAAAAAGCATATTTTCGTCACGTTTTGATGATTGATGATGTTACCAGAAACAGACACAACTTGTTTATTTTGGCGATATTTCGCCAAAAATCGAATAGCTTGGCGACATTTTAGGTCATTTGGCGCGATTTTTTAAATGGGGCTAGTAAAGTTAGTTTTTCTGCATTTACACGCATAATAGCCTAATATTTCTCTTCTATGACGTAATCGAATTTCCCCACTTATGTGGAATCTTCGAGTGATACATTCTTCTAAAAGCTCTTTATAGCTTCTGCGACCCCTATAAATACAATTATGACAGATAACCCCAGTCAATGTGGATCGAACTTCCAATGAGTACGCTGCTTTGCTCTGTGAACTATGTGATAGAAGCGGTATTTTCGCTTGCTTTTTGAAGCTTTGTTTTTAAGGGCTGTGAGTAAATTCTTCTTTGCTGAGTCTTGAGGGACAGTTTACGAAATCCCTCGTATATTTCACCTGAACTTTTGCCTGTGGAAGCGCTTTATTTTACGTGAGAATTACAGCATTTGTGAAAGCTTCTGTACTTAGTGAACTGTTATAACACGTTACTGGCTGATTGTGCTTGTGAATTTCGTACAGCTGATTGTTCGATGAAGTTCTAGATGCAAGAAAGTTCGTGTTCCACCCTGACAAGTGGACTCTTTCCTAGAACTTTCTACACCTACTGGACTTTAGAACGACGAGCCCAGGAAAGAAGTAGAATGTTCTGCAACATTATGGACATCCGCCGTACCTCCACAGAAAAGGCATATTTTCACCACGTTTTGCCCACTGACAGCGTTCTCAGAAACCGAAAAAATAACTTCAATAATATAAAATAAAAATAAAAATTCATATGAAAACATTTTTTAAATTAATCCTGTAACTTTTATGATACTTTTACAAGTATAAATCACATATTTCATACCACGTTATAAGAAAAACTATACGCCACCTTCCAATAAAAACTTTAAGAACACAAAGTAGGTTTATCAGATCCGTTCACCCATAGACGTAATGAGTCTCATTTAGTTCCTTGCCATAAAAAGCCAAAACTCTGGGTAAAAATTTTGAGAACAATGAAAATTCGCTAACAGGATTCCTAGAGACTTTCACAAAAAATAAAATGCTACTTCCTCACGACAAAGTGTTTTATCGCACTTCTTTTTCCCCCCAAGAGAAAAAGTTTTTCGAACTCTTGAAAAGAACAAGCATAACGTTTTGTCACATTGTCAAAATTTATTAACAAAGTCGAAATTTTAGTCATTACGACAGGTTCTGAGTTAAACGAAGGTAAAATGAATTTTTGAAATTTGGGTTTTGTCCTTACTTCATAAGATTTGTTTTTAATGAAATATGTATAATATCAAAACTAATTAAACTAAATAAAAACCATCTGAGCGTCTTGGAAATAATGTAAAGTTGTTTTTACGATAAAATTTTCATGTAGCTTTAAAATTATAAAATAAATAAAATTTTGATAGGAAGATTTGAAATTATTAAAAACCATGCTCCTAAATTACTTACAAGCTTTAATATCATAGCATACTTGACGATACTTGTGTGTTTAAAAAAAATTAAGTTATAGATGCACTGCAGTGAAAACTGGAGCGATGTTGTCGGGATTTTACGTCACAACCTCTTGGAGGGTTAAAAGAGAAATAAACATGATTTTCTCCAGATCGGCGGTTCCTAACCCTTTAACCGAGGAATTCTCGAGGATGCACGAGAGCTAAAAACGAAAAAAATAAATTCAAAGGTGTTTATATGCTCAGAAGTAAACCCTCTCTCAGAATAAAAGCAGTACTCGAGCAGGGTATGACTCACCCGGCATGATAATATATGGTCCCTCATCTGAAAATTGGTTCAAAATTAGGGACCAACAGGCAGAAGCCCAACCCTCTCGCGGGTAATGCACCAATTTCCATGGATAGTGCGATCGTCTATCCATGGGCACTAAAACAACAACAACAACAACAAAAAGTGAAATAATTAAATTTTTTTGAAATAGCTTCATGAAAAGTATTCACCACTCTGGACACCCGTTTTGGACGAAACAATTTCCTCCTTCATCAGCAGTACACCATACACAGACATGGACTTTGTATATAGACTAGTTTGTGCATGGACTACGCCAGTAGTCTGTGTATGGATTACTGATGATGAAAGACGAAATTATTTCTTCCCAAATGATCTTATGTGTGTTATTTAGAAAGTTTTAATTATTTAATGTACGAAACCGCTTAGTCAAAATACGTAATATTTTCAAAATCGTTCACACAAACTTCCTAACTTTAAAATAACAGCATTTTCAAATTTCTAAAACTTCTGAAAATGTTCCCAATACTCTCCTTTCAGCATATACTATTCAGCTTACTAATTGTCAACAAGAACGTCTCTGAAATATATTTTTCTTGTCACGTGCCGAGTTCTGAGTGCAAGGGGGAAAACACAAATAATAGAATTAATCGATGACTTCTTTGGAATTCTTTCCTGTCTTCCCAGAGGCAGAGAAACTACGCCGAAAAAAATTACTAAACTAAATAAAATAAAACAAATAAATCATAACTGACACAAAAAGATATTTTTATTATGAGTTAATCACAGGCTGAATATTACGTTAACTAATGACATACTATACAGTCGTTGGCAAGTAGTCGTTAACATTACTGTTAGTAAGTTTTACCTGATATTGAAAGTACTTTCGCAGAACAATGTAATCAAGAATCAAATTGTGAATTTGTTATTCATTTCTAATGATCGAATCACATATACGATATCTCTTAGACATTTTTGGGATGCCAATTTAAAATTGCCTAATTGTCTATTTGCTAGCTCATAAAGCAGTTTAACAAAGAACTATTGAAAACACTTGCAGTCATGGGCGCCCATAGAAAGCTTTCAAGGTTCAAGGGTGGAGGGGTGGTGCAAACTTTAAAAAAAATCTCAAGAGGGGAGCAAATTTATAAACTTTTAACAATGTCAGTTCTGATTTTGCCGTGTGGTGCAACTTTGTTTATATCATGCGGCACTATGGCACCCTGTAGGGGGGGGCGGGTATTTCGCCTTATGAGTGCCCATGATTGCACTGAACAGCGTAATTAAGAAACTTGGAAGCAATTGAAAATGTTCTTGAGCTCAATGATCGAATGTTGAATGATCGAATCACAGATATCTTGTATGATATCAGTTAGATACTTTCGTGATGTCAACATAAAATGCTGTGTCTACTATTTGAAAGCTTGAAAAAACCAGATATAAACCATAATACTTATTTTTATTCTCATTTTAGTGAATACTAATACTATCTACATATTCACGCCAAAATAGCCGTTATATTTCGACATCGAAACTAAGCCCAAACTAGAAATATTTAATTCAATTGTAAATGCAAAATAATACGTTCCATTCCAAAACCTCTTTCATCTATCTCACTGCAACTCCGATAGTTCCACGCAATCATTCCCGGACAAGTTTTAAAGTAGATTCCCTTCGCCATGCAATAGGAAATCGATCTTTCCGCTAACAGCCTCTGCTATATGCTTTTAAGAAGAGTGAGCTGCTAAAGAATTTCCAACAATTGCGAATTTTTCAATGAACTTTTGTGCCCCGAAGCTTTATTACCATGTCTAATTAATATAAACGTACAGGAGAAACCTTCAAAATTCCTCGATAATGTCAATGTGAAAGAGAAACACGAGCCAAGGTTAGCATTTTGGAAATGGATATACTGGCTGTTTTCGATTAATAGTGAACTATTGATTTTGGGAAAGTTTAAATGCGAAGCGCAGTGTTACGTCAATTATTATATTATTTTAGAGACCTTTTCTGAACTGTGCTACACTGGATGTTCTTAATTAAAATTTCCCTATTTAGAGCGGTTAACGTCGAAAAATACTGGTCAAAATAATAACTCAAATTTCCAGGAAATTTTAGTGAGATTATAGACAATAATTTCTGTGAAAAAAAAATAGTTTAAAAGATCACCGCAAGATGGCGTTTCATAATGTTTCAAAGTGGGCAAAACAGAACAGTGCAGAAAATATTATAAATTCCAAATTATTTTGTAGCGTTGTTAGAACAAGCATGTTCGATGTTGTTCCCTTTAATTGCAACCACCATCTGAAACTTAGGATGGCAAGTTCCACTGCTGTTCGCAGTATATGGAACTATAAGTTCATCAACACTTTTCCACCTTCTTCCGGATCTTTCCGATTCAAAACAACAGGTTTGCAGAAGCTGTTGTTTAAAAACTGCCACCAGTTTTTTTACTCTCGTAGCTGCCATTAGACTTTTTCGAGTTCCTTTTAAAGTCCAACATCGACACAAAGCAGCAAGTCATAATCAGTCGTCGCTGACGAGATGGATATAGAGTACGGTTCTGACATTTCTGTCGCACTCTTTTGCACTCGAAAAGTCATGTGACCAAAGATGTGCGACCGTCTTAGTCCGATATAGCCATACCAAAATGGTCACACTCCCTAGTTGGTCACATGACTCTTCGGGTGCAAAGGAGTGTGACCAAAATGTCAGGCCTGTAGCCTGAATATCTCGTGAACCATGAGAATCATCATTTTCGTGAAACAAGTTTCACGAGTAACGTACAATCTCTAGCTAAGTAACATCTGTTCTGAAGCGGTAAAACACTGAATGGGTGTGTCATCATGCCAGATATTTTACATCTCTATGTGATATCAAAATTCGCATATCAACATCTAGAGTATTGTGAAACGCCATCTAGTGGTAATTTTTTAATTAATATTTTTCCACAAAACACTCTCTCCGTGGTCTCATTAAGGTTATGATATACGTATATATATATATATATATATATATATATATTATATATATATATATATATATATATATATATATATATATATATATATGTATTATATATATATATAAGTTTAGATAATGAAACACATAAATTAAGAGAGAGATAAGCCTATTACATAAAAATTCGATCTATCCCAAAGTAATATATCACCGTAAGAGAAAGTTAACTTTTACATCCAAATGCCTATTGTATCGATTATCTTTACCCAAATTATCTCTTTGTGAGTTTACACATCGCCCGTTATCGTCCTGTTACGCTGTTATTATTATCCGTTTCACTCGAATTTAAAAAAAAAATTCTATAATCTAATATGCAAACATAATGACGTCATTAGTCCATGCCACTCTTTTCGACAATAGAGGGTTTGACAGAGATTAATTAGCTACGGAAATACCATTTGAATATGTTACAAATGTTGATGCTGCATGTCATGGTCCCAGGAAAATGCTGCATTTTCTGTCTCAACGTGCATCCACTCAAATCGTGATTGATGGAATTATAATAGTGGGATAATGACTTTATTTTTTAACTACATTTTAATAATGTGCAGATTTTTAAACATTTTATATTCTCTAACTTTTTTTTAAATAAATTTGTTCAGTAAAACTTAACTCAGTAATACAAGCTGCGGATTTCAAGTGGAAATTGATTTAAGACGAATCGGTTATTAACGCAACTTTCATTATCCCTTCGCTAATTTTGTATTTGTGTAAGAGATGCGTTTCCTGCACAAAAATAAAGTTTTGTTGAATTCAACAAAACATTTTGATTCAACAAAATTTGGTTCGCGCTATTAATACCGAATAATTTTAATGGTATTTAACAAATTTTGTTTAATTAATAAAATATTTCGTTGAATTAACAGAAACTTTGTTGATTCAACAAAATATTTCTTTGAAATAGAGCCAACCAAACTTTTGTTGAATCAACAAAACACCTTTTTCAGTGTGAAAAATAATTGTTTCTATGTTATGATGTTGTTGCAAGAAATTGAAAATATATTAGTTTATTTGAAAATAAAAAGGTACTTCATTTGAAATCAGATAAAATTTTAGTATGCGTATTTTTACTCCTTCTTGATCGGTATCGCTTCTTACATGTTCGGCATTTTTGCATTTGTATGATCACCGTCGCATTCCGTGCGACGCAGAGAAAAATTATGATCCACTAAAATTGAATTAATCGCTACTCTCAGGGGTCGCGCTGTCGATCGTCAACGTCTTAAATTGCGAAAACAAAATTAGTTTGGCGGAAGAAAATACGTTTTGGCGAAAATATTGACAATTGCTTTTCTTAATGATGTCTGGAAAAACCTAATTTGGCGAATGAATTGGCGAAATGTTAAAAAGAGCCAGCGCAACCCCTGGCTACTCTCACTGCTTTTTGTAAACAGTAATTTTTGGATTAAAAGATATCACAAATCCTCAGTACAACTTGTTAGTTAACATTAAAAATATATTACAAAAGATATACTGTTTCCAAAAAGAACTTAATCATCTTTCGTAAAAGTTGGCAACCCTGAATATTCAGCAATAAACAAATATGCTTTTTCGGGTCAGAAATTGGAAAAAAGAAAAAAAAAATCCGACCAATAAGTCACTAATTAAAATCCTGTAAAAAATATTCATGTTCTTTTATGTGTAAATGCACCATCTTAGAGTATCCATTCCACTAACAATGGATATACACTCACTCCCTAAAAGTTAAGCTGATAAATATTTGTATATGGTCAACTTTATAATTTTATTTATGGTGTTAAAAAACTTCTCCCAGTTTCCGTTCATAATGTATAATTTAACACTTACTTATTGAATTTCATTAACAAAGTAAAAGAACGTATTTTTAAATTTAAATACAATTACGACGGAAAAAATATTTACCTGTTTATTCAATTATTGTAAAGAAATTTCCATGTTGAGCCCAGCGTTACTTTGTCGATTTAGTTTTAAGAAGAACCGCTAGATCCCAGTATTGGCTATGCAACGAAAAATATTTAATTCACAACGCTTTAAGATTTCGAATAAACACATTTTTGTACCGTTTTACAAAAGTTTAAATTGATTAAATAAGGAATCAATAATTTTTTCATTGACTGTAATTAAATGATTTTCAACGCTTCCTTAGAAATTAATTATTGCTTTACTATACTTTTATCGGTTCAACAATTTTTGAACTAAATTAAAGGACACCCTTTTAACCAATCCTTGATTGTCTAGGTGTTCGTTTCAAAGAAGGTTTTCACTGTGTAATAGGCTTCCATAAACCCCATAACATTTTCTTCTGTAAATATTGCCTCCTTTCCCTTTTGTCCTGAGATCTGATACCCCCCCCCTCTCCCCCTCCCTTATCTTCGTGAGGTAATAACTTCAATCATTTATATTCCAACAACTGAAAATTTAAATAATTTTTACTTGAATGCGCGGAAACAGATTATGAACATACTGAAAATTTTTATTTTCCAGCTTTGCAATTCATGTAAAATTCAATGACCAAAATGTGTTTGCTATCGTTCAATACAACGCTTATTATTATTTTTGTATTGCCTGAAAATATACCTGTAGTATACCTAAGTGTTAAAAAAGTTTCAGCAGAGAACTTAAAAAAATTTAAAAAATCAGTAACATCCTTGCACGGTTGACTTACGAAAATAAATGCTGCATTAATCAATAGTGCTACAGCTGAAGAACAAAATAAAGTTTCGTACTACAATATTAATGAACATCACAAGCTTTTCAGACATTAAAAAAATTTATATTATGCTTAAGCTATTTAGGGAAAAAAACAGTACATGAAATATTTTTAAAAATATTCTATGATTAATTTGTATAGCTTTAATTAGTATGTTGCAGATCTGAACACGGTGATACAAAGTGTAATTATTTTTTTTTATAAAAGCCGTACTGAATATTACCTCAAAAAATGCATTTATAATGGTAGTCTCCTTTCCCGAGACTAACACTGTAGATTTCACAATGCAGAAGTAGTCGACTTTATATGTTAAGTTTCTTTGCTTATTAGAATGCTGCCAGAGAGTAGAAATACTAGAGAGCGAATCACTATACAAATCCAGTTGGAAAAGTGAGGAAAGTATGAACCGTGCGGCTTGTGGCACGAAAATGCGCTGAGAGAGGCTAGACTTGTTCTTTATTATCATATTTGGCGAGTGATAATGTGTAAACTGCAATCTAAATTTAGTGTCAACATATGTTTTACAAACTCCTCTTGGCATAAAAAAATATCACCAAGGCTTAATGTGTGGATGTCGATACATTAAAAATACTTCATTTATTAAAAATAAGTTTTAAAAATATGAATAAAGCAACCATCTGTGAAATGTTATTCCTGTGCCCTTCACAAACCATGAATTGCATCCATATTTGAAAAAAAATTTCGATCAATACACAAGCTGTAACAGGTGGTGCTAAAATTTGAAAATTCTTGGTGACACTGGTGTGACATAACAGCGTTGCCTCCACCCTACCTCCTTGTCACATTTGGTTACTCCCTCCCTTCCTCTTCGTGCGTTGCGTATAATTTATCCTCCATATCTTACGCAGAATTTAATACGGGGTAGAAGGCAATCGCCGTTCCTTCTTTCATACCGAAGTCACATGATTTTGCGTAATTTGACTGACAGTACTAGAAGCCACTCAGAATGAAGTTTTCGAGTTCTTTAGTGAAAAATGACAATTACTCCGGGACAGCTGGCCGGTCAGGAAAATTATCCCTGCCCCTCCAACATTCCAACCAAAAAAAATCCCTTGACCTCTTGTTCAGAATCCCCACACATATTTCTGTTCAATCCCTATTCATATTCTGTGATATCTTAAAATGTCTCCGACCAAAGCAACACCTATCCTTAGCAGATAAACCTAACGTAGCTTTGCCATAACACAACATAACCCCTTCACCCACCTCCTCCCCCCCAATACAAAATCCAAAACAACCAATACAGAAAACAATCCAAAACTCGCAACATTTATTTCACACTAACATCGATCCTCATGCAAGCGGACCAATAAAATTATACGAAGAGTCCTCCAAACAGAGTGAAGTCCACTAACCCAGCGTTTGTCGACTGTGTTCTCAGATACTCCAAACAATAGCATCGCTTCCACACTCGTAAAGCCCCCACAGCTGAATTAACTCGGCTAATTAATCTTCTTCCACATCGTGTTTGTCAGATAGCTCATTAACCCAGAGTTGGGAACGAGTTTTGCCGAAATAGAAATAATAGAACTCGAGGCAGATTTTTCGCCATTTTATCTGGTAATTATGAAATAAATCGAAGCAAGGAATGGATAAAAATAAAAATTTGAATTCGAGGATTTTGTAAAATGCGATCTGTTTTAATTCTTGTGAAGTTTTAGCTGAATTTATTTAAGATGAAATCACAACTTCGAATCACATTAACTAGTATCAACTTCTTATCGATTAAAATGCGAAAATTTACGCTTTTATTGTATTCTGTCGGTTTCAAGTTCTGTATCGGTTCAATCAATGAAGCAGAGGAGGAACTAATTTTTATGAATCGAATAATTATATCTTACGGCTAAAGTAAGAATGAAAGGTAAACCTAGATTTAACTGGTTAAAGTGGGGATTAACAAGATTTTGCGTTAAAACCCAAAGAGTTTAAAACACTTCCTACCATCTTTAACTATCTAAATCTGAGTCTAACTAATCCTAGAGATCTATTTTCTTCCCATTGTAAGCCTCAGGACGATAATTAAGTTAGAACTGGTCTTACACAGTAGTCAGTCAACCACTATCTTAACCATTTCTTTGTTTAGCTAATCACAAGAGCTTCTCAACTCTTCTCCTCATGGCCCCTCCTACGACTCCTAATGACTCTCTCCTAAATAAAATTGCAGTAGAATTGCCCGTCTACGACAAAGCCAAACTCTTCCAACCGCAAACATACAAGAGCGGTACTCTTGACATGCTACCCTAGGTCCTCATCCAATACTGAATGAACTGATTTGAACATGGCGGCTTTGGAAGGCTGGAGAACCACAGTTAAAGAAACTTACTCCCAGTATATACAATTCATACTGGAGATAAGCGCATAGTCCGCAAGGTGCTCTATTAAAAATCTCCTATCCGTCAATCACGTACTACTAAGCACTCAGGTTTTATTGTCTGAATCAGAGTTTGACCGGGACCTCGTGACTCTACCGGGCCTGCTTGTGCACTCCGATGAGTAATCCAAAGAGGCCTACAGATGCTCACTCATTGGTTGTTGTACTTAGATACGTCATCTAACGGACGAATCTAACCAACGAGAAACGTCCGTAGGCCTTTTTGGGTGACTCATCGAAGCACACAAGCAGGCCCGGTAGAAGATTCACGATGTCCCCGGTTCGACACCAGTTTTCGCAGCTCACTGCTTTCAGGATCATGATTATAATCGTTTTACTCTCACGGAAATTTAAAACACTGTTTCATGGGGTTTCGACTTAAAAGCACTCTATTGCTAAAAATCTACCACAACCTAGGCAAGTCAGAAGAAGACACTCCTTAAAAGCCTTTTAAAGAATTTTTTTGTAAAGTTATTTGCTATTCAGTTCTTTTATATTTCACTGTAAACACACTTTTCTTTAGAGAAAAACATAATGGCGTTCGTTTTAGCTCCCAAAGAATGGTAGCCCTTAAGTATTATCCTTTCAGCATAAAGAACAGCGCTTACGTGCACAGTATCGAAATATAATGGCACTTTCAAACAAAGCGAGAGAAATAGATGAAAAATCAGCATACAATCAATCCATACCACCCCTCTCCTTTGAGATCATAATTGTCCATAGATAAGAGTGCTGTGCTGAGACCGGAAGCCCAAGCATCATTTCATGCCAAGAAAAAGGGGCTGTCTTTACCCCACATGAATCATAAGTGCAGCATTAAAAAAAAGAAGCAGATACCCCACCAGCAAAATATGCTTAGACGATGATGATGGCCATTTCCTGTGTAAGTAGGGATATTGTCCTTATGCTGGGCTTTGTTCAATGCTTTTCAGAACATAAAACGGGGAATGGAAAGACCTCTAAAATACCGACACTTTTTGTGTGGCTATTATGGGAATAGGCAAAGTCTTTGTTTATAGAATATTAATCATACTTAAGCTAAGATATGGAATAAGGAAAGGCGTGTGAAGTATTTTGAAAGTATAAGGAAATAAATCATCAGCTCTGCGTGGCTGAGTGAGATAGGTTTATTTCATGCGTATGCAGAAGAAAGTCGATACGTCATGATTGATATTGGTGAAATGCATGATCTATTTAATTGCAGTACAGAAGAAAATTACTTAAACTAACATTCCATGAAATACACATTCTGCATAAGCAGTAATTACATTTGATTCTAAAATACCCTGAAAAACATTGGATTCATCTAATCATCGTTTTCAATATTCTAAAACTAGAATTTTGTGAATTCTTCAATTTTTTAAAATCTCGGTTATTTGGAAAATGTTCCTTCCTTAGCAGTTAGATTTCTATATAAACAACTGCTTTTCTATTGCTTTCATTAACTATCATGCGCAGCATGCATTATAAATATATCTTATCGCCCCGTTGCACTTTTTTGTGCACATTATTTATATTTTTGCACATAAAAATTAAATTATTAATTTTACTAGTTTGGAGCAGCTCCTGATCTTTTTCCCCGGAGTGCAAACAATCATTTTCCCTCATTTTGTAAATAACCCAGGCAGCACAGCAACCACAGTAGCACAACTAGTCCAAAAGACGTCTTTTGGACAAGTTGTGCTACTATTGAATGCTCCCTGAACATTAACAGACGTTCAGAAGACGTACATGGAACATTACTGAACGTTCTCCAAACGTTAATAGACGTTCAGAAAGCTTGTTACAAACATAACTTGTTGTAAACATTTATCTCTCTGATTTTATGTCTTCCGAAACCCCTATGGACAGTCCGGAATGATTTGCCGGACAACTAACAAATAACCGAGATGTTAAAAAAAATTGAAGAATTAACAAAATTCTAGTTTTAGAATATTGTAAGCAATGATAGTCTCCATAAGTTGGACTATCTTTTGAGGAACAGCAAGTGTAAATCTTTTGAAAATTTTCTGTGTAGGTGCATATGAAAGGTGTGTTTCAATTGTAATAATAGTTTTTTAATATAGGAACTTATCAATTTCTTGATGTTTTTTTCCTTAGGAGTCAAAATATACAGGATAATTTCTAGTTTCACGATGCCGCCTTCTATGCATCTAGTCTCTCCAAAATTATTAAAAAAAGTATTACCAAAGATAGATCCCAGTTGTGGGAAATTGGACCACTCTAATTTCTGAAGCCACAAATCTTGAACATCGATATTGAAGAATGTGGTTCTTGTAAGACGGAACTACTCTAACAAAACAGCCTTACAGCTGCTACGCTCGATTTGCTGGATAAACTTAACATCTCACCGAAGAGGATTTGTAGACAATGATTCGACGTTCCTGGGTTATTTTCTCTGGAAGAACGTTAAAACAAAAGCATATGCCGACTAGTTACAGATTTTGGATCATTTGAAAGCCAATATTCATCAAGTTACCAATTGCACACAGACGTATATACTCCACAGGGCTATCACATATTGGAACTATCAAGTGCGTAAGTTTAAACAAAACATTAAAGTCTTGTTACAAGCAAAATTGAATTATCGAAATATCAAAATAACGCAAAAACTAAACTGACGTATCAAGTCGTCTATGTTTCGTTCAAAATTTAAATCCTATCTCTGTTAGTGAAAGACTCTGTGTAAAACAGTGACGAAAGCAATCCATTCCCTACAGATACTCAAAACCATTGATTATTGCACAGTGAAATTCCTTCTTACCTGATTGTCGTCTGGTGAAAAAACAGCATCGAAGGCAAACATTTTTGGTGCTGCAACCCCAGCATGCCTGTCACCAGATGTCTCTTGACCGCAGACGGTAGGATCATACAAGGTGACTTGTTTCTTCCTGCTGTCCACGGAAATGTACGAAGAATCTGCCTCATTCGAGGGACACATCCTGAGCATGACTTTGACCTGAAATACGCATGCACAAAATTATTTACACTTCAACTTTTGAGGATATATGTTTTTCTCAGCAAACATTCTGTCATCAAAACCATTCTGAAAGCTCAAAGCTTATGAAAGAACTGAGACTTTCATCTGAAATATGCATGAACAATATTGCTTACTATTCAATTTTTGATGATATATTTCTTATCAGCAGACAGTCTGTAATCAAGGTCATTATGAAAGCTTGAAGCTGATACAAGATCTGAAACATTGACCTAAAATATGCATGCACAAATTTATTTAGGGTTCAACTTTTGTGGGTTACATTTCTTCTCAGCAGACACTCTGCCAATCAAAGTCGTTGTGAAAGCTTATGAAAGAACTTGAGACTTTGACCTGAAATATGAATTCACAAAATTATCTTCAGTTCAACTTTTGAGGATATATTTCTTCTCAACAAACACTCTGTCATTAAATTCACTGGGAAAAGATTATGAAAGAATTGAGACTTTGACCTGAAATATGCATGCACAAAATTATTTACAGTTCAACAATTGAGGATATATTTCTTCTCAGAAAAACTCTCTGTCGCAAAAAGTCATTGGGAAGCTTAAAGCTTATGAAGAGAACTGATAGTGTCTCTACTTAAACTTTGCTCTTACAACCGACAGACATACAGAAAATATGAAACGTCATGAAAATGTTTTTCAAACATTCAGTATTGTGAAATGATTTCCTATGAAAGCAGAAAGCTTTGTAATGTAAATTCTAGTCTTAAATTTCCTTTCTGTTTCTTCTTAATTGCATAACTTTTATAGCTTGTATACACTAAGCACGCAAAATAAAGTGTTTTGTTGAGTTAAATAAAATTTTGTTGATTCAACAAAATTTGTTGGAGCTATTTCAACCAAATAATTTTGTCGGTTTTTAACAAAATTTTTGTTAAATTAACAAAATTCTTCGTTGAATCAAGAAACATTTTTTTGATTCAACAAAAGTATTTCTTTGAAAAAGAGCCAACCAAAATTTTGTTAAATCAACAAAACAATTTTTTCAGTGCCATAATGCCTCGGAACATTGCAGGGGTTCAAGGGTGTGCTGTGGCAATGAACTAAACAAATTTTGTTGAACTAAACAAAATTTTGCTGTCGGTAATTTAACCGAACAATTTCGTTGATTTTAACAACATTTTTGATTAAAAAAAAAATCGATGAATTAACGAAAATTTTGTTGATTCAACAGAATTATTCGGTTAACTTCTCCAACCAGATTTTTCTTGATTCAACAAAATTATTTTTTCAGTGTACTCAGCAACAAAGTTGTGGTACACAAATCTTCCGACAAGGTGCACGGTTGTTCATAACTGCCCTAGCATTTTAGACACTTTCAAAAAGCCCATAAAATGCTGCAAAATCATTTATTTATTTATTTATTTATATTTTTTTTTCTGTGCTTCAGTTTAGATAGTTTTACCGCTGTAGCAAATTACCTATTTTCCGTACGGATTACGGAAGGTACGTAATTCTCTATAGGGAAGGTAGGGTCTCTATACTCCCATCATGTATAGAGACATCGAAATGTCGCTAAACATTGTTGGATGTTGCCGGTTTTGATGGGAAACTTGAGACATGCAACATTTGTATCACGACAGTTACAAAACTCGTAAAAATGTTGCAGAACAACCTTGCAATATGTCGCGAGATATGTATTCGGCGACTTAACGGTGTTGTTCGAAAAAATCATGTGATTTTGGTACATAAGTACGAATAAACTAATTATGCCAGGCACTTCAAAATTTCGAAACTGTCTCTTTACAAGCTGTACTAAATACTGAAATAAACGATCCATCTGTATCGGTTTCAAAACTTTTAGGAAAAATTCTTAAAAATCGGAAATTTTCGTAAAACGTGTCACATTCGAAAAATCTTGCAGCTCAGATCCATGTTTAAGAATTTTTTCTGAAAATTTCAGCAAAGCCATAGCTTTTTCGGTTATTGCAGTGTGTAAAGCAGCTTATGAAGAACACTCTTTAATTTTTTGGAGACCCTGGTGCTATTAGTTTTATTTAAATTTGTGTACCGAGACTAAAAACAGAGTTTTCTTCGACATACACCCTTAATTGCTAGGGGTGTATGTGGGCAGTCGAGAACACATAAAAAATGCAGTGGAACAGACCTGCGACTTATTGCATGGCATTTATTTTACGAATTCGTGGCTTAGTATTTACGTAGCTTAAGAATACGTTACTTCCAATTTTCATACAGGCCAGGGCACTCAATGACGTCTATCGGACTACTAGGGTCAGGTGACTTTGCACTCGATTACTGATTGTTCGTGATCATGGCACGTCCAATCTGTAATCGAATTGACACTCACCTGACTCTAGTAGTCTGAGAGACGTCATTGCCTAGGCTAGTATGAAGATTGGCCATGGAATGCATGGTACAGTTTATTCTTTGTTTTTTTTTAACTCTCTCCAATTTTTTTTTTTCTAGCGAAAACTGTTTAAAACTGTTCAAGTTCCACTTGACGAGTGTAATTTTTTTCAAGAACAGTACTACAGGAATATATATTCCAACTCACTTTTCCAACTCCAGTCACTTCTTTCCTTCCGGTAACCCTCAACAATCCAGGTGGAACAGGCGGTGGATGGTTCTTTATTATTTCCCGAAAGTTCGTTCGGAACCTGGATTGCTCTGTGGTTTTCTTCTTCCTTTTTGCGGAGAGGTTCAAGCGTTGGGAAGCCCTGTTGAAGAAGACAACAAAAACATTAGTTGTGTTTTATAATATACAATAGAGCAAAATAGTTTTTTAAATAAAGGGTATCTGGAGTAATAATGTAGGCAAAAGTCAGACAAAACAGGGCCCCAAAATTGTTTTTCATTCTCTTAAATAGCTGTGTGAATAAAATTGCTTCCGTTATCTGTTTGAATAATAAATTAGTTCTTCTCTGGAAATATAGTACATTTATAAATGCAAAAAATATATTTTGGTGAAATACGTTTTAGAATTATTTGTCAATGCACTAATCAATTATTTTTTAAGAATATGCTAGTACTTTATACAGTTGAAGAACTTATTAATGGCGATATAGTACAGCGCCCCTCCTATAATGAAGAACATGCGTGAGTTTTAAAATCACGGAACATTAGTAATTTTCAATTTGTATTAAAAATTTATACTCTTTCTTTCTTTTAAAAAAATCTTAAGTCTAGAATTGCATTGCTAAGTTTTAACAACTGCGAGTCATTTATCAAAACATGTCTTATTTGAGAATATTTTCAGGAAGTTTGTTAACTGGCAAAGATTTACGGTTCATTACAGCGCAAAAAACGACATCATAGAAATTTTCAAGGTTCTGGCATAGTTAAGTTAGATCATTCTTTTAAATCCCATGATAATAATTTCGAAATACAGTCCCACCTGAAGGCCACTATTGATTTAACCCACAAAATAACATTCTGTTTACTTAGGAGAAACTATATCCCACTTTTAGTACAAGTTATCTAAAATATATTTATTTACCGACCGACGAAAACTGTCTATTTGTGCCAACAATAAAAATTCTCCCAAACATTTCCCATGGCTAATCAGCCAAACAGTGACAGTCGGATTGACAAATCCTGACAGAGCAACGAAAAGATTTTGAAACTTTCCGGCTAAGTTTCTCTCTGGCTGTCCATTTTAATACAAAACCTTTCCGTCGTTTTCCTTAATATCGGATTCAAATAAAGTTTCCTTTAAAAGGAGTTGGTTATAGTAGATTAGGAATTAAGAATTTACGTCACAAGGGCCGCTTGTGTTTTTAGTTATGATAATTCAAAGAACAAGTTGTGTGTATAAATATATACATACAGGGTGTTCTAAGAAGGTGGTAACACGCTTGGATTCTTTATCTGTTAGTGGTAAGTGAGCTATGAAAAGTGAAAAAAATATTTAAAATAAGATTGGAAAAAACAACTAAATTAAGAAAACGTTTCATAAATTTTTAAAGAGTTACACTTTTTAAATTTGTATACGACCCCCATACAAAAAATTCCCAGTTAGTAAAATGTGCCCCATATACTAATGAGGTGAAGTACAAAATTTTAGCCTTTCATCATAAAACGTCTCAGAAATATCTCTAATAGCCTCATTCAGAAATCTGTACGCCACCTCATTAATGTATGGGGCATATTTTACAAATTGGGAAGTTTTTTGTACGGGAGTCACGTACAAATTCAAAAAGTGTTATTTGAAAATTAAAGAGAGGAATTTTTCATAACGAAGTCTTATTTCCGAACTTATTTTGAAATTTTTTTCATTTTATATTGCCCACTTATCTCTACCAGAATTAAAGTCCGTTACCACCTTTTTGGGATATCCTGTATATATATGGATATATTTTCGAGTAGAAGAGATCTATTTGGTCCAAAGATTGTGTGCCTATACTAATAAAAACTGCCTCTGAACTTTTCACGAGTCTAATCAGCAAACTATTGACAGTTGAAGTGGCACATCTTTTAAAAGAGCATTGAAAAGCTTTTTGAAACTTTACAGCCAAATCTTTTTTTCACTGCCAAATTTAATACAAAACCTTTCCACTGTTTACTTTCAAGTCACACTCAAATGTACGTTTCCTTCGAGCATTTATTGGTTATCTAACCTTTAAATGTCTGAATTTTAAACACATTCGCTGCCGATCACGCAACAGCTGAGAATGTAAGTCAAATTTCCTATATCAGCTATGTGAATGTCTAATTTCGTTTTTCGCAAAAAGAAACAGTTTATAAGAAATATGCCGAAATCTTATTATTCATGTTACGAATCATTTATCATTAATTAGCTGCGTGCCCGTTCTTCGCACAGTAGGAAACGAAAATTTTTCTTACACGCGTAATTCGAATTAATTCCAGTGATGTGGAATCTAATAAAAGGAAAATTATTTTACTCTTGACATAAAGTTTGTGTCATGAGTACTAACTTGAGATCACTGCAATATAATACCACAAACAACTATGTCAGAATCGTTCGCGATCAAAAAAGTGATAAGCTTGACGGTTTGCAGAGAACTCCTCACTTTCAAAATGTCTTATTTCTACATCATACTGTTTTTAACACTTTCATTTCGTAGTGTTAAAATGTAGTTTCGTAGTGTTTATGATTTCGGTTTGTCTGCCTGTCCGCCCATCCGTGCTCTAACTTCCGTAAATATGCATAGATGTCTACGAAATTTAAATATGTTATTCTTATCTACTATACCATGTACCATATAGAAAATGGTCTATGTAGGCGTCGAAGGGAGACAGAAATGATGTAAAAAGAGGTGTGACTTTTATTAAATGACCGTATGACCAACACTTCTTACATATAGAGAGTCTAACAACTGAAGCTTTAACGTCCCCACTAGGCCTTCAAGTAGTGACGTCATCACAGTTTTACTTTCATGAAGTAAAACTATTTAAATTTACTGGTGGATGCTACAAATATTAGAAAATATCTTAAGATAAAAAATACAATACCTTTGTGATACAAAACAATTCATTATGATCTATTTCCTTATTACATTACGTAATTAGTTACAGTTAAGAACTTACTCTTTGCCGTAAAATTAAATTTTCTATCTCCAGTAAAATGTTGTTGTGCGTGAGTACATTCACCAGAAATTTTAAATAGTTTTACTTTATGAGACTTAAATTGTGATGACGTCATTCTTGAAGGCCTAATGATGACGTGTAAGCTTGGTGACGTATGAGTTGTTAGGCTTTCTATATCTAGGAGGTGTTGGTATGACACCCCATCCTCGGCACCATACACGTAATGCATATCGGACCATTCTGAGTTAATAAACTGATTCCTCCATCTCGGGCAACGTCCTAGGCTGAAACGATTGTGCTTCCATGAGCCTGCGAACATCGGCCTCTAGCTGTTGGAGTTTGCAT
Organism: Cheiracanthium punctorium; assembly: GCA_038373885.1. Lineage (NCBI taxonomy): Eukaryota > Metazoa > Arthropoda > Arachnida > Araneae > Cheiracanthiidae > Cheiracanthium > Cheiracanthium punctorium. Next base: position 183,509 of record JAWZYV010014772.1, read on the forward strand.
TTCAGGACACAAGCTCCAGCGTAAATCTTGTCTGTCATAGTATGGCAGACCAGCATGTTAAATTTGGCACCGACCTTTTGAGATATGTCATTTACACCAATAGCATTTAAAATAAACAAAAGCTTTGTGTGAAAAACACAAAAATGATACTTATGGTAAAGTTTTTTAAATATATATATAAGAATAAAAATAAACAAAAAAGGAAAAACAGAAAAAAAACCCACACTATAACAAAAGCAAAATAAAATGAAAAGAAAGAAACAAAAATAAAATAAATAAATGGGAAAAAAATTAGCAGCAGAAGAAAAGGGGGGAAATGAGGGGGAGAGTGGAGGAAGATACTAAATAGAACCTTACAACAATAGCTTCCAAGCAGAATGAACAAAAGAAACGGAAGAATCGTCGTTCACAAGACATTCCAAGTGCTGGTTAATGGAAAAACCTTTAAAAATATCAAGATGGGACAAAGACTAAGGAATACACAAGATCTTGGGCTTGGATATGTGTTTGGGTGGTTTGGGTACGGATATGTAACATGGTTTTGCTTTCAATATGACGTTAATTTCTTTTTAAATAAATACGCAAAGTTTTGATTTATTTATCTTTTAACACCAGTATTTTGAGTGTTTTTTCACCAGTAACATTTGTTTCTCCTTTTCTTTTGAAACAATTTTAAATACTACCCAGGAAAAGTACCTTTCCAATTTGTAATTAATACATTTAATATTTAACGTCACATAAACATTTGATTATATCACAATCGATAACATTTCTAATCCCTAGCTGAATTTAGTTGACAAGGGAAGATTCGATGATAAGATAACATGAATTTCGACTTAATGTCTTCTTAGAATAATGCAAGAGTCTCTTTAGAGTTTTCCCAACTCAAAGAAATCTAATCAGCAGCTTATGCCTAAACTGATAAATCCCTATAGTCTGTTTCGAAGACTTCAGAAGTTTCCCAGCAGAATACCTATTATTTTGTTTACTCGAGTACGATAATGAATACAAACATTTACTTCATTTGTAATAATAAACAAAGCTAAAGCTTTCGCATGAATAAAATCAAATTCAATTAGTAATTTGATACCTTGCTTATTTCTAATGTAAACATCTTAGCAAATCAAAACGCAACTCTAAATTCTTTTGTGCTGGTAATTTTGGCGCACTTTTCGATGAACGCGTGGTAAACAAATAAATTATTTGGAATTTGAAAATTCGATTTTAAATATCAAATAGCCATTTTCTTTTAGTGTGAGTTTAATTAATTTTTAACTCAATGCTTTCTGACGACCATCGACATTACTTAGAAAAGTGTATATTCAGTTTAGCTTTAATTTTTATTACTAGCATTAAGAATACAGGCAATAGAAGGTACAGGAAATTAAAAGTTAACAATATTTAAATACGAGTATGATAAACACAATACAAATAACATTCCTCATTGTATTTTAAGGATTTTAATAAATAAACAGTGAACAGAAAGATGAACAAACAGTCAAAGTAAACAAGATTTGAAAATTTGGATATGTAACATATCTTTGATTTCAGTTTGACAGTAATTGGTTTTTAAATAAGACATAAAAATGTGCCCATTTGCATATTGCGACAGTATTGAAATTGTGGACATATTTGATATATTTATAGTATAGTTCAGGATTTCTCAAACTTTGCTCCGTGAAAATTACTAAGTACTCCTCGCTTAGATAGCAAGTGCTCCTCGTTTAGGTAGCAAGTTCTTTGCGAAAAAGTCTTGTTGCTTCAAGCCGAGACTCCATATGGACAGAAAACGGAATTTCTTCGGTGAGCAGAATTGTTTATTGGATTCCGTTTCTGTCCGTAATCCGCTTCAGCTTGACTCCATGTCGGGAGAGGACGAAACAGATAACGTGGTGCAGGAGTCATCTATCGACTTCATTTTGACGATAGAAAAAGAAGAGCGGAAAAAATAAAAAAGAATATTATCTATAATGAGCTTTCACTTTTTTAATCTAATGCCTTTGATTACGACACATGAAAAAAAAAGCGTAAATATGTATTCGGAGTTCAGAAGATTGAGAAAAATATGGATTCCACTAGATTAATTGAATGTCTTCGAACTGTAAATAAAGAATTCCATTTTGAATACGTAAAAGTTTGTTCAAAGAAAATAACAATTTTTCTTATTGTACTTTTTTTAATAAAAAATTTATAGCACAATAAGAATACATTCCAATTTCTGAGATACAAGTGGTTAGGCATCGAATCACGACGTCATCTTGTTTTCTGCCTTGACCTAGACGAATTCCCATTGGTTAGCGCATAACGGAAAACGCTGGCAGAAACAGAAAAGTTCAACATTTTCAACTCCTTTTTTCTGCCTTGGCAGGAAAGGAATAAAACTGGAAATTCGTCGATTTTCTGTTTCAGGTTTCTTGCTTCTGTCGCGTTTCAGACAATGTGGAGTCCAGGACATAGCCTCGCATACGTTAGTATCAAAATTGCAGAAGGTACTCCATCAAAATTCAAAAGACCCTCTAAGTGCTAAACCAGGAAAATGTTTGAGAAAATCTGCTGTCTAACATTTCGAGGTGAGGTTCCAATGACGTCATCTTCGTAACAGCCGACTGCGCATCCTTTCTGCGCAAATTTTCCCATTGTGTACCCAGCCTATTAAAAATTGAAAGAGGGTGCTAGAAACATCAATTTTAATTATCATTAATGACTTATAAACATGATATGCCGCTGGAAAATCAAAGTTGAAGGTTTGCTTAACAAAATTCATTTCATTACAATCATCCAACAATTTGAATTTGATACCTTTCTTGAAAGTTTAAAGTCGAGTTTCTCCGGAGTTACTCGTATTTGATATACTTACATTATATGTTTGAGTTTTTTGGTATGAGAAGCCTACACGGGGAGCATCTGACTACGGGGGGTGAAGAACTTTTTCAGGATTCTAACGCGTATTCACGTAACATGTGAGGGAAATCGACCAAAACTCCAGGCCGTTAGATCGACAGCCTCGAAGTAGGTCCGAAAGTGGGACCTTCACAATTCAGCCACCTACCATGTTCAGTATCTTATGAATTAGGTAATGGTGGGGCCGTACTTAAATGCGTTTGAAATATTTCCAGTATAACGGCAGTATATATAATTAGTATTAAAAAGTTGCCTGTTAATAATGCCCTAGGAAAATTAACATTAATATAATATCGCGATTGGTTAATTATCCACTACTGACTTACAATATTAATAATCATCTAATAACGATTTTACTAATATAAATATTACTTATATTATGCATTTCAAATGTATTTTCAACGTTAGATAAATAAAATATTGAATTTATTTGTGCAGTAAACACCCTCTCCCATAAGAACAGACTTGTCAAATAATCAATTAATCCCAAAAACAGTAAGCAAAAAAAAATAAAAAGTAAAGAAAAAGTAAGGATATATTCAAATAAAAAATAAAAATAAAACTCAAAACTATTCAAACCAAGCAGAATTGAAAAACCGAACTAAACCCCAAAAGTATTCAAACAAAATTAAGGATGTATTCCAGTAAAAAATGAAAACATAACACAAGCAATTCAAAGAAAAAAGAAGTTCATTTAAAAATTCAGAATAAAACCCGAAACAAAATAGGCAGATATGTTTGCATAAACATTCAAAATTATACCCAAAACAATTGAACCAAAACAGTTATACACTCAATTAAAAAATAAAAACAAAAAATAAATAAAGATAAAACACAAAATAATTCAAACGAAATAGAAAGATATGTTCAGTTAAAATGTTAAAAAAAAAAAAAAAAAACCAACAGCACTGAATAAAACCAAAACAAAATGGACAGACATATATTCGTATAAACATTCCAAGTAACACCCAAATCAATTGAAACAAAACAGAAATATACTCAATTAAAATATCAAACTAAACCCCAAAAGAATTCATACAAAATAAAAAAACATGATACACCAAAACCATTACAAAAATTGTTTCATTAATTAAAAAAAAGTAAAAACCAGATTTAGTAAACTGAGTACCGTGCAAACCCAACGATAAATTTATGCCAAACTTACTTTTATAATTTTCGCTAATACATAATCCCACATGCTATATCGTAGTTAATTTCATTTCTTAAATAAAGCATTCCCCCCCTTTCCCATCTGCTTCTCCTGAAAGTCCCATCACTTACTAATTTTCTTACTAATTTACTACGTGATAGGATAACGTAGGAAATATATCAAAACTCTTTAATGGGAAACATGACACAGGAATGATGGATATGCAGTACGTGAGCACATATTTCTTTTTCCGCGATCTCCCACCATTGTGATGGAAACGCAGAGCCACATTTTACGCTCAAGCACTCTAGGTCTCTGTATTTATTTCCATCTCAAAAATACGTGATTTGAAGCTTAAAATACCGTGTTCAGTAGCTTATGTGCGAAAGTACTTGGATATCGCAAAGCCAAGATATTAGATAAAAGATTTGAATTCGTGGGGGAAAAAGCACTTAAGTCACACTACGTTGATAAATTTTTAGAAATCCATAAAAAGTATTCAACATTCGAAAACGTGGATTTTAAGGGATGTTTTGTTTATTATAGTTGCTAGCCTTCAAGGTACAAGGTCTGTCCTAAAAGTAACCATAATTTTTTAACTACACATTTCTGGCACATTGCCAAGGAAAACCAATGGCTCAGAATTATTTTGGATTGGAATGTCAGTGATGTATTCCAACCGTAACGCAGCTGCTTATAACTTACAGCGCATGCCTAGAAGCTTAAGAGTAAGTCATTGTGAGTGTGGCTTGTCAGTCTTAAGATGCAGCAATGAAAATGAACAATAAAAATGAAAGTGCGACATAACATTCATTTTTATGCGATGCGATACTTTTCATGCTAAGAACAAATCCGTGTGCTCCCATCCACTATACAGTCTGGACTTGCTCCCTGTGACTTTTTCTTCTTCACGTTTTAAGATAGACATCAAAGAAAGTCATTTTGATACTGTACAAGATAGCCAAACAACCGTAACCTTATGGCTTCGCGGTATCTCACAAAATGAGTTTGAACAATCCTACAAATACCTCTGCTGCTGAATCCTACCAACACCTCCTGGATGAAGAAAGCCTAACAACTCCCTATCCTAACACCAAGCTTTGACGTCATCGTTTGGCGTAACACTTAAAAGTTTTATTTTCACAAAATAAAAGTATACAAAGTTTCTGGTGAATTTACTCATGAATAACAATGTTTTAATAATTTGAGATAAAAAATATAGTTTTATGAAAAATGGCAGTTTTTAGATATGACTAATTAGATAATATGATAAGGAAATAGACCGGAATGAATAATTTTGTATGAGAAAGGTATTTTAATTTTAATCTTTTATTTAAGATATTTTCTAATATTTGTAGCATCCACCAGAAATTTTAAATAGTTTTACTTTGTGAAAGTAAAACTGTGATGACGTCGTCACTTGAAGGCCTAATGATGACGTCAAAGTTACGGTTGTTAGGCTTTCTATGTGTAGGAGATGTTGATCCTACAAATATACCACCAAATTCAAACGATGACTGAAAGTGGGTCAAAATGAGCCTGAAGATATATCACTTGACGAACCACGTATTTCTCCAAGATTTACGCACCAGCTGGAAGGTAATAATGCTCTATTAATGTTCGTCCAATGCAATACCGTATAAAGTGGAGTGGGTGTTATATATTCATATTAATTAAAAAGGGAAAAAAAACTTTAATAACTAAGCAACCACTTTTTAGGATAACAAACCATGTTCATCCCTTACATATTTTCTGTAATTTATTTGTGACGATTTGTGTGACAAAAATCACACGCACAAAATATAAAAGTGTTAAAAAATCGTGTTTTACGCTGTGAAACTTAATCAATACGATATACGTGACTGAAACATTTTATGAAGTTACTAATTCTGATTACATTAAATAAAATAAGAAAAGGAAGACGAAAGCGCACATTTCAGGTTTATACGCCTGGATTTATTTATACCTTCGAAATACGTGATTTGAAGCCTCTAAGAACCTTTTCTTTCTAAAAGGGTTGGATCATTACTGTCTGTAGACTTAAAATAATAAAAAATAAAAAGAAAGATAGACAGAAAGAAGAATAGATTTTAGAATGATAGTTTGATCAATCATTGCTACAAGAAAGTTTCGTATATGATATTTGGCAAAGCAACGCATATTCAAAAGGGGAAATTAGACTGTGGAAATCACAGAAAGTTTTGCAAACAGTGTACAGTTTAAGTTATTACGCGTTTTGGGGGTAAATTTACGACCGTTAAAGATATATGCACGAAAAACATCTCAAGGGGGCAGGAAAAATATGCAGAAATTTATTTGTGGGGTAGAGGTAGTATGAATTATAATTTTGTATTAATAAACGAAAGTTTTTCGCTGTGAAAATAATACAAAAGTTCATGATGAATAGCGAAATTTTCGATAACTAACAATTTCGCTAGCGAAATTTTAATATGGCTTTATGAAAAATCAATAGCTTTCATTAGCTGGCCCATAGTAGCAGTTAATGGCAGAAAAATATCTTTTTCTGTTCCCTCTGTTTAGTGAGACGACTTTGACTGATGAAGACCGAAAGCATTTTTGGTCGAAACGATCGTATCGTGTTATAAGTAACATTTCCTGCGTGCTTTTTTTTCACTAAGTTTTTTTATTTATTTCACTGCTCTACCCAATAAAATATGCTGCTTCCTCCCAGATTTGCAGAATAGGTAGAATAATAATTTTAAAAAAATTATAGGTAGAATAGTAATTTAAAAAAATAAATAGAATAGGTAGAATAATGATTTAAAAAATTTAATTAAAAATTTGTTTAAATTATTAAACATTTTAAAGTTCTGAAATTTTTGCTTTACTGCATGTGGGAGATCAGTTTGTTATCATACAGTTCATCCATGGGAAACAATGTTTTATTTAGATCTAAATTCAAAAGTAAATGTTATTTTGAATAAAACTATAGATATAAAAATTAGTTCCATGTATGGATCCAAAGTTTTCTATACAAAAATATTAAATTAATCAAACAGTTCTTGTAGCTTGCTTCCATGTTAATTAACTTCCAATGAAATACGATTGGTTCATTTTTTCTCCATGACTGCCAAAAATATGAGCCTCTGTTATGTTAAACTATGTAATGGTAACATTAACTACAAAGATTCATTCTGATATCTAATAGGGGCAAAAATTATGGAGTAATAATTAACCAGCCAGTCTACCATCCAGCTTACAACACCATTCATCACTTACATATTTCCTTTCATTTACTTAATGACAAAAAAGAACCAAAAAAGGGGTTATTTTTACGTTGGATAGAGATGGATCAATGCGTTTGTACGTAATTCAACCGTTTCATGACTTTTCTGATTGTGGCTAAATAAAGAAAGATAAATCATGAGATATACATCAATTATAAAACATCTTCCAACAAAATTGTAGTTTACAGCCCCCGATCAAATTAATCTGACCACTAGGCATTTTATACATACAACGTCAGTGTCTCCATACTAGTAAAATATTTTGGTAAATATTTGCCAAAGTTTTACCTCTACAATAAACAGCAATTTATTCATAGAAGCTTTACCTTAAAAAAGGAGGAAAGAAATATAAAATCTGGAGTAATTCCACTCGACTTTCCGAAGGCCTGAGAGTAATGTATAAGAATTATTTTTGAAGCCTCGTACAAAATGTATAAAGCTTACACATACCAAAAACTATGAAGGTTCTATGACGGTGATCTATAATATACATAATGGATAAAGCGCTCAACTGAATGCACTGTTAAGGTGCTAGAGCACTTACAAGAATTTCTGTCCATAGGCCGTAATGCATAAAAAATCATTTTTGTAGCCCTGTAAAAGAACTTTATTTCCTTTACTACCTAAAAACATTAATTAAAGTTTTGTGGCTTCTGTATGAAATTTGTACACTTTTTTTAAATAAACATACTACTAGTTTCATGCTTCTATCTAACACCGTTTCTGAGTTATTCATTTTTAAAGTTTTCTTCATGAAACACCCTGTACTATAATTATATTTGACATTGGTAAATTATTGATATAAGAGGGATTTTAAAAATACATTTTCCCAAATATTAAAAACGAAACAACAGCACCAAAAGAGAAATATTTAAATATAAATAATCGTAAATCTATACATATTCCGTCTGATACATATATATTACGAGAAAAAACCGTTATTTATCCTGGATCTCATTGATATTGATGACGTAAAATATTTTCTGACCCTCACTAAAAGACGGACTTATCAAAATTACCTGTCAATCCACTATCCAATGTCCACTCTATAATACTATGCACTTAGCTTTCGAAAATCGAGGAAATTCTAACTTAGATTTTTTCCCTTTTAAAAGAAAGTCAGATTTATTCCTATTGTTGGTTCACTTCAAAAGAACTTATTTCCAAACTTTGATTTTATCAGACCTTAAAGCCTTTTATTCCTAAAAATTTTTTTGAGAAGTTCTAAATTCAATTTTGTGTTCTGAAACGGCCATCCACATTTCAAACTTTTCTTCCACTTTAACCGTCTGATTGCTTCCTGTTTTCCTGTAATCTGCAAACAATTTTGATAAATAAGGTTTAAATAAAACTTCCAATTTTGAACATACGCATTTTTTAAAAAGAAATGGTAAATTTTCAGAAATGTGTTCTATACAGATTTAATAAACAAAACCAAACTGAAAAAGTTTTTACTTGACAATAGACAATTTCTTATTACTGCAATTCAAGCAATATATGTCTTAGTAGAATATTTAATTCTTAGATGTAATAATCCGTCCATTGATTTCGAGTTTTCAGTGTTTTACAAGGTACTCATGATTAAAGTTTATCCATAAGAAAGTGAGCTCATTTTCATCAAGAATATTTAATCCTTAGATGTAATAATCCGTGCATAGATCTCCAGTTTTGAGTGTTTTACTAGGTAGTTATAATTAAAGTTTGTCCATAAACAAGTGAGCTCATTTTCATCAAGAATGTTCAAACAATAGATGTAATAATCCGTGCATTGATCTCCAGTTTTCAGTGTTTTACTAGGTAGTTATAATTAAAGTTTATCCATAAATAAGTGAGCTCATTTTCATCAAGAATATTTAATCCTTAGATGTAATATTCCGCGCATTGATCTCCTTTTTTCAGCGTTTTACAAGGTGCTTATGATTAAAGTTTATCTATAAACAGGTGAACATATTTTCACGAAGAACATTTAATCCTTCGAAGTAATAATACATTCATTGATCTCCAGCTTTCATTGTTTTACTAGGTAATTGTAATTAAAGTTTACCCATAAACAAGTGAGCGCACTTCACCAACTTTGGTAAAAAACTATACGCGACATTTTATTTTCTAGTACTTAATCTCGTGGAAAAAGTCAAATTGAGTAATTTGCAAGGAACTATTTCGATTTCCACGGAATCAGAATCGCGAAAAATGCAAATATATTGGGAGAAATTACTGTTGAATTTTATGCGTTATACTTTCCGATATCATTACTCAAAATCCAGGTACTGAAAAAAACGATTATTGTATCTCTTGTATATACAGAGTGTAAATGATTATTATAACAAATATAAGCAAACAATTAATCACAGTAATAATTATTATTATTAATTATTTATTTTCATTTAAATTATTTATTACTGTTATTATTTATCATTCGAGTCGTGCAGTAACTTCATTATAAAATCGGTAACAGGTAAGGAAACAAACCGAGAGCTTAGATATTCGATGTGGGTACCGTGGTACCAGTTATTTAAAAAATACGGGGTTGGGTGTATTTGGACACTTACGCAAAAAGTTAAAGATTATTATTTAATTTTTATTTAGGAAATTGGCACTTGGAGAAATTTTTCGGTTATTCCTTTAGCCATACACGTGGTGTAATACTAAAGAATCATTCTATCACGCCTTGAGTCCGGGCTCGATTTCTGCCATGTGTGTTAACCCTTTAACGCGCAGTGTTCCCGCTCTGAGAACACCAAACTCTGACGTTCTGACTGTTGCCAATCACGAAGAATAGATTTGAGTTCTATAAAAATAGTTGCGGGTGACATAGCTCCACGAGAATCCTTTACTTTTTAGCACGCCATTTCCCTTAAAAAAATTATCACGATTATTTTTAACAGCACTGACATCTGCTGAACAATGGAAGAATGCGAGATCAGCTGGATAGATTGCCCAATGCTGAAAAAAGGGCAACCGTAGCCATCGCTCGACTTAACTACCAGCAAGATGGCGGATGATCGAAACGTTCATCGCGTGCCACAGATCTAGAGACCCTTTTTTGATGACAGCTACAGCCAGCTCTCGTCAACGCGATGAAAGGTTCGATCGTCCGCCATCTTGCTGGTAGTTAAGTTGAGCGATGGCAACGGATGCCCCTTTTCAGCATTGGGAAAGGGTTGCGCCTCAAAGGGTTAACACGTATGTCCCTTCATAGGGGGTAATGCTGGCCGCAGAAGGGATGCACCCATAATAGAATGGCCAATATCATCGAGCGGTTGTAGTGGGAAATGCTATATCGCGCGCGCGCGGTAAATGCCCGCCTATTATTATTTAAAAAAAAAAATTATTATTCTTTTAGTTAAAGAGTATAACTTTCTTATTTCTTAATAAGGATTTATAATTAGGAAGGTATTACGCATTTCTTCCGAGATTAACTTAGGCCTCGCTTCAATATTGAAAAAAGGAAAACAGCTCATTGACGCACCATAAACGACATTGAGGTGCCAAAATGCCCTTCCAATCTATCATCGTGTATAAATACACTACATTATTATTCACCCTCTATGTCCGCTTTTAAATCCTGAACGTCAAGATATCTTTTTTTTTAATTTTTCAATTTTTTTTATTTGTAAGCTCATAAGAAAGTCTCTTCTACTTACTCCTACCGCTGACCGATTTTTTTTTTTTTTTTTTTAATTTCATAAAGAAGGTGTGATTCAAAAATGTTGACCTTTATAAAACTCTAAAAGTCTTCTTTTAATCCTTTGAAGATTTTAGAAAGCTTTTTTCATCATTTTTTTTCGGCTTTGTTCTGACGTTACTTCCTGTCTCCCGTCAACATGAATGAAAGGATAGGTCATCATTTTTGCCATGAAAGAGAGTTATTACTTGACAATTTAAAAAACTTTTTGTGTCTCTTAATTGCGTGACTCATTTATAGGCTTGGGGTATGCGGTGGACGGAGCCGCCTTTAAGAAAGGTTTTTAGATCCCTCCAGAAAAATTAAGATTTTCTATTGCAAGAGTACGAGATGGAAATATGTAGATCTTTTAACCCTTTGAGGCGCAACCCTTTCCCAATGCTGAAAAAAGGGCAGCCGTTGCCATCGCTCCACTTAACTACCAGCAAGATGGCGGACGATCGAAACGTTCATCGCGTGACACAGATCTAGAGACCCTTTTTTGACGACAGCTGGCTGTGCTCGCGCACAGCCAGCTGCGTCAAAAAAGGGTCTCTAGATCTGTGTCACGCGATGAACGTTTCGATCGTCCGCCATCTTGCTGGTAGTTAAGTGGAGCGATGGCAACGGCTGCCCTTTTTTCAGCATTGGGCTATCTTTCCAGCTGTTCTCGCGTTCTTCCATTTTTCAGCAGATGTCAGTGCTCTTAAAAATAACCGTGACAATTTTTTACGGGAAATGAACGTGCTAAAAAGTAAAGGATTCTCGTGGAGCTATGTCACTCGCAACTATTTTTATAGAAATCAAATCTATTCGTCTTGACTGGCAACAGTCAAAACGTCAGAGTTTGGTGATCCCAGAGCGGGATCACTGCGCGTTAAAGGGTTAAGAGGGCTGCACTCGCTGCCCCCTCCCCCCCCCATAAATACCCAGAACGCCTACACTACACGGAGAAAAAAAATACAGCTCTCATCTAGAACTAATAGCTGTCTGTTTTCTCTGTCCCAAAGCTGGACGAATAGATCGTAGAATTTTGTGTGTATGCTACGGCTACTTATGCGTATATGCTACGTGTATGCTACGGCTCTATAGACGAAATGGTCAAGAATTTTTAATCCTTAAGTATTCTGGCTAATCACAGCAGAACGACTAATTTGTGTAACGAAATATTATCGTTAGATTTTTGGGAGCACTAGAAGTACCGTTTGTGAGTCTACTCGCTAGCGTACGCACAGATTTACAGTTATTTACATCTGCGTACAAGCACCAGATTATAGAGGAGAGATCTAAATATTGGATAATTGGGCTCTGACGTGTCTCGTTCTATGATCTAGTATTTATAGGGAATTCATAGATTAATAAATTCTAGTTCCACCAATTATTTTCTAGATGTCAGTGGTATTTTTAAAAAAAATAATGGTGCCTCATCCGACCAGTATCCAAGTGGGTAAGACACTGAAAATTGGTAGATGGCCCAAGTGTAAAGGTCCAATGTTCTGGTCTCCTGTGCGTCTATCGACCTAATGGTTTGCAGTTGTGGCTGTTTTTTCCCGATATAACGCAAATACGCGTTAGAGACCCTTAAAAAGTCCTCCGACGAAGACATTCTCCCCCAAAGGCCGATGGCTGTCGATAACTCTCTGCTTGCCTTTTTTTTTAAGTGTCTATGCATTTTGTTTTTTTAATTTACCTGGGTGAGTTTTAGAATGTGGAATGAGCTTCATGTTTGACATAATATATTTTTATACTAATTTGTTGTTCATTTCTATGCATAATACAGGGTGATCAATTTAAAAGAGTACCCGTTGGTTTTTCTTATTAGTCTTAAATCTTACAGATGTGGCAACTATTCTAACTCTGAAATATAATTGTTTAAACCTTGTTTAAGAGTGTGATGACAATTTCCAACAATGTTGAACTGTTTCAAACTTATTTGAGAAGTATAACAGATATAGATACACACAATGTTACTCAATCCTGTGATAATTTATTTTTGAAAAACATAATTTCATTCAATTTTTTTTTTTTTTTTTTTTACATTATCATTACTTTTAGCAAATGTTGAAAGTGCCCGCCACCATTCTGAATGCAAACATAAACACGTCGAACCAAGTTTATTGTTGGTGTTAGTGACGAAATTCCTTCAGTTATGATTTCTAACTAACATTCTAATATATGCATTTCTAACATTAGCGGGAAAACTGGCCAAAAAATTATGAAAATAGCCATTCCCTAGTAGCACGGAACGTCACAACGAGGTCGCCGTGACGTCCCTGTGAGTCACACTGGTGACCACAAGTGACGTCAACTGGAAGTCACAGTGTGACTTGGCAGTGATAATAGCTTGTGACTTCTTTGTGACGTCAACGTGACGAATCGTTTGTGACGTCTTGCCAGATCTTGCGATTTTTCGCAATTTTTGCTACTTTTGAAGGCAACATGCGACTCAATTTGATGACTTTAAGATATTGTTACTCTCTTGCTACTTGTTTTATAATTTTGCGATTTTTAAGTAATGTTGGGAATTTCTCAAAAAAAAAAAAAGTTTTTTCAGTTTTAAATCAGTGGAACATTTAAGTCACAGAGCTGTGAATGTGACGGCGCTGTAACGTCGCATTGAAGTCACAATGTTGTGCACAAGTCGCAGTGTGACTTCCTGGAGACGTCACGTTGTGACGTTGCAGCAGAAGGATATTAGACAGTCAAAGCGACTTATTAGCGACGTCCCGTAACGGTCTTGCACGTCGGAGTGACTTCACATTTTGGTCACGGTCCTATTAGGGTTTTCATAAATTTTTGCAGAGCTATCTTCATACATCCCCACCTCCTTCAAACTTAATTCATACCTTACTTAAATTTAAAAAATATTTTTTTTTTCAATTCTTAATATTTCACTTAGAAACGACCCATACTCATAGGGAATATGGGAACACATTGGAAATTGTATGCAATATCCCCTTCCCTCAATTTAAATGACTAATATCATTTATCAACCGCGTTAAAAGACAAAATATGCCAAAAACTAATTTAAAATATGCCTACATCTCTCAAGTCGGTCTGTAAAAAGTTTAAAGATAATAAGAAAAACCAGCGGGTACTCTTTTAAATTTATCACCCTATATACAGTATGCTCACTAAAGTCCCTTGTCAACCCTATTAATTTCGGGATGGCTGCAGCGAATTTTTTTAAACGGGGTGTCTAGGTATAGTAAATTGGTTATGCGCTACCGAATGAGACCACTCACAGCGCCACCTGGTGGAAAACTATGGAGTTAGCCTTCTTATCTCGAAAATTGTATGAGATAGTGGGAAAAAGTGAGTTACAAAGTTGTAGATCGTTATCGATTTATTACGAAAAGACACCTCATTGACATGGATGTGAAAAATAGAACGGTTAAAACGTGCATTTGTATTTTCGTGATTCCCTGCACTGCGAATGTGAAGAAACGATCAAAGAGAGAAGAAAACAATTATTTATAACAATGTACCTTTATTTAAGATGTTCAAACTGCCGTCAGCTGCAATGCACGTTTGGATCTTCATTTGAATTTCAAATTGCACGCGTTGGAGCAAAGAGAGTGACACGTTGGCACAAGCGTCGGGAATGCGTCGCTTAAGGTCCTACAATATTTGTGGAGGGGTCGCATATACCTGCTGTTTTAGGTATACTTACTGAAAAAAGTACAGTGGAGTCAGATCAGGCGAACGTGGAGGCCATTCTTCGAAACTACCCTATCCAATCATTTGGTTCCCGAATTCCGTGACGAGGTACTGCTTCACTGCTTCGGGCTTGAACCAGAGTCCTTCGGACTAGGAATTGCAAGCGATACCACTGTCCTACATTAAGGCGTCGTGTTTAACCCGAAAGGTAATATTTTCTCCTTCTTTTCACTTTTCATGACGCCACAGTCTAGGAAATCACGAAAATACAAATGCACGTTTTAACCGTTCTGTTTTTCACATCCACGTCAATGAGGTGTCTTTTCGTTCTAAATCGATAACGCTGTACAACTTTGCAATTCACTTTTCCCCCTATCTCCTACCGTTTTCGAAATACGAAAGCTAACTACACAGTTTTCCACCAGGTGGCGCTGTGAGTGGTATCATTCGGTAGCGCATATCCAATTTACTATACCTACACACCACGCTTATAAAAATAGTAGCAGCCGTTCCGAAATTAAGAGGGTGACAAGGAACTTTAGTGGGCAATGCCCACTGGGCATACTGTATAATGCATGTAGAAATAACCAATAGAAAGTAAGGGAAATGTTCAACTTCAAAATCTTATTTCAAGCCCTGCATACACCAAGCGTCAAAAAATAACGTTAGTTTATAATATTGCCTCCAACTTACATGATTGCCGTACTAAATAAATTTTAGAATAAACAAATAAACCGAACATACAAATGCGAAAAGGTTTCCACTCGATTATCTTTTACGGGACAACGCTGCTGAAAAATATTCCCATTTATCCGGAAATTTCCCGTACAAAGAGATAATTTAAGTGGTAGTGTGTTTTCATGAATAGAAAATTTGGAAGGGTTCGCTTGTTCTCTCTTTATTGCTACAACAGCTCTAATCTATCACACTTCCGTCCGATTGTTGAGGCAAGCGTTTCGGGTTTGCAGCAGTGCTTGGCTGCTGGCCAATTACTGCGTTGGTTTTTGAGTTTTTCGATCTAAAGGAGGAGCCGCTTTTTGCGTTCTTCGTGAAGTTTTTATTTTTTTTTTTTTTTGGGGGGGGGGGGGGGAGTTTGAGAAGGTGGAGTAAGTGCGATTGTACGAATTTTTTTTTGGCACTAGAGTGCTATTAAATTCAAAAGCTGGAAAAATGTGTCGAAAATTTTTAAGAAGTCGTACTTTTTTCAATTTTCAAAACATACAGTGTCCTAAAGAAGTAGAAGATCGCTTTAATTCTTTATGTATTAGATAAGTGGGAAGTGAAAATTAAAAAAAATATTCAAAATAACTCGACTGTTTGAGCCTCGTCAGGAGGGAGACCCCCTGAACCCCCCTAATTTTTTAGTTTCATTATTTCCACATTAAAACGATATTAATTGACTATGTCATTTTATCTCTCATCTTTCGTGTATTTCGCCAGATAACCCTATGTTGAAATTTTTATGATTGTAACCTATTTACAGAAAAATACATGGGATGCATATTCTACAGCTTACGGAATATTGTAATAATAGATTGAAGCTGTTGTGAACTAATAGTATTTAAATGTATGTAAAAAATACATGTGATGCATATTCTACAGCTTACGAAATATTGTAACAATAGATTAAAGCTGTTGTGAACTAATTGTATTTAAATTTATGTAAAATTATGTCGCATTTTTATTTCGCTTTTTTGGGACACATTTTTCGGACAATTTTCAATAAAGGGGGTGAGAGATAAAATGACATAGTCATTAATAAGGTAGGGAAAAAGACTGCATTAAGAAAACATTCCTTCCGTAAACGTTCAAAAAGTTACACGTTTCTATTTTTATATGATACCCGAACAAAAAAAGCACTCTCAATTAGTAAAATGTGCCTCATACACTGATGAGGTGATGTACAAAATTTGAGAATTATATCTTAAAAAGTGTGAGAGGTATGAAGATAAATCCAGGCTGACATAAACCACTTTTCAATAGCCCTTGAAGGTAAAAAAATCGCGCAGGATGATGGCGTTTCAAGGATCGTACAGAAATTACGAAAGAAAAAAAATTTTTCTCTACTCTAGCAATGAAGGTTTTCATTCAAATTCATGTATAGTCCCCGATCATATTTCTTTATAGATAATCTCCGAGACGTTTTATAACGGAAGGCTGAAATTTTGTACATCGCCTTATTAGTGTATGGGGCATATTTTATTAACTGGGAATTTTTTAAGGGGTTGTATACAAATTCAAAAAGTGTAACATTTTGAAAAGTTACGACGTAGTTTTTTTCAACAATATTTTGAACATTTTTTCAATTTACATTGATCTCTTACCTGTAATAGATAAATAATTAAAGCGTGTTACCACCTTTTCGGAACATCCTGTATTTATTTTTTAATGCAGGGATTACGTTGCTCCATAACGGTCTCGATGAAAAGAAATTAATTTTTTCAACGTTGTAAGTCTAGGGTTACTTCAAAACCTGCTTTCACGTGTTTTGCTCAGAAACCAAACTACATGCAAACATGTGATGGTACAGAAATTTCGGGTATCAATTAGATAACTTGAATGTTGAAATACGAATTATTTTAGATAATGTTAACAAAAACTGCAAAAAAGTATCATGGTTAGACTTGCCAACTTTCTTAGACGGATTTAAGAGACTTTTCCGATTAAAATTCGGCACGTTGCTAAAAAAGCTTACTTATTACAAGATAGCGAGAAACACAAAACCTAATTTAATTTTTGGCCTTTAATTAGTTTCATTCAATGTTACTCTTGCTAGTTTGGTATAATAGTATATGGATCATAGTTAAAAGTTAAAATAATCAGGAAAGATAATGAAAACTAACATTAATTATTAATTTTCCATACCTGTAATCAAAACAAATAGGGGGGGGGGTACTATTACTTATAATTAAATTACAGTTTTTATTTCCTTTCATAAACTGAAACAAATTATTTTTAGTTTGGCTTTTGAAAAATATTTAAACAAACCATAAATTGGCATGAATAAAGCAATTTTTTGAGAGAAACTTAAAGATTATTATACTTCAGGTATATTAAATCAGACTTAAGGTATATTAAATCACCTTTGCTGAAATCATAACAATGCTTATTTAGAAAAGAAACTCAAAATATGTAATCAGTTCTGCTGAGATAATATTTATTTACGAAAGAAACTCAATGTTTAAAATCTCTTCTGAGAGATGATTAGGGCTTTATCAAATTTAACTTATCCAATTCCTTATACTATCAAAAAAAAAAAAAAAAAACATGCCAAAGATGGGACATTTGGCGTCCCGCACACATCTTTTTTGCCGGACGTGTCCTCTAAAGCTCTAGAAACGAAACGTCCCAGCTCTTGCGGGACTGTTGGCAACCCTAATCATGGTTGTTATATTTGGCGGTTTTACGCTATTGGCGTATAGCCAATCATACTGCGGTATTTCTAAAGCACAGAGCTTTACACTCATGATCAAAGAATATTTCAAATCAGAACCGGCATTTCTCAAACCAATGGGATATCAATAGCTTTGAAAGCAAGCAGAAATCCCCATTTCGCGAAGTCAGTTTTGAAGACAGTGGGTCCGGCATTTCCCAAAATTGTGTTATTCTACTTTTCTTTCCTTCGACGCCGAACCTAACAGGAGAAAGTAGATAACATTTCCTGTAAGAAGTGGCGAATCTCAAAAGAAACATTGATGTTCTCAAGCTGTTTTGCTAATGGTGAGATCACATGCTGAATAAACCATGAGCATATAAAGCGGTTGTTTTTTTTTTAAACGCACCAAGAGATAAAGTGCGACAATGGTCTCTGTTTTTGGATATTGGGTTGAGAACAGAATAGTCAAACAACATAGGAAAAAGAAAAATTTCACGTAAAAATAGCGTAATTAGAGGAAAAAATTACATAAGTTGTTGTATCCTTCTGATATAGAAATTAATTTTTCATTTCGTCTTTTTAAAATAATTTCTGCTTTCAGAAAAAAAAAGTTTTGTTGGATTGAACAACATTTGTTGATTCAATAAAAATTAGCGGTTTGTGCTATTTCAACAGAATAATTTTGTTCTGTTGAAAAATAAAATTAACAAAAAATTTAACAAAATATTTCGTTGAAATAAAAAAAAATGTTGATTCAACAAAAATATTTCTTTGAAATAGAGCCAATCAAAATTTTGTTGCAACGACAAAATATTTTTTTTTTTCAGTATGCTCGCAGTAAAATATAAGGCATAGTCAAATGAAAATAGGAATGAAATGAAATGTGGACTACGGCCAACTATCTACGCGAGAGATCTAGGCCGGGGTTGCCCTCAGTGGGGGACTTTTTAAGAAGTCCTAACCTCTTACGCGAAGTTTTGGAAAAAAACTTCGGAAAACTCCGAACGGCTAGGTCGAAGGACGTGACCTGTGTTTGAATCAGACAAATTCCGTCTCCCAGTTCAAAGAGCTATGCGCTCGGACACTAGCGGGGCTCAAATGAAAATGGGACTGATGGAAAGAAAAAAGTAAACTGTTTATTATTTCAAAAGTAATGACCATAACTGTTAATATACAAGTATTTATCCCACTATGAGACAAGACGGACATTTGAGGAAAAATATTTGCAGTCGCCTACGGATCCAAAATTGTACGCAGGCGTGAACCTCTTCATCCGAAACGAACCCAGGGCCACAAATGTGCCTTTCTGCAGGACTCAAAAATGTGAAAATCATATGGGGAAAGATCTGAGCTGTATAGAAGATGTATTAGGGTTTCCTAGCGAAACTTCTGCAGCATAGTCGAAACAAACTCAGCAAAATGCGGGCTGGCATTATCGTGCAACAAAATGGTTCCGTTCACTTAAACACACACACACGTGACATACTGCGTTCGCCATACACAGCAGACGTTCGGGTATGAATTTCATTTCTTTACACGCCTTCCGCAGTCAAAAAACGCACAGCACCTCGATGTGCCTCTTTTTCAGGTCGGACTGATGTCGGACGCACACAGTACTCGTCCATTTTAATTTCCGCACATATGACAGGCAAATGTCGCAGCTGTGAATGCTGACGCTGCTCCTCCGGACTATCAATAGAGGGCACTTCTATACAAACATCTGCCTGTGTTACCAACTTTCGTTTAGTGCTGATTATTTTGTCTGTCAGTCCCGTATCCTTTTGACTGCGCCTTACATTTCAACAAAGCATTTCAACAAGAGTAATACGCAAATATATTTGGTTGGCATATAACTTCTTCTTCTTATTATTATTATTATTAGCAGTAATAGTTGATTTTCAACAACTGTTTTCGATATATTTAGAATGATAGGTATCACACATGTGATATAGCCTTGCCTTCTTTCAAATGATCCAAATGATTAAAAAAAAAAAGAGAGATAAATTTCACTCCTGAGGATTGAGAATGACTCCGGAGCATTTGAAACTGGTACAATTTTATCTCGATTTCCAGACCTTATGAGTGAATTTTTGTTCTTTTGTTTTAAGCGCGTACGGATGTCACCACTTTCATTTCAACTCGTCGTTAGTACGGAGCTTTGAAAACCATTTCTAACAAATTCGAGAAGTCACGACGTCCTCTCCATAGCCGGAAGAAATTTATTCTTCGTTTCAGTAAGATTGAGCTAAAGTCGGTAAGATTTTTTTCGCTATCTCTTACTCTAAATTTTTCATAATAAATCTTCATCTCTGTAAAAGAAATCACTCATTTTGCCTTTTCCAATGTTTTCCCCCCCCCTAGTAAATCTATTAGCATATTTTTCTAGTGCTTTTATTTTTTCTCATTTATAGCTGAAGACGATGACAGCAATTTAAAGTCCTTTTGAACTTCATTGTCTGCCCAAATGCAGACGCAGAATTTTATAATGAACTTTATGTTCTCCTTTATGTTCTAGTAAAGTTTGTTCAAAAGATGTTTAAAACACACGTTTTGAACTAGTTGTGCTACCAGAGCATGTTTCTTTTCCTTCTTTCTGTTGCTTGTTGAGTTTTATTGGCCATTTATGAGTGAGTATTTTATTTACCTCTTCAATTTTCTTGGGGAATATCGATTTTGATCTTTATTTTCTTGCGTATGTTTATGGAAACAACACTTGAAAAATTTCTCCTGAGTTTAGTTTCACAGTCAGCACAAGGATGTCCTCTGAACGTCTATAAACGTCCAAAGAACGTTTAGAGAAAATTACTGAGCGTTCTCTGAACGTTAATAGACGTTCAAAAACCTTTTTGTGCTGCCTGGATTAACACGTTAGTCAAATCATTTAAATGACATCGTGACAATTCATATACATACACAATAATTCAAAATATTGTTTTTAAATCCGATGAAAAAAGTTTGAGAAATTATATACAATTTTTTTGCCACCAGTACCAAAAGTAATTTCCAATTTTTACCTTTTCTAGAATCAAGGAATCTGCTGAACAAGAGCAAAGCTATATGACTGTCTTAAAACGAGAGAAAGTTCTAATAAATGATCTCCACCCCATTCTTCAAGTTACCGCCTTGTTTTATGAAAAAGCTATTTATTGGAAAAATGGCTGTCACAATTGGGGGGATGTTCTACGTTGAGTTATGATTCGGCGGAAGGCACGAGGTGGAGTTTGAAGGGAAGACAACTCGGATAGTTTATGATACATCCTTGCAGGAACCTAATTGACTGGTAGTTTCTGACTTTTAAAAGACTGGCGTTTTGAAAAAGATAGATGAAAGTGTTGTTGTTCTTTGACGGATTATTTGTCATTTTCTTGTTGTTTTCTCAGGTCTTACATTTTCTTCAAACAAAATTTTCTTATAAGAAAGTTAAAAAAAAAAAAAGCCATGTTAGGTTTTAAGTTAGGAGCAGATTAAATGCGAATATTTTATTAAGATTTTTCAGGTTATTGATGATTGGTTGGTGAAGCTGTTCAAAATTCCGGTTACTTCCCACACATCGGCACGCCAAGAGATCGCCAACAATTTCACCCCCTTTTCAAGAACGATCAGTGCGTGACCCTGCAGATCTAGATTCACGGAAAATATCACGAGGATGGCCCCCGTTCTAAAGTGGGGATGGCAAAAGCGGGAAGATAGCAACCCATAAATTACGTCAGCCAGTGTCATTCGGAGATGTCTAGCAAGGGTATAATAAGAGTTCCTTTATCAGCAGCAATAATTAAAACTTGTCTTTAGAAAAATATTTTAAAACGCTAGAAGCATCGCACTTACTATCGCTTATTTTGAAAAAAAAATTAATATTTTATTCTTTTTTTTTCACGATTTTAAAATACACTAATTTTAATTTTAAATGCGTGCACTCACTGTCTCAGGAAGGAAGGAAAAAAAGAAAAGAAGGGAAATTTGAAGGAAGAAAATTGCGTTAACTATTTACATATATTTACCTCAAAATTTACTTATTCGTTTTAGTTGTGGACGCAGGATCTTATTTTAGGCTGGGTATTCGGAGCACGTGACATGGCGCTTCCATTTTATAGTTGTCCTAGAAACTGCACAGATAGTATCAAAACATGGACTAAAATAATCTTTCACACATTATGAAGGTTTAATTTCTACCTGAAAATCAAAGTAAATTATCTGAATATTTTAATTGAATCCAACAAATTATTCGAAGAGTTTAGTTTCATAAATTGACATTTATTTTCCTATTTTATAAAGATAGTTGCAAGTGATGCATAAATGTATAAATTTAATAATATCTGATGCTAATAACTAATAAGTAGTTTGACAAAATCCTCTAAAGTTTTAGACATTCTAAAATTTAAACTTTTGGTCCGAGAAAAGAGAAAATTAGATTTTTTTTTTCGGAAACATATATCGTAATTTAATGTGTTCTCTTGAGTATTTGTAGAGCCTGAAATATTTGTTCCATTAACCGTATATAGAACATTGTAAAAGTGTAAAAAAAAAAAAAAAAAACCCTGTTAAATTCTTTTTAAAAGCATTTTCTGAAATTCATGTTAAATATTTTTTGCAATTCCTCTAAGGAACTCTTGAGCAATGTGACAGAGGCGTTTAAAAGTTTAATGTTAAGAAAATCTTCATGCACGGGTGATTTGTGAAACGTAAATTAATTTCATTTAAGTAATATTCCACAACATTTTTTTTTTCGGGTTTTCCCGCAAGTACCCTACAGAGGGTGTTCACACATTTTTGTAACGATTTTGCAAAGATATATATAGAAATAAATATAAGAATTTTATTTTCTAATGTGTTCAGTCTGATAGCCCTTTCTTTGAACCATCATATTGCATCTCGATTTCAAAGATGAAAGTCCTTTTCTTAAAACATCAAGGCTGATATTGTTCCACTCCTCCATCACAATCTTCTAGTAATATAATCTTTTGTAGTAATATATGAATGTATCTTGTGTTTGCGTGATTATGGCAACGCTATACTAGGGCAATCTGCCAAGGATGGGAAGGTGCCTAGGTAGGAGAACTTTCTAAGGGGTTCTAAAGCGTATTCACGTTACATCTGGAAAAAACCTACCAAAAAACCAGACTGTTAGATCGACAGCTGCTCGATGGGACCCGATCCCGGGACCTTCACTCTTCGGCAGCCTACCATTTTCAGTGACATAACTACTGTGCGATGGTAAGGCTATAAATATATCTTAAAGTAGAAATAAAATTCAGCTCATCTTCGTTTAGAAATATATTTAATTTTATATTTCAATTCCATTCATTATCACTGAAAAATAACGTTCAATAAATACTTGTCACACATTTTTGCTTTCATGCCTTTTAAAATGCAATTTATTCCAGGAAAAACTCATGTATATGTAAAAAAAAGAAAAAGTTACTATTACATTTGTTTGTTCATCTTAAAATACACTGGAATAAAATAAACTAGAAGTTTCTGTAGAAAATTTTTACTTAATTGAAGTTTTAGACGTATTTCGTATTTTGTATGTATTAAGAAAATAAATGTATTTTGTATTTTTTCAATTTAGAAAGCATTTTGTATTTTGTAATTTTTTGTGTTTGAATAAATGTAATTTGTATTATGCATCGAAAATACATTTTTTTAATGTATTTTGCCCAACTCTGCTTCTGTAGCTGCTTTCAAAGACCATTGCCGAGCAAGCAGTAATTATTTTTATTTCCAACGGAGGGGAGAGTATGAGGGAGCGTCCTCTAAGTGAAACTGTACTCCCCCTCTCTAAACAACGGGGGATGAGGGGGAGAAAAGCAATAAACTTTAGGTTTACCATTGCCGATCTCTGGGAAGATAGGCAAAATTCCTGCGACGCCTACCGCCTTTTAAGAGGAAAAATGTTTCCTCTTAAAGGACATACGAATTTGTGCCAATTTGAAAGGTTTTCTACAGAAAGGAGCTGCCTCCAACCATTAAAGTTTGTGGGGAAATGTAAAAAAAATATTTGGGCGATCCACACAACACAAACTAACGAGAGAGGCAACTTTATATGTTCATCAACACAAGAACTAATCATTGGAGATACATCCTTTTGGTGCCAAACAAATGAGTTTTTTTTTCACAGCAAGACAACTCGAAACTCCCATAACTCTTTTTGAAGAAAACCGATGAATTTTCAATGCTTGCTGTTTCTAGAATCAAGGAACCTGCAACAGCATCAAAGATCCAACCATTAAAGTTTGCGGGAAATTGTAAAAAAATATTTAGGAATTCAATACAAACTGACGAGACACGCGGCTTCATCTCTTTACTGACACGGGAACTAATGATTGGAGCTAGATCATTTTGGTACCAAATAAAAGAGTTCAAGCAGCACTGTTGCAAAATTTCCGAGAGAGTGTATATTATATTTCACGTTTACTTAATCTGCATAGATTTTGGTGTCTGTAAAACAGATAGTTTGTTCAGGGGGTTACAAAAAATAATCCTTATAGATTAAGGCCTATAGACATAAATTATTTAAAGTGTCTAAATGGTGTATTGCGCTCAGGTACGCATATTATACGTCAACGCTACACACTGTACAGATTTTAATGTATGTATGGTTTACAGTTTTTTACAGAGCTACAAAAAATATTCTTATACATTGTGGACCATACACTCGAATTATGAAGTGCTCTAGCACTACTATTACGCTACATTCGATTGCGTTGAATGAAATTTATTTAAACGCTTGGTAAAGATCTAGTGCTCGGAAAGTCGAGCAGATTTTTAAAAATTCCATACAGTTAAAAGCGTGAATCGCCTACTGATATAAATATTCCCTTCACTTAACAGTCACTCTTGGACAGCAAGTAACCTTTCCCCTTATTGCAATTCCAGAAGTATCTCAGCGAAAACTTTTCAAACGCCTGGACGTGAGAAATCTGCTACCAATCCATCATGTTGGATCGGACCGTCTCCTCTTCAATATCCAATCTTCCTTTTTTTTTATTTTCAAAAATTTAT
Source organism: Cheiracanthium punctorium (assembly GCA_038373885.1). NCBI lineage: Eukaryota > Metazoa > Arthropoda > Arachnida > Araneae > Cheiracanthiidae > Cheiracanthium > Cheiracanthium punctorium. The sequence continues at coordinate 208,510 of JAWZYV010014772.1, forward strand.
TCGGGGTCGGGATAGGTTTGCTATTTATTCTAGATAATTTATGGCCTCAGGAGGAGGACGCCAAAGAATTTTCTTTGTGTTCAGTTTCATTTTTTTTTGTTTTTTTTTTTTAGCATAACAATAGACAAAATATAAAATTATTGTTCTCGATAGTTTGTTTTTTGACGTCAGTCGTCAATATTTTTCACCGATCTCACCATTTATGATGCATGTATGTATTCGCAAAAACTACAGGGAATTTCCGTGAATTTACACGGAATTACGGAAATTGCACGGTAAAAAATTTTTTGTTGATCTGAACAAAATTTATTGGTTCAACAAAAATTTTGTTAGCAATATTTCAACCAAGTAGTTTTGTTGGTTTTAGTAAATCTTTTGTTTAATTAACTAAATGTTTCGTTGAATGAACACAAATTTTCTCAATTGAACAAAAATATTTCTTTGAAATTGAGCCAACAAGAATTTTGTTGAATCAACAAAACGTTTTTGTAGTGTAGAGCAGACTGACAGTTTATTCTAGACAACACATGAGTATTGCTTGAGTACGCCAAAAACTTTTCAACTTTCAAGCATTTAGAGCCATAATAATGATACAAACTCACATGAATGAAAAATAGGAAATATATACTTTTCAGGTTGTACTAAATATCCAACCGTCATCAACTGTGAAAATGTCAACTTACATACTGGAAGGAAGGTAGGAAAAAGACAGAAATATATAGAAAAAAGGTATGAACTACATAGGTTTCTCAGCCTTCATATCTATGTGTAGGATGCTATTCTCGTAGCTGATAAAGAGAGCATATTTTGGAACCAACCGAAACGTAGGCACTTCCTATTTTAACCTTCTAAACGTTTTGAAATGCTGGACTAGTAATATAAAGTTGTTTTGACCGTAAAATTTTCTTGAAGCTTTAAAGTAATAAAAAAGGAAAAGAAATCCATAGGAAGATTTGTAAGTAGGAAAAAAACTCTTAAATTGCTGAAAAGCTTTAAAATTAATACTTATTTTATGTTAACTGTGTGCTTTAAATTACATAAATTGTAGATGCATTGCAGAGAAAACTGCAGTTATGTGGATGGGATTGTACTTATCAGCCGCTTGGAGGATTAAATTTATGTGTGTTTCTAAATAAAGTAATTTTATTTTTACATTGACCTCAACATCAGCTTTTTTAATGTTTTCTGATATTAATATATAGTATTACGGTAGAAATAATGTTTTCATAATTACAGCCCTCTATAGTTATTATCTATCACCACATGATCACATATTTTTAAACCAATATTTCACGTTTCCTATGTGAGTTCCATGATAATACGCAAATATTTATGTTAGTTAATGATGGTAGGTTAGTAAAATGATGAAAACATATTGTTATTCAGGAATCGTTATTCATTCATTCAAAGCACGTGTGATGTGGAGATTCAATTTTTGCCTTCAACAGTTTGATTTCAACTATCTATTTGGTCGTCGATATTTTTACCATCGTTATGAAATTATGATGCATAAATGAATTCTATGATACAGTGGTAGAAGCTGACATTTATTCTGTTATAATTTTAAATTAAAAAAGCTTATTTAACCTAAACAAAAAGCAGTATAAAACAAAATATTACACTAAAGCAATGAAATTTTTTGGGGAAGGGCTGATTTATAAAAAAAGCTTGAATTAACATTTACTAAAAAAATGTACATTGAAGCAAAATGTTACTCTTAAGTAATCTATTTTTTTGTGGGAGGGGGCGTGGAGTTAGGGGGAGCTAAGCCCACTAGGACCTTCCCTGGGTTTGCCTCTGCCGTGAGGATGGCTGTATATTTATAGAGACCATGATCAGACAGGTAAACAGACTATTTATTTAACACAACGTAAAGTGTTCTCGCCCCGAGTCAAATCTGTCTGGTGGTTAGAACGCTCGTCTTTCACGCCTTGGATCCATGGTTCGATACCAGCCGAAGAAAATTGATTTCAGTTTAAAAGTAACTTGAAGTTCTTGTGTATGATAATAGAGAATAGATGGCAGCACCAAAAATCACAGAATGGAGGAAGAATACTCAGTGGGTAAAAAAAAGTCGTAGTTATGACGTCACGATTCACTTTTCCCCCGAGAAATCTTGGATATTTTGGATGTCCAATTAATATCTATGCTACTTGGATATAGATCTCGTACAGACACCCTGAATATCATAGATGTTGTCTAGTCTTTAGAGAGATCACACCCCAAATCTCTTATAGAGGTCCATTTTATGTTATCTGGAGGATCTTGGACTTCTAACAGATGTACCCATTATCCAATTTTTATTCCTTATAGATAACCTATGGATATTTTTGTGCTGTGTGGGTAGGAGCACAAATAGTTCAAAAAACGTTCAAAGACGTCCAAAAACCGCCTTGTGAACGTTTTTGAGCTAGTTGTGGGCGGGGTGTGAGGAGTAAGTATTCATCTTCTGCTGCTGAAGAAGAGAGCCAATAAGCGAGAGGTATTTCATCTCTCGTAGTATCACACCCAAAATGGCGCAGTGTAAATCTGGCATTACTTTGTGTAGGAAATCGTAATATATCGTCAGGAAATGTTTGAAAAGGTCTGAGGGGTGTTTATAAGTTCCTAGAATAACTGTGGTAGGTTAAAAAAAGTCATATACATACCCTATTTTACAACGCGAAATTTTCACTAACTCGAGGGATCTTGGAACACATCCCTCACGTAAGTCAGTTGTTAGTATAACTATTTAATAAACAAAATTATTCCCTTCGAAAGTTTCTCAGCTATTAGTCTTGTGAATCAGCGATGTCTTTCAAATCATAATGCAGTTATTGATTTGCTGATAATCTATTTATATCTACTTCAGTTAGAGCAAATTCAAATGAATAATCAGGTTAATCATTACGGAAAACTTTTAGTGTCTACTTATTGTCACTGAAAAAGTTCAGTTATCTAGTTTCATTAACAGTATGACAGATGAAAGAAATAATAATAATATAATTTTCTTTATTGAGGCTAAAATATAATTTTCAGCCTCAATATTACATTTTATACTGTCCCGTCGATCTTTTATATTTTCCACCACTCTAATTTAATTACATTGCACGCATAAATTCTGTGATAATCGATAAATAATTGTGAAAATTAGCCACGGTTAGACTATCATTCCAGATTACTTAACAAACGTTTGAAGATCGTGGATAATTTTTAATACGTAGTTTCGTTTATAGGAGAACAACGGCGAATATAATTCGTGCCCTAAATAGTTTATTATCTTCTATCTCGTTAATAGTCAATATTTTTCACACATTATTCCAATTATGATGCATATTAAATTTTAATCTAAGCAGGGTGAAAGCTGTTTATTCCCGCTCGTTTATAAAAGACACTGAAGTATATATTATATTCAGTTCATTTATAGCGTAGATAAACTGAAGATAGAATTTCTGCTCTGATTAATTAATTCTCAAATATTTTATCAATCACATGTTTATTATTATTATTATTATAACATCTTATCCGAACATCTACAAAACAAATAGCGCGGAAATGCAACAATATGGAAGAAACTAAGTGATGTCTTGTACATCAATTATAAACCACTTTCCAGCGAAATTACTTTACGTTAGGAGATACGTGATGAATGATTTACACAAATAAATCATTCGAATGATTTGCAGAAATAAATCATTTGCCTTTTCAAGCAATAGTTTGTGAATGCAGAAACCCTGTAAAATATTTACAAATGCTAAGTCTGCCACTTGCTAACGCATATGCATTACTCAAAATATATTAACGTTCTTAAAATGCACTTTAAACAATGACTGCCGCAATTATGATTATTTTGTGAGCTCCTTAAGAAACAGGGGTTAAAAGGATAATAAATTGCAATTACACAGTTTACAAAAGTTTCTGAAATCGTAACCAATATTCATTTCTTCTGGAAAGCATTTAAAAAGCTTTAGTGAAGGTCAGGTCCCTATTATGGCATCATGGGGCCCCGGGACTTCAGAAATCCCGGGGCCCCTTTTCAGAAATTATAGAGATAAATTAAAAAATATTTTCTAAATTCATATACCATTTATGCCCTACAACCTTTTTCTTGCACTGGTGAAGCCTATACGCCAAGTCTGAAAAAAATCTATTGTTTTTAATGATCTTCCCCACCTAACCTCCCAACAACAGGTAATTAATGTGTATAATGTCACTGTTACAAAGCTAATTTTTCAGTGAATATTTCTTCAATACATGGCATTACATGCCAGACTTAACATAAAAATTTCCCCTTGATTTTGTACAAGCAGATTCATGAAATATATCACTTTAATCTAACTTCTCAGTTAAATCACATAAGATCTAGAAAAAATTGTGAAGTTTTGTGTGAACGATTGAGCTACTTACTTTTTCTTATCCACACATTTACCTGACGTCATTTTTTAATCCCAAAGTCAAAATACAATCAAATGTAACTCGAATGATTAGACAGTTTGTATAAATATGAATCGTAAATGGTGAAGATTTAGAAATAAACAGCCCCATTTTAGTAAACAATGAGAAAAACTTCACGATTTCTAAAATAATTTAAAGCTAGACCTCATTCTCTAAAGAAAATTTAATCCGTAAAGTGATTTTTTTAATTTAAGATTTGGGGACCCTTCAAATCTATGGGCCATGGGAAAATGCCAGAATTACCCAGGTGGCAATAAGGTCTTGATCAAGAGGCGGCAATAAGGTCTTTATTAAGTGTCGGTAATAAGGTCGTGATCAAGTGGCAGTAATAAGGTCTTCAATCCGTGAAAAAAGTATGAAAAGCTACAAGAAGATAACGAACTTGTCAAATGGTTTTCCTCAGAATAATACTTTTCTTGAGAAATTAGTTTTCTAAATATATAGCTTTTCAATTATTACAGAGAAGGAAATAGATCGTACAGGAATACGTTATTTAAATGCATATAAATATAATCATCGAAGGGTAATTTGTCATTATATTAACGTTTTCGAAGAAAGAGAATTTAGCCGTTATTCTGAAATATTATTAGGTTTATGATTTTATTAAATCTAGTGAGGTAATCGTCAGACTATATAAAAAGTTAAAGTACAATGCTAATCAATTTAACATAAAGCAAATCACTACAATCTTTATGGAAAAAATACTGATACAATGCAGCATAAAGCTAACCAATATGCAGTCGTCTCTAATTTCGCTGCTTTTTCCTGTCACGGTTTTGACAGGTTTCATAATCGGAAGGGAATTTTACACTCATGTGCATAAATTAAGGATAATGAAGTTCAGGCAAAGAAAGAGAAAGAAGCAAAACAAATTTGACTTATTTGTAAAGTCTATTTATTAAACAAAAAGTAAAGAGCAAAAAAGATGCTATATGTTTGACATAATTAATAAAAATTGCAAGTTTTACTCCCTTGACCAAATTTAAAAAAAGAACCTATTTACAAAAAACAGTATAACATGGTTAGTAGGATGGTTAATACGGAGTATGTCTCCCGGACGATGCAATACAGGCCTGACAACGCCTAGGCATGCTGAGTATCAAATGAATAAATCAGATCTTGGGGAATATTACACCACTCATCAAGCAATGCACTCCGAAGTTCCGGTAGACTGGTGGGAGGGGGTTGACGGGCTGCAATTCGTCGGCCAAGCATATCCCACACATGCTCTATTGGATTCAAGTCCGGTGAGTATGCTGGCCAATGCATACGGGTGATATCCTCCGATTGAAGGCATTCGTCTACAATGTTTGCACGGTGAGGACGGGCGTTGTCATCCATAAACACAAATTCAGCACCCATGGCGCCCCGAAACAAACGTACATGTTGTTCCAGAATGACATCCCGATAGATGTGGCCTGTCATCGTTACACTCTGAACATGCAGGTCAGTTCTGGAACCAAGAATAATTCCTCCCAAAACGAGCCATCCTGCACCACCGTAACGGTGTCTTTCAATGGTGTTCTCTTGGTGGTAACGGGTACCTGGCGCTCTCCAGATGAATGTCCGGCGAGAATCAGACTCCAAACTAAACCTGGACTCGTCGGAAAACATCACACAAGACCACTGTTGCGGTGTCCACAATGCATGCTCTCTACTCCAGGTTAATCGCAGGCGACAGTGAGTTGCGGTAAGTGGAACACATCTGACAGGCCTACGAGCATATAGACCAATGTGCCCTAAGCGTCTGTACACGGTCTGCTTTGAAACTGTCGTACCGGTAGCTGAAGAGAGCTGACGAGACAGGTCTGATGCTGTACTCCGTCTGTTTCTTTTGGCAGTAACTGCCAAATAGCGGTCCTCATTCGGCGTTGTAACTCGGGGGCGACCTGTGCTGTAACGTCTACTCACATTACCATCATCTTGGAATTGTTGCCAAAGCCTGGAGATGACACTCTGGGCGATTCCAAGTTCCTCGGAAACTTCCAGCTGGGTACGTCCACATTCCAGTCGTCCGATAATTCTGCCACGTAAAACATCATCCAAATGCCTCCTTTGTGCCATAACTATGCGGTTTTTGCACTGAAAGGCTTTCACAGCGCTTGTGAACAATTTTACTTCTTTGCCCCCATTCCTTATATACCCCTCTCTTACACTCTCGTCATTGTGACGTACCATCCACGCCATCTGGTGGTTTCCTGTAATTTGCATATTCTTCTTCAAGATGTGTGTGATCATTCCACAGGTGAAATTTTTATTTTAGAGATCAATTTCTGTGTGATTCTGAATTATCCTTAATTTATGGACATGAGTGTATATTCGACGCTATTTTTATTTAATATATGTTTACAATTTATCGGTTACCGATTTGGATAATCTATATAGTAGTAGTAGGCTTGTGCCTCTTTCCTGTGCAGTGCATCTATTCATCTTCATTGCTTCATCATGGAACAATTTGTGATCCTTTCATAGGTTACTGGTTGTGTGTAATCAACCGTGCAGTGCACTCTTAAAAATTTGGCGCAAAATTTCATCAAAGCATGGTAAAACATGGTAAGTTGGCTCCATAAGATGGTGAAACCTTGTTCCAACATTTGGTGCTCAGGTTTAACCATACATTTGTGAAGCACCAAAGATTAGAACAAGGTTTCACCATCTTATGGAGTCAACTTTTCAATGCTCTATGCCCAAACTCAGGATTTATAAATAAGGAATTATATTTCACAGAAATTGAAATGTAGAATTTGGAACGGATTAACCGTGATAAACGAGGGCCGATCATACTATATTTAATGAAAATAATGATATAATTCAATAGAGGTAATCAATATGCAAGTGAAGAAAACTGATATAACACATGCAAAGCTAATCAATATACTAAGTGAAGAAAACTGATGTAATACATAGATTTAGGAATTCCTAGATTGCTCATTTAGTGTTCCTTATCGTGTGCTTTTTGTTGGGAAAAACACACCCCATTTCTGCCACTATCATGGCTGCCGTCGATGTAAAACAGAACATTCATTGTATTACTTTAGAAAAATAAATAAAATCGAGGGAAAGTATTTCGTTACGAGTACTATTTAAAATACAGATTTTTTAAAATAATTGAAAATACCATTATAAATTAAGTTACTGATATTCTGCGCATGCGCGTGCCATTATCATGGGTAGTGTTACAAGGCAACAAGATTTTTCTCGTCATGCTCAATCTAGAGATTCCTATATCTATGATATTATACAATACAAAGATAATCAATATACTAAATGAAGAAAACTGGTGTAATACAATATAAAATTAATCATTCTACTAATTGAAGACAACTGATGTAATACAATATACAGCTAATGAATACACTAAATGAAGAAAACTGACATAATGCAAGAGAAAGCTTATAAATGTACTAAATGAAGAAAACCGAACACAACACAAAGCTAATTAATATACTTTACTTCATAAAGAAGTCTGACACAATATCTTTCTGGTATTTTTTAATAGAAATTATTTTCTTCTGTACGCCAGTAGGCTTTTCACTTAACACATGAACTGAGGATCAAAGTCTCTGCCCCCTTATTACAATTCTAGAAGTATCTCCCAGATTGAATGGACGTGAGAAATCGTCTACCGATCTATCATGCTTGTCTGGACAGTCCCTTTTAATATCAAATCTTCCCTTAAAAGAAAAAAAAAATCAGATTTTATTCGGGGTCTGGGGGAAGAGTGCTATTTATTCCAGATAACTTATGGCCTCGGTTACTGGACACTGAAGAATTTACAGTATTCAGTGTCATTTATATCAAAGAAAAATAGAAAATAGAATAAGGTTAAGTTTCCTTTTTTATAAAAATCTTAATTTTAAAAAATCTCTTAACCTCATTACAATATTTTATGTACTCTTGTACACATATGCTGCGACACACATATTCATATCTGCGAACCCACCACTAATTCTTACCTAGCAATTCACGCTTAAAGTAAATCCAAATTTTTAATGTGAAATAAAACTGTTTAAAAATTGTGGTGGGAAATCTCCCGAAAAAATCGGGAGAGTTGACAGCTATGCATATACCAATGACCTCGTCTTTTAATACTTAAATAGTGATAAACATACATAGTGAATTACAAAATTTGTAATATATTTTATGTATGTGAAATAAAGGTACAGAACTAAGAATCTCTCAGAGGATTAAATTTGAATAAATACAAATTTTTAATTTCCGTACGGGTGCAAACAAATTTTCAAGTAGTAAAATGTGCCCCGTGCATTAATTGTTGTTTAAAATTTCAGCCTTTAATTTTATTTAGCTAAGAAATCCCAATAAGTATTACAAGCCTTTTGACACATAATGAATAATTTCTTTATATGCTGTTCTTAGCCGTGTGTCTCTTTCAGATAGTAATTAGAAGAAAAAAAAATAGGTTTACTCCAACTTAAGCGAAACATTCTATCGAAAACAGTATAATAATGTTTGAAAATTAATCACGTGCGTGCATAACTTCATATTACAAGCACCAAGGCTGACGTGATACACACAGACTACGGTGCTGACAATTTAGCCACACCCATTTGCACCCGAAAAGTCATGTGACCAAGTGGGTGCGACCATCTTAGTCGAGATAACAATAGTACGATGGTCACACACCCAAGGTCACATGACTCTGAGTGAAAAAAAATGTGTGACCAAAATGTCACCACCGTAGCCTGTATATCTCATATGTCTAAATATTATGATTTTGAATAAAGAATTAAACCGTGTTACCCACTCTTTTTGGACACCTTATTTACATATATTACGCAGTCGGAAAGTAGATGAAGAGATTTGTTTAAAATCCATATATTTGCTGCTATTATAGCTAAAAAGTTACACAGAATCAGAAAAAAGTGTAGCAGGAGCGAGTTTACAAGAAGCTACAGTCGTGAAATACGGAAGAGTAATGATATCACAAGCTTTTTAGAACAAGTGAAATAAATAATGGAAAAAGCGTTCTTTCCGCAAAATATTAGTATGAACACTACACATCACATGACATGTTGGAAAATTCCGAAGCTCACTATTGGTCGTGGCATCCATAACTCAGGTACATGAACATACACTGATTGGTTTCGGAGATCGTAAAGCCAAACTTGGCGCGGTAATGGTTTATTTTCTATTTACTTCGCTGCTACGGCAATAATACGTGCAACAATCGAGAACAACCTCGCTATTTCTTGACAGCTTCAATTAAAGATACAGAATTCGTTACATTCATTCATCATATAAATATGTGTTCTTCCAAGTGCGGTAACTTGTCGTAAAGGCATTAGCCAAATCAAAGACCATTGGCTATTCTACTATGGAGGCATCCAAAATAAGATACCACCGTTCCGCTCCAAAGGAGAAACAAACAAATGAACGACTAAGCCGAAGTCGGGAGTCAAGCCTGAGCCTATAATCATAGAGCAGCGGTTCCCAAACTTTTACCATTGTGTCCCATCCCCCCACAACAAGGAATTACTTGCCATGATGACATTATGATAGTGCCATTACGATTTTTCAACAATGAACATTTAGTCGTCTTTACTACAGAATAATGTTATCGGTAAAGTTTGAATAAACATTTTAAGCGAAAACAGATATTTTTTGGAACAGAAATAAGAAAAAATAAAAAGATTTTTTAAAGTATGCTTTATCACTTGGTCTTTGCTTGTTTCTCTCGCGCCCCCCTGAAAACTCTGCGCCCCCCCCCAAAGGGACGCGCCCTACCTGTTAGAACCGCTGTCATAGCAAGTGGTGTGCTACCCAATATTGATTTTAGCTGTACAAAATACTCACATTCGAAAAAGCATTACTTATGCCATGCCCTATTACTTTGTCAAAATTCTTAACCCTTTAGGGTTTGGTGGTTTTACCGTGAAACCACCTACCTTTTCAACACAAAAAAATATGGTTAAATAGCCATAGCGCTAAAAAAGTGCAGTCGTTGCCATCGATCTATTTAACTACCAAAAACATGGCGGTCGATCGAATTACCCATCTTGCGCCACAGAGCTAAAGTAGTTTTCTAACACAGCTGGCTGTGCCACGACCGGCTGTGTCAGTAACACTGCTGGTTGTTAAATGAATCGATGGCAACGGCTGCACATTTTCAGCGCTAGGCAGTCTCTCCTGCTCTTCTACATTGAATTAAAAATGTTTTCCTTCAAAGGGTTAAATCGGAATCAGTCGGTCAGTTCCTTTATCGCCGATTATCTCAGAAACGATGTCTCAAATTCAACCTCAAATCAAAGCCTCACTCCCAAGTTCCAAATTATAAAAAACTCCACAGGAAAAAAGGCGTTACGCAGAACCTCTTAAGGTAAACACCGGTCTATATTTTATTTAAACTTTCGTCCCTCTTTCTCCCGCCGCTATTCCTCTGACCCCCAAGCCTGGAGGAAAAGTGGCGAACAAAGCGAAAAGTTCCACCGAATGTTAGGCTAACCAATTTATATCTGCTCTTTTATTCTCTCGGAAAGAAAGTACCCCGAATGCACTTCTGTAATCGAAGTGCCCGGGTACAAAAAAGTCGAAGCCTCTTAACTTTATTTGAGCTCTTTTATATAGTCTCTGCTGACCAATATTTTCCTTAGGGTAATAGTACGATGGCCGAGTCTGAGAAACATTGTATAGGAGAATGTAGTTATTTCCTTTTTCTGAGAGAGAGAGAGAGAGAGAGAGAGCTGAGTATATGTAGAGTCGAAGCAAAAGTGTGTTATCGAAGTGTTTTACAATGCCGCGTTGAATAAGCGCAAGTATTTGTTTAAATGTAGGAATGTAAAGGTTTAGGTGTAGGTATGGTTAAGATATTGTAATTGTATTCTTTGTATATTTTAGGAGATAGTAGAAATATTTTGCAAAATAATAATATATAATACAAAAAATACGACGTGTAATTACATATTATGTTATAAAAATTATTATTATGTACAATTTCACAAAACACCCCCTCAAAAACGTATCACTCATTATAAGCGAAATTTCCTATTTTAGATGTGTAAATAATTAATTAGTTTATAAAAAACTCTTTAGAAATATGAAAAATTATAGTCGTACATAACGCAATTCAAAATTCACAATAAGTAAGCAGGGTTTTCCTTACAGAAAAAAAAACTGGGTGAAAATTTTTCACCCTTTCCCCCAAACTGAGTGAGATTTTTATAAAATGGGTGAGAATATTTTGCTAATAGATTTGGGTTGGGTAAATATTCAGTGGGTAAGGTATTTATAAATGGATAATTATTCCTATGTAAGGTAAATACCCAAAATCAAGGTATTTTATGATTTTAGTTATTTTTATTGAGTGTAACTAGACCTCCAAGTCTAAATCAAGCACAGGTACATGCAATAAAAATAACCCAGTTTAAGATCCCCCCAAGCTCAGAATGTTCCCAGGAACCCCCAGACCCCTTCTTTTTTTTTTCATAGGCTTTAGTTCTTGAGAATCCACTTCTGCACTCAGTGTTCTTCATTATTTTTTTTCTTTGAGAAACCGATTTATAGGGTGCGCGAATTTCTCGCAGTAATAATTTTTTAATGCGAGAAAAAGAAAGGAAAATTAAAGGAATTTAAGGAAAATTAAAAAATATTTTTTTCTATTTATTTGACAGCTACAGGTTTACAAGAAATGCTCTTTTTCAAACTCTGTACTTTGGCTACTCATTCAAACGAGAAAATAGATCATCGTAACAGGTAATTTATGTGATGTGCCTGGTGAAAGCCGATTCTGAATCAATGTGAATCAATTAAAAAATTCGCTAAATTTCAGCTTGTATGTACCATGTATATAGTATTATATTATTACTTCTAATGTGGTTCATAGCCTGATATGTGCTGCAAGCCATTTGGGACTGGCTGATACACATTCTGTACCAGAAAAGAATCACAGCACGGAGTGCGTTTTTCCAGATCCACAAGTGTTCACGCACTTACCTGTAAAACTACTTATTCTGCTTGAATAATTAAAATGCAGTGAAATGTAACCAAATTATTTCACTACAAAATCATATTATCTGTGTTATTCATACGTTTATAGAACACATTTATAAACAGAACATTACAGAACACCATTAAAACATTTATAAGTTAATCGATACTTGATTTGAGCTTTATGAAAAATTACAGTTTATTCTTACTAATCATCAGGCTTGAAAAACGGATTATCTTAAATATAAAAACAAAAATATGTGTGAGTTAGTTTGTTTGTTTTTCCATGTCACATGCAAATCTACATCGTTGGACCGATTGCCTTCAAATTTTGCACAAATACTTAAAAATATATAGGGATATTTTTACTTTACTTTAAAAATCTAAAAAATCTACCCGTACCCCATTTTTTAGCGATTATTTGCCGTATTTATTAGGTGTGAGTTTTAGCTATATTTAATGCGTGTAAAACTACTTTACCTATCTAAAAAGTTATAGCAGCTAAATTTAAGCAGTGACTGTTTTCGAACAATCAGTAGCCAAGTTCGTTGCCTTAGTTAAACATTTTATGTTCTGCACGTACTCCTACGCATCTATTACCATATAAATTCGACTTAAGTTACAAGCAAGACTGAAGTTAAAACAAAGGACAATATTCTTTTTAGTGATAATAAACATAAAAATGACAATGCATATTATCTGTAAAAGAATATGAACCATATGCTTTTCAGTATTTTAAATTTTTTTATGCAAAAAAAAAAAAAAAAAATCTCTGTTTACAAATAAGAAAAAATTACATTTCATAAAACATATGAGTGTAAACACAGAAGTCAAATTATAGATGATAAATTTGTTGTCATTCACTGGAATTAAAAGTAAATATATAAAAACGCATAAATGTGATCATAGGTATAGGCTAATAATTAAATTGCAGTTGAACGTAAAATATTAATAAAGTCAAAATGCAATGTTTAAGAGAAATATAAGCTAAGTATATATGTACAGGGTGTGTCACAATTCCCTTCTGAGTTTGGAAGGCTTATAAAAAAATATATTACCAATACAGCAACAAGGTTTACTTTATTTGAGAAAGAAACATTACAAGTTTTTTTCACCAATTTTCAATATGTGAACTTTTAGTGATGCGGCAGATATCAAGTAAATTTTTCCCTCCCAAACTCGCTGTAACATGCCACGATCAATGATAGTAAATGCAGTTGTGATCCTTTAACGTAAATTTTGTAAATCACGTGGTATAGGGGGCACGAGCACACGATCTTTTATGGAACACCCCCTATATAAAAAATAATTCCATGGTATTAGGTCCGTAGAGCGAGTTGGCCTTAGAAGAAGGACGATTTCGCTGTCAGAATCTGGACCAATCCAACGACGAGGAAGCTCGTTATTTGCGAAACAAAACTTGTAATGTTTTCTTTCTCCAGTACAGTCAACTTTGTTGCTGTTTTGGTAATATATTTCTTTTTATAAGTCGTCCAAACCCGGGAGGGAATTGGGGAATTGTAACACACCCTGCACATATATATATATATATTTATATAAAACAGCCAAGCTTACGTAATATGGATGTCCTATTAATCCATCGATCTAGAGTAAGCACTTAACAGAAACAGCATTAAAAATAAATGAATAAATTAAAAAAATTCGGAACCATGAAAAATAATGGAGACAGAGGCCTTAAGTGTTGTACACAAACCTATAAAGCAAAAGAAAGCAGGACTATAAGAGCTAAAAAAGTTGAAAATAATTACCAAGAGAGATCTCGTGGGCCTAAGATTAACTACAAGAACCCAAGATAGAGGAGGTGAACTATGGAAACTAGATTAATCAAGTTCTAATCTTCACAGGTGTCACCACTTGAATTAATCAGGTTAAATGAATATATATGTATATAAGCTGGGCTGTTCGAGCCTCGTCAGGGGGAGACCCCCCTGAATCCCACTAATTTTTTAGTTTCATTATTGCCATATTAAAACGATATTAATTGACTATGTCATTTTATCTCTCATTTTTCGTGTATTTCGCCTGGTAACCCTATGTTGAAATTTTTATGATTGTAACCTATTTATAGAAACAATAGATGTGATGCATATTCTACAGTTTGCGAAATATTTTAATAATAGATTAAAGCTGTTGTGAACTAATAGTATTTAAATATATGTAAAATACTCAATATATATATGTCGCATACATTTATGTCGCATTTTTGGGACACTTTTTTCGGACAATTTTCAATAAAGGGGGTGAGAGATAAAATTATATAGTCATTAATATGTAAAATTATGTCGTATTTTTGGGACACATTTATTGGACAATTTTCAATGAAGGGAGTGAGAGATAAAATGACATAGTCATTAAAAAGTGCAGTGATAAATTTTATTAACTAAGTACATTCTGGGGTATAAAACAAAATGAAATAAGATAAAATAAAGTTGGAGGGAGAGGGAAAATGGCTATATCTTTTTCCTAAGCTAATAAATTTTCCCCCATTTCTTTCTACAAAATATGTCGAAATTACACCAAAAGTAGAAAACAAAAACCGTCTTTGTTCGCAGTTCCCCCTTATATCCTGTTTATATCCATCTTTTCTTATCCACGCAAAGAAATTGTCCGATTGGGTTTTTAAAAAAAATCTGAATGCGACCGTACAAAACGCCAGGGGCTTTCAATTGTGCCTCAAACTTCTATCTGCCTCTCCTTTATCAAACAATATTTTCGTTTAGGTGATAGTGTAGAGAACAGCCGTTCGGTCTGCATTGTGCCGAAAGAAACGTATTTTTTTCCCTTTCTTTCGAGGTGTAGCATTAAATAAAAAGACAGAACGAGGTACTTTTTCATTGTGCGCAAAGCCTTTATTTTTGTGCTATTTTTGGACTAGGCAGTAAATATGTGAAGGCTGAAAAAGCAATGAAAATATGGAATATGAAAAGAAATTATTTTTATTATTATTATTATGTCGATTTAGTTGGATTTGTGGATAGTAATTTCACAAATACACGATAAGCAGCACTGTTGTTCAAGCTTACAGTCAATAAAATGTTATAACGAGAACTGTCCGTTCACTATAGCGAGTGAAAGTACAAATGGCTCGCAATATTGTGGTGATAAAATTAAAAATTATATTTATTTAGTTTCGTGAATAATCGACGAAAATTATAATAAAATGCATTCAGTTCGCCAATATTCGAAATACATTGAAATATCCCCATTCTAAAATCCATTTACAGGGTGTCCCTAAACTAATGGTACGTAGCCCAGTTGGGAGAGGCGTCGGTCTCGCTGCCGAAAGATTGTGAGTTCGATCTTGGGACCAACCAAAGACCGCCGTGCTTGCTGATGCCGACTGGGTCAAGTTAAATACGTCGTGGTCGCATATGTCCTCCGAGTTCCCATATAAAACGAAACCTCTTGGGTGGTAAAACTAAGCCTTGGGGTCTTCTGCTTGGCACTTACTTCAAAATTAAGAAGACGCCCTAACAATCGGTAGTGCTGCCATCTATCGGCTCCTGAATGAGTTAGAAATGAACTCTTCGGGAAATTGGGGTAGAAATGAACATCCTTGGCAGATACTGCCGCTATCGATTTAATCTTGATTTGGGGTTGGTTCAAATTGCTGTAAAAGCAGAATTGCCTGAGCAACCATAATCTATCAAAACAAGACAGACAATGGTACGAAATGTAAGAGGGAAATAGGTCGCATATTAAGGAATGAGTATCACACCAATGTGAGGTCAAAAACGTCGTTTTCACATACCTGTCAATAATCACTTTGAGAAAAACAGTTAAAGTGTCCGCATACTTTCTGAACTAAATTTCATAAACAACTGGCTTGTCTTCAATATCTCATGCATGAAATGAAGTAGGGTTGCTAAGTTGGAAATGCATTATGCGTCTTTCCAAAACCAACAATAACAAAGAATGCGAGTACCTAAATATTACCAGTTAGCACGATAAAAATAATCAGATTTAAAAACAGTTCTTTTTGGTTGGATAAAGATATCGATGGCTAATTATTAATTTTAAACGACTGGCAAGTAAATTGATAAATCTGGTGGCTGAATCGCTTAGTGAACTTTTTATAGATAGTGAGTTCAAAAAGTTCACCTGCTCAGAGCTATGTACTCTGAAAACGACTGGTTAGAATGTTACCAAATTCACAGAAAACCTTAATGAGACCATGGGAGAGATTTATGCGGAATAAAAATAGTTCAAAAACTCACCACCAGATATCATTTTGCAATGTTATAGCTGCATTTATGCAAATTTTCCAGGACAGATAAATGAAACACCTGCTTCAAAGCCTCGTCATTGGTTTATTCGTTTGAGAATAGTTATCTGTCTGTTTTTTCCTGCAGTCAGACATTGCTTAACGCCACATAGTATTGATATTTTAAATATATTTTTTCCAAGCAAATCTCTCTCCCACGATCTCAACATGGTTTTCCGCAAATTTGGTGTTATTCTAGCCAGTAGTTTTCGTTATAAATGTCTCTTTAAAGGGGAACTTTAATTATAAACGTTTATGTTCATATACGCTCATTATGTAAGGGGAATTTAATAAATTATTGTGTATATTAAGACCAACTGTGAAAATTTAAGATCTAGTTGGTTTCTAAATGAAACCACTGCGACCGAGAAAGATGATAAGCTATTTTTTATGTGAATAACTAGCTGACCCGGCAAACGTTGTTTTGCCATATAAATTATTCCTAGGATTATTTTAGTAGAAAGAAATGACTAACTTATTGTAAGTATGTGAGGATGTGGTATATGAGTGGAAGAGGCATGGAGCGCTGTGAACCATGCTGGAATATAAAAATAACACAATACCAAACATTTATATTTTTAATTCATTGTAATTGATTCTTTACATTTATATATATCGCTAATTACAATAATTTTACTAAAAAATATTATCAATCCCTTAACGGAATAGAGTGAATAATATTTTTAGCTAACACAAACAAACTGCATGGTTTGCCCACTCGAGATCATGCCACGTATAATTGTCCATGTGAAAAACATGGCGTGCTCAAATCTAAGCCACAAACAAACATAGTTTGGCCTTGAGACTTATTCATAGTCATTCCATAAAAAATTTTGTCCAAAAAAAAATAATAATAAAAGGATGAAAATCTGAAACATTTTCAGATTTTAAATACGCACTATAGCGCTATATATTAAAATCGTATCATAATTTATGCGTCGTCCCTATTTTTCTCTCATATTCCATTAAGTTGGAAAGTGTATATTATTCATGACTGTGCTGTATTTTTTTTTTATTGTTTCGTAAAACCCATCTTTGGAATCGAAATCTATCTTAAAATCGTCTACTAAAACTATTTTACAATATTCGCAAATTATATTACAACTACACTTCATCGTTCTATATATTGTTTCGAATGCGTATCATAATACATGCGTATACCATGTATGTCTTTCTTGGGTTGATTCCTACTTTAACGCCTCGACTCTCGCCAAGGTGGCGATCATTAAACATATGCAGTTACCATGACAATTTTTTGCATTCATGTGGCAATCATAATTTAGAATTAAAATGGCGATTTGGAACAACATGTAAGCATAGCATGCCGTTACATTTTTATTTATTTTGGATTGCCAATTAATGTAGTTGTAATAATAAAGTGTCTTCAAATTCCTTAACTGGTGCGTTTATCGCTAATTTGTTTACTTTAGTTTTCATCTAGTTCTTTTGGGAGCGCCGAAACGGTACGTACGTATTATGCCGGCGGTCACTTCCGCCAAACTACTTTTTCGTCAAATTTGCTGGCAAACTATTGCCAATCGTATTCCAAACCATCAACAATTTCATGTGCCCGGCATTTATCTTGGTGAAAATTGCTAGTCTTGGAGGACCACCGGGATAATACGTAAGTACCGTTGAAACTTGTGCATAACTCCCAGAGACCCATGACTGCAAAGCTCGCCAAAGTACGGGGATTTTTTAGGTTGGCGAGAGTGGGGGGCGTTAAAATAGGAATCAACTCTTTCTTGTACCATAAAACACATCTTTGGAATCGAAATCTATCTTAAAATCGCCTACTGAAACTGTTTTACAATCTTCGCCAGGCATATTCGTCCTATAGGCATATTCCAACTATGTCGCAAAGACATGAAATGGGAATCATAATCCATGAGTGTACCGTGTTTTCCTTTCTTGTTCCACAAAGCACTTCTTCAGAATAGAAATCAATATTAAAATCGCCTAATAAAACTGTGTTACAATATACGACAGGCGTTTTCTAACTATACTCGAAATATATTTATAATAAATTGTCACGTTTTGGCTCCCCATTTAGCGATCCATTATCAAAATTTGCAAATCCTTGTGCGACTTTCA
The DNA here is from genome assembly GCA_038373885.1 of Cheiracanthium punctorium. Lineage (NCBI taxonomy): Eukaryota > Metazoa > Arthropoda > Arachnida > Araneae > Cheiracanthiidae > Cheiracanthium > Cheiracanthium punctorium. Next base: position 227,267 of record JAWZYV010014772.1, read on the forward strand.
ATATTTTATTAACGCCCCGCCCCCTCCCCACATTATCTGGCAAACACATTTGAAAAGGGACTCGATGCGCTAATGCCTAGACAAAAATCCTGATTTAACTTATTAGCACTCTGGTGCTAAAAATTTTGAGGTGGACCGCCCTTGTGACTTAGAGGTATGAGACAAAATCATATTCGCAGACTTAACGAATATACATATAAAATTTCTTTAAAATCGGTAGAGCCGTTTTGGAGGAGTATATGGTAACTAACACTGTGACATGAGAATTTTATTTATTAGATATACCCAATATGAGTTCAATCGAATGTACCGTTTAAACGCTAGAGCACTTTCAAGAATTTCTCCCCCATAAGCCATAATGTAAAAGAAATCTTTGTAGTAGCCCAGTAGAAAAACTATAAGTTCTATACACATCAAAATCAATGTCGGTCTTACGATGGTGGTTTATAACATATATACCCAATTTGAGCTGAATCGAATGCCCCGTTTAGGAGCTATCGTGTTCACTCACATACACACAAACACACACACACACACACACACTCACACACACACACACAAACAAACATACATCTCGTAAAAATAGCATAAATGAATTTAGAAGACCTCAAAACGTGTTAATACATCAAAATCTCGAAGTCGAATTTTTTCATGATTACAATACTTTCCTTACAGGGTACATGTTCGGAAAGAAAAAAGGATGAAAATCTGAAACACTTTCAGGTTTTAAATACGCACTATAGTGCTACATATTAAAATCGTATCATAATTTATACGTCGTCCCTATTTTTCTTACTTATTCCATTAAGTTGCAAAAGAGAATCGTTATTCATGACTGTGCTGTATTTTTCTTTCTTGTTTCGTAAAACCCATCTTTGGAATCGAAATCTATCTTAAAATTGCCTACTAAGACTATTTTACAATCTACGCCAAGTATATTACAACTATACTTCATCGTTTTATATCTTGTTTCGAATGTGCATCATAATCCATGAGTGTACCGGTTTGTCTTTCTTGGGTTGATTCCCACTTTAACGCCTCGACTCTCGCCAAGGTTTGCGATCATTAAACATATGCAGTTACCCTGACGATCTTTTGCTTTTATGTGGCAATCGTAATTTAGAAATAAAATGGCGATTTGGAACAACATGTAAGTAAAGCATGCCGTTACATTTTTATTTATTTTGAATTGCCAATTAATGTAGTTTTAATAATTAAGTGTCTTCAGATTCCTTAACTGGTGTGTTTATCGCTAGTTTGTTTACTTTAGTTTTCATCTGGTTCTTTTGGGAGCGTTGAAACGGTACTTACCGTATCGTACAATCGTATTCCAAACCATCAACAATTTCATGTGCCCGGCATTTATCTTGGTGAAAAATTGCTTGTCTTGCCGGACCGCCGGGATAATACGTAAGTACCGTTAAAACTTGTGCATAACTCCCAGAGACCCATGACTGCAAAGCTCGCCAAAGTACGGGGATTTTTTAGGTTGGCGAGAGTGGGGATGTTAAAATAGGAATCAACTCTTTCTTGTACCATAAAACGCATCTTTGGAATCGAAATCTATCTTAAAATCGCCTACTGAAATTGTTTTACAATCTTCGCCAGGCATATTCTTCCTGTAGACATATTCCAACTATACCGCAAAGACATTTTAAAGGCTGTTTGGAATGGGCATCATAATCCACGAGTGTACCGTGTTTTCCTTTCTTGTTCCACAGAGAACTTCTTCGGAATAGAAATCTATATTAAAATCGCCTAATAAAACTCTTTTACAATATACGCCAGGCGTTTTCTAACTATACGCGAAATATATTTATAATAAATTGTCGCGTTTTGGCACCACATTTAGCGATCCATTATCAAAAATTGCAAACCTTGTGCGACTTTCAACATTTTATTTTACTCCCCCCCCCCTCTCCACATTATCTGGCAAACACATTTGAAAAGTGATTCGACACGTTAATGTCTACACAGAAATCCTGATTGAAATGAATAGCACTCGGGGGCTAAACATTTTGGGGTGGACCGCCCTTATGACTTAGGGGTATGAGACATAGTTAAAAACCTATTCTATGACCTAACGAATATACATAGAAAATTTCATTAAAATTGGTCGAGTGGTTTCGGAGGAGTTAGGTGACTAACACTGTGACAGGAGAATTTTATATATTAGATATGACTATATTCAGTACAATCTTACTTAGATCACGGCGTGACTCGTATAAATATTACAAATGAATTTAATAAGAACAAATAATTTAGAGCAAAACTCAACGAAGAATACAGATGTAATATAGTTTTATATTAAATGCTGCTCACCAATAAACCATATATTTATATTACATAGATATAAAAATCTTCAGGAGTAATAATGAATTAGAATCAAACGTTCCGGCATTAGATAAAGGAGAAAAAAAATTCCAAGCAATTTCTCTGGCTATCTAAAGAAAAGTCAGATCAAACATCCTGGATTTTCTTTTTTACCTTATCTTGCAATAAATGACAAAACATACCATACTTTAATCTCGGTAATTGATTAGGGTATTAGAATGTACTTTTTTGTGTAACAGAAAGACATGCACACGCCAAAAGAAAATAATATTTCCCGTTTTAGATTCTAACAATGTTTTTATCTACATAGAGATTTTAATACATGTTGTTGAAACATTGTCATACCACGTTACGTAGGAAAAATTTAGTTCAATTATAATTTATGTAAAAAAAATTATGGGAATAACAATACTAAATATTCTCTAACATTAATTACTTACTTTAAGTAAGGAAATCGGAATTTTTGCTTAGGAAACATTTAGTTCAACTGTGAATTTATTTAAATAGCTATGGGGATCAAACATAATATAAAAATACAACGTTTTTTAACATCGATTATTTACGTTGGATCAGAAAACCGGAATATCTTTTAGAAAACATTTAGTTCAACTATCAATGTATGTTAAAATTATAATGATCATACATAATATAAAAACACTAAAATATTCTCCAACATTGATAATTTATATTAGACAAAAAGAAACCTTAATATCTCTTAGGAAACATTTAGTTCAATTGTTAATTTATTTAAACAGTTATGGGAATCATGCATATTATAAAAACATTAAAATGTTCTATAACATTGGTTATTTACATTAGATAAGAAAGCCGGAATATTTTTTAATACAAGCATTGGTACAACAATAGTTTTTGATAGTGTAATATTTTTAAAACCATCAAATTTTATGAAAAACTGGCATAGAAATTATTATAACAGAAAATAAGTTTTTTTTATCCATGTTTCTTCCATATGTGCCAAGGATATCTTTTTATTTGATCAGTAATGCTATACACTGTTTACTGTACATACTGTTTACTAGAAATACTATTAGTGTACAAATATGCTGCACAAAAGGGGAATCTATAAATTATTTCTTATCCCTTTTCTTTACTTCTTTCGCTATTTTTGTATTTCCGCCGTGCTGTTCTTTTGTTTCTGCTTTGTTAGTTTTCAGAAAATCTTATCTTTGTAAACAACTTTCTTTATAAAATTTTATACGCATCAGATGGAGTCAGAGCTAATCGGGTAAAATTCTAAAAAGGAGCCACAGACTTCCGAAATATCACCTTCAAATCAAGAATTAAATATAGACTATTTATAGCTTTATCAGAATACATAAAAAACTGCAAGATTTAAAATTTAATATTTTTACCTTAAACATTAATTGAATCATCTCTCTCTCTCTCTCTCTCTCTCTCTCTCTCTCTCTCTCTCTCTCTCTCTATATATATATATATATATATATATATATATATATATATATATATATATTATATATATATATATATATATATGTATGTATATATATATATATATATATATATGTATGTATATATATATATATATATATATATATATATATGTATATATATATGTATATATATATGTATATATATATATATGTATATATATATATATGTATATATATATATGTATATATATATATATAATATATAATAGCTTACTTACGTAAAGTGAAATCCCAAGATAATCCAATGATAAAGTGAAAAAAATATAAAAAAATAAAAAAGTAGATAGCACATGGTGCCAATTAACGAGCTTATTCCGGATAAGTGTTTAAATATAGCCTTTTAAGGCAATGAAAGAGTGGAAAAATTGAATATAAAGCGCCAAATTAGAACTGGTGTGCATTTAAGCCTAATCACATGTAATCAGAAATAGTCCGAAAATGGAATTAATATTGAAATGGTGTGCTCTATCATCAGGCGCCACCGCACACACATTTCAATTTAATCGAAAAAAACAATAATAGCTAGGTTTCTGCAAGTTACCTGACCAAAATTAGGGTCCTTTTGTAACTTGGGGGCGCGACCGTAGCTATTAGAAAAAAACAACGAGGAAGTGGACCGACACGAAGATCAAAGCTCAGTAATGGAGGCAGTATTAGTGCATGTTGCCATCAGAGAAGGCTTAATGCAATCAATAGACAAGTAATGCCATGGAGTGTGAATAAAAAATGATATATTAATAATACTTTGGAAGTATGGAAAGGAAAAGAATAAATAAATAAAAAAAGTAATAATTAAATGAATAAATAAAAAGAATAAAAATGGTATTAATTAAATGAATAAATAATAAAATAAATATTACACTAGTATAGCTAGCCTATGTTTTACGTAGTACTAGCTGCAGTAGCTAAGAAGTACTTAGTTGAGGTTGTGGAAATGGAGAAAAACTGTAGCAATAATATTAACAATAATGATATTGATAATAATTATATTCATTTATTATTGCTATTTATGCTAATATAATTGTAAAATATTTATGTAGAACAATACTCTGTTTGGCTTCATTGGTTACAGACTCACATAAAAAGGAAAAAGTACCAGTAATCAACCATTCTTAAAAATAGATTTTTTTTTTTTTTTTTTTTTTTTAAATAAAATATATAGATATATATTTTATTTTATTTTTTATTTTTTTTTATTTTTTTTTTTTTTTAAATATAGAAAGAACCAACAACCAACCCCATCCTCACCAACCAATATTCTGATTAGGACATACAGTTTTTTTGATTACATAGAGGATATAAAATGGAAGTTAGAAATTTACTGGGATAATTATATTTTATAGCAGTTTTATATAGGTCAGTTAAGTTATTAGCCTTAAAACTATTGGTACATAGAGACTCTATTCTATACTTATGATTAGAGATAATATTTCTAAACACAGAAGTGTGCATACATGAATTGAAATGAGTGAAGGTATTAACCTGAAAATTAAAGTCATTTCTTTTATTATATATATTAAAGGATAGACTCTTATCGTCATTGATTCTAATTTGTAAGTCTAAAAAATTAATTATTCTATTATTATTAGGATTTTTTATTAGTTCTAGGGCTGAATGGTAGGCTATGGGTAGGTGGTCAGTATCACTATAAGTATTGTCAGTAGCTATTGTTATTATGTCATCTATGTACCTATATATTATAAGAGAAGGATTATTGTAATTTTTTTCATAATTATATAAATATAGGTCTGCTAAGTAACTGGAATTGGAACCACCCTGTGGAATTCCTATAACTTGCTTATATAATTTATTATTATGTAGAATGTAGTTATTATAGATTATGAACTTTAACAGATTTTCGAAATACATAGTATCTATGTAAGAAGGCAGGGTTATATTATTATTACTATGTATAAATAGATTCAATATTATATTGTATAAGTCGTCTAGTGGTATACTATTGAATAAGTCTTTAAAATCATAAGTTGATATATTAATTACATCGTATAGAGCATTAATCTTATTTTTTAGTTCATAGCTATTACCTATAGATACAGAAGTAGTGTTAGATTTTATGTACAGATCATGCATAGAAGTAAGTATTTTTAGTAATATTTTGCTTGCTACATTATTATAAGTGTTACATCCTATAGTAACAGTTCTGAATTTTAGTGGCGTTTTATGAAACTTTGGTATTAGCACTAAGTAGGGATATTTTAGATTGTCATGCTTGATTTTAAGTAACTTGTGGAAAGCTAAGATTTTTTTGTTAAATGTTATCTCAGAGATAGATGTTAGACTGAAATTTGGATTATTGTTAATGGATGAAGCTAAGAGATTGTGATATAACTGCTTACATATTATAGCGTAGTTATTGCTAGACTTATCAACATAAGTAATGATAAAGTTATTCTGTAGCTCTGTTATTTGATTGCTTAGTTTTATATTTTTAGTATATCTAAATTTACAAAGTAGTTGATTTTTAAGGTCAGCAATAATATTAAATTTCCATTCATTAAAGAAGGCGGAAGGTTTGCTGTTTTTTATTGAAGTGTTATATATATATACGTCTATATTATAAGTGAAAGTATCTATTATATCATCTATACAGTATTTAGTGGGTAACCTAAACTTAGTACCTCTTTTCATGATCCGTTGAAGTTTAAGATCTTTGATAATAGAAAGATCTCCGGTAACTATATGTCCAAAATCAGAATTAACATAAGAATTGTATTGACCACTGGTACAAAGACAGGGTACCTCATCATCGGGTACAAAGTTCCTACAGAAAGAGTTATAATTAAATATCTTTCTACCCATAGGTATAGGGTATTTGAAAGATTTTTTTAGGCTGAGATGCGGTAAAGGGAAAGAGTCAGAGTGAGATGATAAAAGTTTATTGAAGTTAATCATATTGAAAACAGGATTGGAGAAATTAATTACAAAATTGGAATTTAGATTAGTACTATTGCGATTGTGACCTAGTAAATTGTAATTTAGTGCATTGGCACGAGTAACTATTAAATCATAAAACAAGTGGGCAAAATGGTCAGAGAATGTATATGAAGTGAAAACTTTATAATACTTTGAGAGGTGTTTTTTCTTTAAAGAGAAAACGTAGGCTCGTATTTTTAGCCAATTATGGTCAACCTCAAATCTTTTATTTAAGGTATATAACTCATACTGAATGTGCTTATTTGACAATATGTTAGTAGAAGTAGCTTTATGCTTTCCTCGTTTATATCGACTTGTTCGTTTATATAAGGACAAATTTAAAAGGTTATAAATAGGAGTATACTTGGAGGGATCAGATTGTGTATTATAATAATGTAAGTGTTTATTATGTACTATTTGGTTAAGACCATAAGGATAACAGGTGTTATGACAATTGATTAATTGTGATTCGAGGAAAAGCCGTTCAGATGTATTTGTTTGTATTGCGAGAATTTCGATAGTAACATTTTCAAATCCGTGGGAGTGAAAGTGAGCATATTCTACATTGGTAAGGTGACTATTGGATAAATAGTTTTTTACGTTATTGCGATGCAGGTTAATGCGTATGTGTAACGGGTTGCGAGTCTGTCCAATATAAGCCATGTTACAGATAGTACATGAAATTTTATATATACAATTAAATACTTTGCAAAAATTGTGATATTTAGTACTATTGTCTATTAGATTGATAGAAGCATAAGGGCAAGTTTTGCATTTTTTGGAGCCACAAGAGTTAAAAAGAAAAGATTGCCAATCACTACTGTAATTTTTGTAGGAAGAGTAACTGTTTTTCGATCCATTGTTCCCCTCTTCCTGAAAATTAGAACAAATGTACCGGGCATATGGACTTACATCATGTAATCCACTTTTGCCAGTCACTAAATTATTTTTGTCTAGAACCATTAAGGGTGATATTATACTATATCAGAGTAGAAAAGACACAATTATATCAAAAAGTACAGAATAGGGTACAGTCCTAAAATGTAAATAAGAGAAAAATAATAATAATAATAATAATTAATAAGAATATCTGGAATAAAGAGTAGAAAAGATCAAATAACGGTAACCAAAAGTAATTACTAACACTGGAAAATGTAAATTGAGAAAAAATCTAAATTAATCAAAATACTGTAACCAAATGTAATAACCAACATTAGGAAAGAAAAAAGAGAAAAATCTGGAATACGCAAAAAACACTGTAACCAACGGTATTACTACACATGAAAGAGAAATTAAATATATATAAAAAAAAAAAATAATAATAATAATAAAAATTAAATAATAATTTTAATAATAATCTGGTCTAAGATAGCGTGATATTTACAAGATGTAGTGATTGGCATACGAAGGGTTATTTTAAACTCAAGGATCCTACATAGCAAGGGGAAGAATTAGAAACTTTCCTTATATATCAATCCAAAATCAATGCTTACTATTTAGTATAGATGGCAGCACTATCCTAAAGGTATCAATAGTTTACTTGTATGAAGCAAGTGTAATAAATATTTTACAAAAATCTAAAAATGAAATTAAAACTATAGATTAGAATTTTAATAAGTAAGTTGGATATCGGGGAGAGAAAACATATACGTAAAAGCCATTTGATAGGTGTAGTAAATCACTGAAATGCATAAATAGGAGAGATTTAAATCACATGAACTTAAAAGCGCAAGATGCAGCTATTTTAAGACATGTAGAGATTAGGATTAAAGAATATTACCTAATATTGGCGATATTTTTGGATTTATGCATTTAACAGTAGACAAGTATAATATAGAAAATATTCTGAAAGATTAGCGCATAATGCAGCATAATAAAACAGAATAGTATATAATATATAATAGCTTACTTACGTAAAGTGAAATCCCAAGATAATCCAATGATAAAGTGAAAAAAATATAAAAAAATAAAAAAGTAGATAGCACATGGTGCCAATTAACGAGCTTATTCCGGATAAGTGTTTAAATATAGCCTTTTAAGGCAATGAAAGAGTGGAAAAATTGAATATAAAGCGCCAAATTAGAACTGGTGTGCTTTTAAGCCTAATCACATGTAATCAGAAATAGTCCGAAAATGGAATTAATATTGAAATGGTGTGCTCTATCATCAGGCGCCACCGCACACACATTTCAATTTAATCGAAAAAAACAATAATAGCTAGGTTTCTGCAAGTTACCTGACCAAAATTAGGGTCCTTTTGTAACTTGGGGGCGCGACCGTAGCTATTAGAAAAAAACAACGAGGAAGTGGACCGACACGAAGATCAAAGCTCAGTAATGGAGGCAGTATTAGTGCATGTTGCCATCAGAGAAGGCTTAATGCAATCAATAGACAAGTAATGCCATGGAGTGTGAATAAAAAATGATATATTAATAATACTTTGGAAGTATGGAAAGGAAAAGAATAAATAAATAAAAAAAGTAATAATTAAATGAATAAATAAAAAGAATAAAAATGGTAATAATTAAATGAATAAATAATAAAATAAATATTACACTAGTATAGCTAGCCTATGTTTTACGTAGTACTAGCTGCAGTAGCTAAGAAGTACTTAGTTGAGGTTGTGGAAATGGAGAAAAACTGTAGCAATAATATTAACAATAATGATATTGATAATAATTATATTCATTTATTATTGCTATTTATGCTAATATAATTGTAAAATATTTATGTAGAACAGTACTCTGTTTGGCTTCATTGGTTACAGACTCACATAAAAAGGAAAAAGTACCAGTAATCAACCATTCTTAAAAATAGATTTTTTTTTTTTTTTTTTTTTTTTTTTTTTTTTTAATAAATATATAGATATATATTTTTTTTTTTTTTTTTTTTTTTTTTAATATAGAAAGAACCAACAACCAACCCCATCCTCACCAACCAATATTCTGATTAGGACATACAGTTTTTTTGATTACATAGAGGATATAAAATGGAAGTTAGAAATTTACTGGGATAATTATATTTTATAGCAGTTTTATATAGGTCAGTTAAGTTATTAGCCTTAAAACTATTGGTACATAGAGACTCTATTCTATACTTATGATTAGAGATAATATTTCTAAACACAGAAGTGTGCATACATGAATTGAAATGAGTGAAGGTATTAACCTGAAAATTAAAGTCATTTCTTTTATTATATATATTAAAGGATAGACTCTTATCGTCATTGATTCTAATTTGTAAGTCTAAAAAATTAATTATTCTATTATTATTAGGATTTTTTATTAGTTCTAGGGCTGAATGGTAGGCTATGGGTAGGTGGTCAGTATCACTATAAGTATTGTCAGTAGCTATTGTTATTATGTCATCTATGTACCTATATATTATAAGAGAAGGATTATTGTAATTTTTTTCATAATTATATAAATATAGGTCTGCTAAGTAACTGGAATTGGAACCACCCTGTGGAATTCCTATAACTTGCTTATATAATTTATTATTATGTAGAATGTAGTTATTATAGATTATGAACTTTAACAGATTTTCGAAATACATAGTATCTATGTAAGAAGGCAGGGTTATATTATTATTACTATGTATAAATAGATTCAATATTATATTGTATAAGTCGTCTAGTGGTATACTATTGAATAAGTCTTTAAAATCATAAGTTGATATATTAATTACATCGTATAGAGCATTAATCTTATTTTTTAGTTCATAGCTATTACCTATAGATACAGAAGTAGTGTTAGATTTTATGTACAGATCATGCATAGAAGTAAGTATTTTTAGTAATATTTTGCTTGCTACATTATTATAAGTGTTACATCCTATAGTAACAGTTCTGAATTTTAGTGGCGTTTTATGAAACTTTGGTATTAGCACTAAGTAGGGATATTTTAGATTGTCATGCTTGATTTTAAGTTACTTGTGGAAAGCTAAGATTTTTTTGTTAAATGTTATCTCAGAGATAGATGTTAGACTGAAATTTGGATTATTGTTAATGGATGAAGCTAAGAGATTGTGATATAACTGCTTACATATTATAGCGTAGTTATTGCTAGACTTATCAACATAAGTAATGATAAAGTTATTCTGTAGCTCTGTTATTTGATTGCTTAGTTTTATATTTTTAGTATATCTAAATTTACAAAGTAGTTGATTTTTAAGGTCAGCAATAATATTAAATTTCCATTCATTAAAGAAGGCGGAAGGTTTGCTGTTTTTTATTGAAGTGTTATATATATATACGTCTATATTATAAGTGAAAGTATCTATTATATCATCTATACAGTATTTAGTGGGTAACCTAAACTTAGTACCTCTTTTCATGATCCGTTGAAGTTTAAGATCTTTGATAATAGAAAGATCTCCGGTAACTATATGTCCAAAATCAGAATTAACATAAGAATTGTATTGACCACTGGTACAAAGACAGGGTACCTCATCATCGGGTACAAAGTTCCTACAGAAAGAGTTATAATTAAATATCTTTCTACCCATAGGTATAGGGTATTTGAAAGATTTTTTTAGGCTGAGATGCGGTAAAGGGAAAGAGTCAGAGTGAGATGATAAAAGTTTATTGAAGTTAATCATATTGAAAACAGGATTGGAGAAATTAATTACAAAATTGGAATTTAGATTAGTACTATTGCGATTGTGACCTAGTAAATTGTAATTTAGTGCATTGGCACGAGTAACTATTAAATCATAAAACAAGTGGGCAAAATGGTCAGAGAATGTATATGAAGTGAAAACTTTATAATACTTTGAGAGGTGTTTTTTCTTTAAAGAGAAAACGTAGGCTCGTATTTTTAGCCAATTATGGTCAACCTCAAATCTTTTATTTAAGGTATATAACTCATACTGAATGTGCTTATTTGACAATATGTTAGTAGAAGTAGCTTTATGCTTTCCTCGTTTATATCGACTTGTTCGTTTATATAAGGACAAATTTAAAAGGTTATAAATAGGAGTATACTTGGAGGGATCAGATTGTGTATTATAATAATGTAAGTGTTTATTATGTACTATTTGGTTAAGACCATAATATATATATATATATATATATATATATTATATATATATATATATATATATATATATATATATATATATATATATATATATATATATATATATATATATATACACCGGGTGAGCCAAAAGTTCGTGCAAACTTTAAAAATTCATTAAAAAAGAACAAATGATGATAAAAATGTCCAGTTTACACGAATGGCATCAGAAAGAGGGTGGATTTTTTTTTAAGAACACAAAAAAATTAGCTCAAAAATGACCGATAGGAGGCGTTGACGTTGAATATGTGGAGCAAATTAATGCAAATGAGGTATGCATTAAAATCAAATGAGCAGAAACACAACACCAACACAATTTTATATTTTCATAGATTTATTTTGCAGTGCGAAATTTCCTCAGTGCGTCTGTTGCTGATTCGTCATTCTTATAAAAGAGCTTGAATCAATGCTTTAATGACAGCATGATGTTAGTATTGAATGAAGAGTCCACGTGCATTTAAATGTTTTATTGACAACCTGATCTGCATAAATCATGTTGGTGCATGGCAGTGCCACCTATCGTCATTTTTTGAACTATTTTTTTTTGTTCTTAAAAAAAATCCACCCACTTTCTGATGCCATTCATGCAAACCGCACTTTTTTTTATCATCATTTGTTCTTTTTTAATGATTTTTTAAAAGTTTGCACGAACTTTTGGCGCACCCAGTATATATATGTGTGTGTATTGTGTGTGTGTATATATATATATATATATATATATATATATATATATATATATATATATATATATATATATATATAGGGTGTCCATTAAATAGCACCCTAATTTCAAAATTAAAAATCCCCAAAACAAAGGCCAATAGAAGAATGCAGCAAGCGATATGTTTATTATATAACCTGTAAAAAAAATTGTACAGAAGTTTGAAAAGAGGAAAGTTCGTTATGGACGTAACCTTAGTGTTAAAAGGCCTAATCTGGCTGTTGAAAATTGAGAAATTTAGGGCTTTACGTTAAAACAATCTCCGACAAAGTGATCAGAACCCCCAAACACCGCCTTGCGTCAGCCATTGCTAACAGATGGCACTACACGTGAAAATCGATCGACGGCCATCATGTCTAACTAAAAATTCATTCTCAGAAAGCAGTCACACTGCAATCTTTTCAATAAATTCACCACCTTTCAACATACAGACGTATCGCAAAAGAATAATGAAATCTGTCATCATTCCGTAACAGACCGTAATGTCTCAAACAGACTCACATACCACACAAATCGGTGATTCAAGCTTGTCCAGAGGGTAGAATGAATCCAGCCTAATGGGATAGACAGTATCTTTCAATATGCCCTATAGTGAGTAGTCACAAGGAGTCAGATCGAGAGAATATGGAAGCCAATCCATCATGGAGATCTGCTATTACAACTCAATCTGTTGACGTTTTCTGTGACTACTACTTCGAAAGTTCTGTATAAAATTTTTACATCTTGCATAGTAAAAATACCGTTTGTTGGATCATTCTATTGACAAAAAAGCAGTTTTTTCCCAGTATAGTTTTGTGATAATTTTATAGTAACAAACAAACTCCACATATTCAACGTATATAAATTTTATAGTAACAAACAAATATTATATAATATTAACAAATACAGTATAAACATATAGTTTTCAAAGCAGGCGAAATATTTTGTAATTTTAAAATATAAGAGCTTAAACATGTTATTTGTATGTTCCAAGTTGCAGTAAATTTTTTGCAGTATCCCCCTTCAAAAATATTTGAAAAATAAATTAATATCAATAAATATATAAAATTAAAGTCAAATTTCAAACATGTTCGCCCCTTCTCTTTTTTAAAACATATTTAAAGCTTACAACAAATCTAAAATCACACATAGTTTGACACTGCAGAAATTATTAAGTAATTTAATTCTGGTGTAAATTTTTATTATTTTAAAACATTGTGAAAAATATATATTTATTTCATCTCCTGACTGACTGACGATTTGACGAAATTCATAGTTAGTTTTTCCTTTCCACTAATATTAAATAAAAAAGCTTGATTTTGGTGCAATATTTATTGAGGTATAAATTTTAGTATTACTCACTGATAAGCTAAAACCTTAAATTTTATAATCGCAGCAGTCGAATTAAAACTTAAGAGCTGAATAATAAGTAAAGTTTTTAAAAAGAAAAACCCGGAAAAATAGTAAATTTAAAAAAAAGGACATTTTTAACAATATTTCTCTGCGCGGAAACAAAAATATTTTCTCTAAAGTATATCCTCGTCACCAGCATCCTTTGAGCCTTCCTCTTTTCCCAAGGTGCTAGTAACAAAATTCACTTTTTTTATCATCTCTCCGGTCATCTTAAATTTCCGACAGCCATCTATACAATAAACAAAGACGTTTAGACAAAAAAGAGAGAGATTTTCCGGACAGACGTGAAAAGTCCATCGATTTTGAGATTTTATCTTTTTTTTTCCCCTGAAATGAAGAATAGATTTCCAATATCCGGTGGAAATTCTTAAAATATGGTCTTTTTTATACTAAAAGACGTTTATTTATTTATTTACTTTTGAATGGAATGCGTTAAATAGAAGCTTGTTGAAATCATTAAAGAAAGCATGATTACATAAAATTATGAGTTCTCATTAGCATTCATTTTAAGCACACATACAACATTTATGAAGCTTAGATTGCGAAAGTAAACTTGATATGATGGCCACATAGCCATTTAGCCCATTAAGCTACACTGCTTAATGTGCAAACGTGGCTGGCGAGATAATACAGGCTACGGTGCTGACAATTTAGTCACGCTCTTTTGCACTCGAAGAGTCATGTGACCATGGGGGTGTGAGCATTTTAGCATGGTTATCTCGGACTAAGATGACCACATGTTCTTGGTCACATGATTTCAAGTGAAAAGCGGTGTGACTAAAATGTCAGCACCGTAGCCTGAATGTCTCGTCTAAGCCACGGTTTAGGAATATACTAGGTAGACGACTTTTGCAGTCATAGCATCTCACGTTTATTACCTTGGCTGACGAAATATACAGTCTGCGGTGCTGACATATTAGTCCCACTCCTTTGCACAAGAAAAGTCATGTGGGCAATGGGGTGTGATTATCTTAGTCCGAGATAGCCATGCTAAAATGTTCATACCCCCATAGTCAAATGATGTTTAGAGTGCAAAAGACTTGTCGAGTGACTAAAATGTCAGCACCGTAGCCTAAAATGCTCATTAGTCACGATGCGCAAAGTGTGACCGTGAAACAAGTCCTTCATTTTAAAATAAATAACTCAAAACAAAGACCGATAAAATAATAAAAGAAAAATTATACTTAATTTGAGATATATAAAAATTTTGTAGAGATAACTTCCTCTAGAAAAAGCCGAAAAAAACCTCTTAATTTTTTACGAAGCTCCAAAGATAAAATCGCAGGGAGTTAAGTTGGTCTTTTTAAGGTCCACTGATGTAGTGAATCCTCGAAATCTTTTGTGCGATCAATCTACCGTTACAGCATGAAACTTCACAATTTTCCACGCAAAATACTGTGTGAAATGGAACTCTACCTTGTATTGTTTGTTTGTTTACCAGAAAGGACAGCTAAAGTCACTCAGGGCCACCGTGACTCTTCTACCGATTCTGCTTGTGCATTCCGAATGAGTCATCCAAACAGGCCTACGAATGCTGATTCAATTGGTTCCATCACTTAGATACGTCATCTACGGCCGAATCTAACCAATGAGAAACGTCCGTAGGCCTCTTTGGATGTCTCATCGAAGTGCACAAGTAGGCCCGGTAGGAGATTGACTATGGCCCCGAGTCACTAAATATGTCATTTAGAGCTAAATATGTCCTCCCTCGATTTTCCGACACAATATGGATCTACCTCAGAAGAAGGAGAACTTCTGAATATTTGCACCCTTCAGAAACTGGTAGCGACCGCCAAGTGAACATTCAGAACCACGGAATTGACGCGCACGTACCCTGCATGAACACGGCGATCTTTAGTCGTATGAATCGAACCCTTTACCTTCCGGCTGCATGTTCAATGTCTTAACCACTGGTCTACTACGGCCCACCTTGTATTGTCTAGAACATGTAGCCTTACAAAGTTGGAATATCCATTTGTAATCATACTGTTCATTATTTTTAAAATTATTACAAATCTTCTCTAAGCGCTGTTGAGTGCAAGATCTTTGCTAAAAATTTCGAAATTTTTGTAACAGACGTAGTCAATTGACTTCACAACCATTTTACAGTCCTAAAAACGGTGCAGATTCATTTTGAAGGTAATATCAGAAAACCTTTCTGACTAATTAGTTTGATTTGGTTTTAGGGGAAGACTATTAACACCATATTTTCCAGGGAAAATCTCTTACCCCTTTATCTACTACACTAAGAATTGCCAAGAATATCAACGTGAAAATGTTTCTTTTCTCTTGTTTAAATTGAGAATAAAAAATAATAAACACTAGCTATACGTCTGATAACTATTTCATGAGCAATTATTGAGTCTTTTACAAAAGAATATACCACCAAACAAAATCTGAAAAAGTCAAATAATACTTTGAATGACACACTTTGGGAAAATCTATATAACTAATCATCACAAAATGAACCTGAGAAAGTTCACTTTTTTTTTTTTCGTTGGCTCGATATGGTTATAAAGTGTACAGAAAGCTACCCATTCAAAACAATCTTGGTTTGATAGAACATGCAGTCACGATGTCAGCTGATTAAATGAAAGATTCTGCAGTGGTTTTTTCAAAGAAATGGTAAAAATTAATTAATGAATTTAAAAAATATTTTTATGGTACTTTTAAATATCTCGTCTGTAGATAAAGAATCAACACAAAGATTTTTGCTCAGCATATTGGCACATACACATAATCTTTTCCCTTTCTCTAGAAACAGTAACAGTAACATAACTCAAGCTGCCCCATTGCTCCGGTCATCTCCAGGAAACTTGACAACCATTTATCCTATGAAAGGAGAACCCCGTAAAACGAGGTGGCTATAAAAGGAGGTGCGAGGTCCATTGATTCCGGATTTTGCAAGTCGCTGGTGAGTGAAGGATATATCTATATATATTTCCAATATTCCGTGAAAAGTTCTTGGAACAGCAGAGAAGAAATGGAGTTTTTAAAACCTTCAAAGTCAGAGAGTACCTGCAGTATTAGAATTATTTAAGGATAATGCTAAGTAAAATCGTTACATTTAAGAACTCAACTACGCCGCAGCAACTAAAGTTTGCATATCACAAACAAACCTCTAGTAATGTACAATGGAGTCCAAAATTAAAATTACAAAGTCGAGAGTAACCATCATATGTTGTGCCCAACGAGATGTCCCGACCCCAATCCCATAGAGCACTTTTGGAATGCTAGGAAGAGCCGTTGCATGTCGACAACATCTTCTGAGGACTCATCAGTCATTGAAATCGACGCTATTGGAAGAATGGGAATGACTGACACAATCGCTGATCAATAGCCTCATTACCAGTATGATGGATCGATGTACCCTTGGACAACTGTACGAGGTGACCACACCTTTTATTAGACGAGGCATTGAAAAAATATGACATATCCTATCTTCATAAATCTTGTTCTCATTTGCATATAAGAGTCCATAAATTCCCGCGCAAATATTTTTAATCATCCCATTATCTGCCTTGGCATGAGGTATTGGTATACCAAATTCCCATGCATTAAACCCATTTTATGCAGAAAAATCTCATTTTGAATGTTTGCAATCTAAATGTTGGACACCAGCGTATTGCAATTTCTGAAACCCCGATTTCGAACATTAAGGAATAGTAAATTCAAGTTGTTGTGTTGTTACGATGGATTGATTGGTGTAAGCCTTCAACTTATATTTTCCAAGGTATGTTTCGAATTTATTAAAGATAATTTCAAATGATGGTTGATTATAATCAGTTAATTATTCGTTGTATTCCCAGGAGCGTTCGAGTTCCGAATTTCATCCAAAGAAATATCAAATGAATTTCTATTTAGCTTCCCTTAGAACTATCTAATA
Organism: Cheiracanthium punctorium; assembly: GCA_038373885.1. Classification (NCBI taxonomy): domain Eukaryota; kingdom Metazoa; phylum Arthropoda; class Arachnida; order Araneae; family Cheiracanthiidae; genus Cheiracanthium; species Cheiracanthium punctorium. The sequence goes on from JAWZYV010014772.1 coordinate 245,084, forward strand.
GTATTTAGTACCGCTCTGGGGATATAGATGGCTAACAAATCATTCTACACAGTTAAAAAAAAAATCGGAAACGTTACCCCAAAATATGGGGCAGCTCTTGTAGTTTAAAATTCAGAAACGTTTCCGAACCATGCGGGTAAAGTATTTAGAAACGTTTCTGCATATTTCAGGAAAATATTTACATATTTTTCTGCTTTTAAGGTAAATTTTCTGGAAAAGATGTGTAACGTTTCTGTATATTTTGGTAAAATATTGAAAAACCTTTCGGTTTATTTCACAAAGGTTTCCGTATTAACGAGTAACGTTTCTGTGCTTTTCAGAAACCTCTCCGTCCATTTCACAAAGGTTTCCAAATTAACGAGTAACATGCACTAGATGGCAGCACCAAACTCTGACCTAAGGAGCGCTCAGTACCAAACCCTCGACGCTTTCGTTCATAGGCCAGCATGTTACCTCAGCGCTGTGATCGTCTTACTCTGACTGCTTTAAAAGTAAACTGACTGCTGCAAAAGTTAGTTCTGGAATGGCTTGTTTTGGAAACTTAAAAATTTTTGGAGTATTTGAGTATTTTATAAATGGAGGGAAAATACCATAATTAATAAATATAAATTAAAAATCTTAAATCCTTTTTTTTCCTACATAAATTATTTTCAGGAGATAATGTGCTGTTTTAGTTAAGTATTCATCAGTTTTATTTAAGTATTCATCCGGCGACGTCACCTGGTGACTGGTCACAAATAAACTTCACAGTGACTACACAGTGGTGTCACATCACTCACAAGTCACAATGTGACTAGTATGTGACAGTCCTGTGACAACTGTGACCCTCTGTGACGTCACAGCGACTCTTTTGTGACCATCTGTGCTGTTAGGGAAGACTCGTTCACTCTTTTCTCTCTGTCTCTTGGCACTTGGCGCATGCGCGCGAAGTCCCAAATGAAGATTTCCTTTCCCCGTAGATATTTTACGCCGAAATGTGGGTTATGTTTCCGAAATCGTGAGTTCGAGTAGAGCATCGGTAGGATACGCTATACTTTCGGAAACCTTTCTGCTATAAGTATGTAACGGTTCTGCATTTTTTTACAGTGTACCACTCTTTTGGTATGGTTTCACAGTACCGAAAAATTTCCAACGGAGTTTTTTTAATAGTTTAAGACATTTAGTATTATCGCGCTCTCTCAAACTTACCTCTCCTTAAGAAAATGGTAAGAGATAAATAAATGACTGTCCTTGTTCATTAAGAACTTTGTTTATTAGTTAATTATATAGCAATAAAAAATTATTTATTCAAAATATTATGCCCATACTGTGCCTGTGTGCGTATTAAAAAAATATTTTTCCGTTATTGAGGGCTCCCTGGGAAAATGCCCGATGCTATGGGAATTTTTAAGTAACATTTGGGATTTATGACTTATTTACAAATGTAATAAATAAATATTAATATAATATAGGCATGTACGAACGAAGTCATCAGAGGAAATATTGGTTTGCAATACGGCTCCAATATTTCCTACATACACTAATATATCCTGTGAAGATACAACATTGAAAAAAATACGTTACATTGGGAATACTTCCAAGATATTTCCTGTGTTTGGTAAAATGTCTGTATTGACATTATTGATATCAAATAATATTTTGCTCCACAAATAAGTGGAAAGAAATAAATTAATAAAAATAATATTAATTTAGTTCTAATGTAATGTAAATAAAGAGTAAAGCGTTTTTTTCATATTTTGATTGGTTATGTCTTAAAACAGTGGTATTTGTGCAAAACCTCAATAGTACCATTCTCTTGAACACTAAGCAGATAAGGTAACAACACAAAACTGTTTCTTTCTCATTTTTACTTCTTCAAGAATAAACTGAAACCTTTTAAAAAGCCTTTAAATTTCCAGTGAAAACTGCCCTCAGTATTTTTCTTTTCAGCATATCACCACCACTGACGAAATTCCGCTTTTTCTCCCTAGGTAGTAACATAACTCAAGCCACCCCCAGCTCGGGTCATCTGAAATTCTAGTGGCTATTTATCGAATAAAGGAAGGAGTGCCATAAAATAATATGACCGTAAAAAGAACGTGAGATGTCCATTGATTCTGGATGCTACAACGGAGTGTTGTGTTTTCGTGAAAGTTTTTGACAACTCAGAGAACTGTGACCAATTTGAAGCCTTAAATTCGGAGAATATTTCCAAAAACTTTAGACGAGGAAGAGTTTAATGAAGTGGTTATTACTTCCACTTTGTAAATACGTTTGATGATGATTATTACGTGAATATTTTCCTTTACTCTGTTGTGAAGCTCGATAAATTAACCTTGTGCTTTGGGATAGGATTTGGCATTTCAACCAACATGTAGTTTGCGTGCATATGTCTAAGTTGTAAATTAAGAATGAAGCTGAAGTTTGTAAGTAAATTGTTCTGTAGAGATTAGTATAATGACTAAATATTAGAGTGATATTATTTCCAAAAAAAGAAAAAATGTTTTCCGTTATAAAAGATCCACTGCAAATATATTTTGGAGATAACGAAAGCTATCAAAAATATTTCGAGAACATATGAATTATTTTCGACAATAAAAACAGACAAACAAACAAAATGGAACAGAAAAAAGAAATGATAAAAAAAATACACGTAAAACAAATGTTTAAAACTTAGATAATTAGTGCAAGAAGTGTTGACTAACAATATTGTGTCAGTATTATAGATTTCAATTCAACAAATCATCTGTGTAGTCGTATGGGTAAATAATTCCATTAAATCGGAAACATTTTCAAGGAATTTTTATAAGTGGTAAATATTTTCATATATCAGCACACACATTTTGGTGCAATACAGTTTTTTTTCCCTAGAGTATTCTTTCAACGATTAATGAAGAAACCAATATAATTCAAATAATTGGACTCATGGTAAATTTGAATGCAGAGAAAGGAAGGTATTAAGGAAGAAATACAAGGCAAGTCAATGAAACGGTATGATTTGGGAACACCGCTGCAGAAAAAGTAGAGGGAAGACGAGCTTATGGTATGAATTTAGAGAACGTAACTATTGTTCTAGATATTTCGTCGAATGAACAAGGTGAATTTCCAATTGAGGCGTATTACCAAAATGAGAAAAATGGATTTTGAATAAATATTTTCAATTTGCATTTTCTTTTCTTTAGTGTTAGACTTTTTAAAACTAAGATCAAGATTACTGAATCTTTTACAAATTTAACACTGAGAATACACATAATGTTTTTAAAAACTAACAGTAATCATAATCCTTATAAAATCTAATAATCAATTAAAAATAGCTGTGTACTCGTCTGATGTATTTTAGTGAATGTATCCAAAAAATCACTTTTCGTGAGCACTGAATTAGTAAATACAAATTTTGAAATTAAGATTCCTTTACAGATAATCACATATTTAAGTCTCACTTTCTTTAAAATATTTTCCCCCTCTAAATTTGAAGGCAAAGTTCATTACAACACGAAAAATATCGTAGATGCCCTCAAAAGTTTCGGTCACTTTCCGCTTATGATATGTATATAGAAATAAATACATGCAGGTATGAAAATATGAATAAATTGAAGCAGTAAAATACATAAACAAGCCAATATACAATGATACGACATTCCCAAATTTTCATTGATTGCACTGTTTCAACAAATTTCGTTGGTTCCACATCTTAAGTTGCTTTGCTCCACGTGCAATTTCCCCCCAGTGTTGATGATCTATTCCCAGTGTTCCCAAGCGGACATGCAGGAGCAAGAGCCGAAATCCCGGTGCTCCCTCCCCGATGCAATGAATAATCTTGCATGGATTCCGCTGCGATTCATCCCAAATTGACGATCGGCACCTCAGGAACGCATAATACTAGCGAAGCCTCTTCCTTACATTGATAGATGACCCTCGTGTAAGCTTGCCATAACACAAAACTCCCGTTAATCCTTCCAGACACTGCGCTCACGATTAAGGGCATAAAAATTATCTATAGTATCCTACAAGATGGATGTCCCAGTTTGCGCACATAAAACAACAAAGTTTCCACCAAAATTTAATAATCATGATAGTTTTATTTAATTCTTTTAATTACAAATTTAATCTCTGAAACATGTTTTGTTTCGATTAATTTTTTTTTTAATCAAAACAAAACATACTTCAAACAGAAATTATTTCATCAAACTGAAAGGGTTAAATCCCGCAAATAACCAGTGCTTTCGATAAGTTCTAAAATGACCTATACTCTTTTAACGCTTTGTTCTTAAACTATTCGTTCTAAACTCTATGAAAACCTTTTTTGCTATTTTCTTTTTAGTACAGCGTCAACACCTACATAATTTTGCGCCCCCCTCCCAAGGCAGTAACAATAACTCAAGCAACCCCCATTGCTCTGGTCATCTGCAATTCTGACAGCCATTTATCCAATAAGCGAGGGGCTGCTCCCATAAAAACAAGGTGGCCGTAAAGAGACGCGAAGAGACCATCGATTCCGGATTTTACAACCCGCTCGTGAGGGAAGAATACTTTTCTCCGATATTTCAGTGAAAAGTTCTTGTTGAAAGTTCAAAGAGGTTCGACACATTTTAGGACATAAAACTCGGAGAATGAGCATGATAGGAAAATTGAAGATATCCACATATAAAATGTATTCAAGGGTGAACAGTTTTAATCTTTCAGTGGGAAACAAATTTTGTCAATAAAGATAATACACAGTGTGATCCTAAAAATGTATTTAAACGTCAACAGATTTAATCCTTCCGAGGGAAACAAATTTAGTCAATATAATTCAGATAACATACAGTGTGATCATAAAAATATATCTAACCGTGAATAGTTTTAATCCTTCAGTGAGAAACTAATTTAGTAAATATAAGGTATTATCCAGAATGATGATCATAAGAATGATCATAAGTCCCGATATGTGGATGGAGATCTTATTATTTGATTGTTAATTTTTTGACCTAAAGCTTAGTTTCAAAATTCTAAAAATTTACGTTAATAAGCTTCTGCGTGAGGCCTCAACGTACGCATGAATTTACGTACAAATACATACGTATTTGTACAAAACTAGTTTATACTTAGGGCTGCTGTATGATCTTAAGTATAAAATAAATATGACTGCTGTAACACTTTTTTAAAAATTAGGACTGCCGTAACACCTAGTTCTGCAACTCCCTTTTTTGCTTGCAATCGATTGAGTACTTTGTTTACAAGGTCACAGTGAAGACTTTCAATATATTGAAGTCTATGGCCAGCTTCAACGTTTTAAAAGTCTAAGCACAGTCATTGTTCGGGCTATGTCCAAAATATCGCCAAATGTGACCAATCTTGGCGAATTCCGGCAAAATATCGCCGAATTTGATGACAAAAATATTCTTGAAATATTATTGAATTTGAAGATAGCGCCTATATTTGGCGACAAATAGCTAAATCTTAGGAGTCGGTCAGGGTAGGATAGCTAACATTTTTGATTTTGTGGCCAAATATTGAATTTAGATTAAGTACATAGGGGAGTAAAATATACAGGGGCGCAGAAATGTTGTAGTCAGATCCTGCCATCAACTAAAATAATTCCACAAAGTGATTGATCACATAATTTTCAAGACATGCCATTAAAGGATCAATGAGCAACAACAAGGTATGTTTATCTTCTTTTATCTGTCTATTTATGTATGTTCAAAATCTTGGCACTTGCTCAAACAAACACTTGATTTCACTGTGTAAACAAATAAAAATTCGCAACTCCATACTAAACTACATGACATAAAAGGGCAACCTCAGATGTTTTGAGTTTTTCTCTTATTAATAAAGCCATAAATTTTAAATTCATATTATGTATATCTTAGAGACAATGCGCAACTATTTAATAGTTTTTCCTAAAATAATTCGACAAACGAAAGAAAACAAAACGTTTATTAGGCATTATACAATCGAGGAGATATCATTAAATGATCAATGAGCATCGGCAAAACAGCTCAACCCTTCTTTACCTCCCGAATCTGAGCACACGCTCATACATACACCTTTTTTTTTTCCCCATCTCAATAAATAAAACGTGTAACTCCGCATTAAACTACATAACATTAATGATTATAAATAATTTTGTCCATTTCCTGCTTATCTCAAGGAATTTAGTTCCCTTGCTCTGATTTCACACGCTAATGACATAGCATTAAATACGCCATATTTCATTCTAAATGTTGCGCACCGAACTGTTCACTAAAACTTTTCTAATTCTACTTCGTATATTTCAGGAATAATCTCTCGCTATTTCTACAGAAAAGCGTTTCTGGAAGAAGATAATCTGAATGTTATGTAGAGTGTACCAAAGAGTTCAGAGAGTATGTTGATGTTTATTTATGCGTCATCGTGCTTAAGTTATTTTTAACTAAAAAACAATCCTGTTGGGTTGTTCGGAAAGTTATTTCGTTTTTTAAGAACATGAGGAACCCATATGTCGAGTTTTGAGGTGTTTCAGAATAGTCGAATTCGATAAATTTAATCTTTCAGCGATCTCACTAGTTGTTATTCGCCGGTTTTCATCAATGAATGTCTTTATTGTGTCTTCATCAGCTTCAATTGGCCTTCCAGAGGTGGTGAATCTTCAACATCAAAATTGCCGGTTCAAAGTTTTGAAAACCAGTTTTGGCACTGGCGTTCTCTGAATAAATCTTTTCCGTACACATCGGATAATTTGTTTTCATTTTTAAAATGCATTTTTACCTTTTTGATAGAGCAAAGCATGCCGATAATGCCTCTTTTCAGTTTCCATATTTGAAAGTGTACGAAACAAAAAGTATTGGACAGAATCAACCAAACATTTTTCACAAGCAAGCTTGCAATATAAGCTGCCCTGCTGAAATGTGAAATTGGCTGTGAAAAAATACAGTTAAGTCCTTTGATGGGAAAAATCGCAATTAGGTACTTAAGTATTATCCCGGCGGTCCGCCAAGACGAGCGATTTTTCACCAATATAAATGCCGGGCAGATGAAATTATTGATGGTTACGAATACGATTGGCAGCAGTTTGCCAGAACATTTTACGAAAAAATAATTTGGCGGGAATGACCGCCGGGATAATAAATAAGTACCCGAAATTACTTTCCGAACAACCCAATATTTAGAATTGTTACTGACAGATTAATAACCGGTTAAACATAATGATATCGTAATTCCTTCTTTTTTTACAGATATCTATCGGGTATCCCAGAGCACAAACTAATATGATCTTTTGAAAAATCTTGGGAACTAAAGATATAATGTGTTTAAAATCGAACATTTCTTCTGAAATGGATATACGAAAAATCACGATAAATCATGCATGTAAACACGACTGACTCACCAGAAATTTTAGTTTAGAGGGGCTAAAAATGGAATTGAACTCATTTATAGTGGCAACTCTCTTATAATGTCAAGATATTCTGTATCTTTCCCCGATAGAACAGAAGCCCACTTACAATACTGTTCGCTAAAAAGCGTAGTAAATAATTACACTGTTTATCAATGACGTTATAATTGAGATCAACTGTATATGTACTATCTGTAAGTATTTATTAACGCCCAGATTTAATTTGTGGAACATACTTTTGAATAATTTGAAGAAAGTACTTAAATTAAACATTTTATTTTATCAAAACAGTGACATTCTATACTTTTAGAAATTTTCAATTTTATTTCTTTACCTTTAAGCGCGGGTGGGGGTCAGTTTCAGTAGCGTTCTTCGTGAGTTTGCTTATGATAGACTAACAGAAAAATGATAAAACTATTGCTTTTAAATTCGACCTACGTATTAAAAATGTAAAAATTAGAGTAATATAACGGATAAATATGCACAAGTAGCATAACTGAACAAAAGTTTAAAGCAAACAGGCAGATCTATTGAATCTGAACAGAAAATCGCATATTCAGAGTCGAAATGCCTTCTTCAGTGAGAGAAATCAAAATAAACGCAGAAAAGTGCTATTGACTTAACGTATTCTAAAATGAAGTGTAGGTGGCGGCACCTAGTGTCTAGAAAAATACTTAAAAGTAAATGCAAACTCGGAAAATGGAAAAAGTCGTAAAAGAGAATAAAAGGTACTTGTCTGCGTTTCTGTTTCAAAGTTTTCAACTTTTAACTTTTGTATCCTTATATCTTTGCACTCTGCCTTTTACTTTTACTACTGGTATATGACATAAAACGTTACTATCGTATAGTTTCCGCGGATTGCTACAATTTCAAATTTTGTACAGACTTCTGTAATTAAAATATATTTAGTTAAACAAACGTCTTTTTTATTGCATTAGCTTGAAAATAAAGTTAGAATAATTTGAATAAATCTGTATGCGAATTATGTAACCCCATTCAAGAAAATATTCCTTTTAGATAAATAATTTAAAGTTATATTTTTAATTGAATTTTTAATCCTTTCAATACAGTTTTCAATACGAATCCATTTAATCAAACTATCTCAAGTCCACTTGAATCGCATAAAGCTACGTGCCCCAACATTTAATTTGCATTCCGTGTACTGGCACCATTTAGATAAATGAGTTGTATAGATTGTTAAGTACTTCATCGTTGTTCTCGATTTTGGACAATAAATCTTGAAATGCTGAAATAATCTATCAAAATATGTAGTCCATAATTTTGAAGGAATGAAGGGCTGCATTATGTCTCACTTATAGATTAAGCTACAATTTTGTAGAATAGAATAGCTTATCTTACTTATGTATTTTAACTCTAAAATGCATGATTTTTTTAAAAAGGCTGAAAATTAAAACTTCATTTAGGCTTACCTATGCTGAAAAAATACTTTTAAAAAGTTTCAGCATGCAGTTTCGAAGAAAAATCATGATAAAAGTTGAAATTCTAAAAATTAGAATATCCAAACTATAGCTCTCATAAAACAAAAGAACGTAATATTGCCTAATTCTATTTTATTTAGTTATAATGGTACTATTTTAAATAGTTTTATAATTATTTTAATTTAGTGATGACAATTAGAAACAATAAAATAATTCGGGAAAAATTTGTTCGGTGAACTGGATGCACATGTATTCATGCTACGGAATCATGCTTGTTTGCTCAAGGAACAATGCTGCCATACATTTTTAAAAGCTAAAAATTATTTCTGCACCGTCTTGTACTTATTTTAAATGCATATTTCCGACAAAAACTGCAAAATTTTCCTTTTATTACTGAATAATGAGAGTGTAGACAACTGGCTAACAGTGTGCACTGTAGGGTTAAGGACTAATTTCTGAGGAACTGAGATGTTCGACATTTGGTTGCTTTGTAGTAAACTTTTTAGAGTTTGGGCAGAAAAAAAAGTTTACTGCTTTAATTTAATTGTGAGAAGAAACACCTAAAGCTAATTCAAATTATTTTTAACATTAATTAACAATACATTCTTTACATTATGCATGTTCTGAAAGCAAAAATAAACTAATATCTCTTAAATGTAGTGGAAAAACGCTACACGGGGAAGTGCAATGTTTATTGAGATAATTGCTAATGACTTGGCAATTATAATGAAATATCTCAGACTACTTATTGCCAATTTCTTGGGCGGTGATTTTTAAATTGTAGTAATATCGGTTAAGTTTTAAAAAAAAATTCAGTGTATTTCTACTGTCATTTGTCTTTTTTGCATCAGTGTAAGACGACTGTCCAATTGAGTTTGAGCGTGAGTGCCAAAATTTTCTTTTATAGGCTTTTGATGTTTGAATTCGAGGGGATGAAAAAGATATTTAATTTAGTTAGTGGACAATCACGAAGTTAGAAAGTTTCATAAAAGTAATAATTCGATTAAAGGTTCGTTTTTCATTTGCGTGCGCAGTGTTCGCCACTGTTAAAAAAGACATTTTTGAAAGTGAATTTTAAAAAATAGGACTTCATTTTAGTAATTCGATTCTCTTCTCTATTCTTTGTAAACAGGGTCTTCTTTAAAATTTATTTTGTCTACTTCTTAATATACTGCCTCATACGTGATGCATAGCCTAAAAAGAAATAGCATGCCATTAAGTAACTCTTCGTCAGTAAGTAACTAGATGTATACTGCTAATGGAATAAAAGATGCCCCTTTGATTAAACAGTTGCCGTACCATGACCAACAGGATAACACATTCAAAATGGTAGATGGCTGAAGAGTGAAAGTCTGGCGTCCTGGCCTATTGCGCAGATGTCGATCTAACGATCTGGACGGTTTTCTCCAGATGTAGCGTGAATACGCGTTAGAACCCCTTTAAAGGTTCTCCGACCAAGTCACTTCCCATCTTTGGTAGATAACCCTTGCGTAGCTTTGCCATAATACAACACAGTCAATCGATCAAACAGTTGAAAATGCTCCTCATGCACATGTCAATCATAAAATTTGCTCCAAAAGCAACACAGTTAGCATAATTTAAATTTCTTAAAACTACTGTACGCTTTCCGTTTAATTAAATGATCTCAGGCACGCTACTATATACAGAGAAAGCTTTCCTACATTCTAAAAGCTAATTTCCCTACCATATATTGACACCACTTAAATAAATGAGTTATCTGGTTGACCACTTCATCGTACTTCTGAATTTCGAGCAGTAGGTCTAGAGCTCAGGAAATAATCAATCAAAATATGTACTCTGCGATTTTGCAGGAACAATTTATAACTGTTGCATCCTACTATATGTTTACCTATCCAGTAACAGATTTATAGGCCATTCGTAAAATAGCATATCATTTATGACATTTTAAGGACTACGTTTTCCGAAGAACTGAGACTGGGCGATTTTAGTACATTGCGAACTGTTTTAGATTTATGACTGCTCGTGTTTTAGATAAAGGGTTGTGTTTTCTTGGACGAAAGTGTTATAAACGACTTGTTGATATTATATAAACTCTTCTATCAAGACTGTTGTGAGTAAATAGATTAGAATTATTTGGGAAATATACTGACAACTTCGTCATATTTTTTACAATATTCGCTTAAGATTATTATAAATTTAATTAAATTAAAAAAAATATTTTAGGCATTGAAATGTCATTTCATGACAAAAAGTGTCACTTTTTCAGTATTGTTTAAACTTTCTCTGCAATAAGCTTATCAATGAATGTATGAAAAATGCAGCGGAATCCCTTCTAATCTGAGTCCTTTAAATCCAAGTTCCCCTTTATCCGAGGTAGCGTTAAGCTTTCTGCTTGAAAAGAAACTTAAGATACATCGTTTAAACAAAGTACGTTCGGCTCTACCTAAAATAACTTTTTATATTTACAAATATGTGTGCTAGTTACTTTTTCGCTATTTCATCTCACTGATTTGCACGCACTAAACATAAAACTGAACTTTTCTCTTCGATTTTAGATTCAGTTCGCATAATCCAATTTTTCAGTAATCCGAGCCTGTGTCCGAAGCTGATTGCTAAGAAAGTTTAAACAATACTGAAAAAGTGACACTTTTTGTCATGAAATGACGTTTCAATGCCTAAAATAATTTTCTTAAATTTATAATAATCTTAATGCGAATATTGTAAAAAATATCACGAAGTTGTCAGTATATTTCCCAAAGGATTCTAATCGATTTACTCACAACAGTCTTGATAGAAGAGTGTATAAAATATCAACAAATCGTTTATAACACTTAGTCCAAGAAAACACAACCCTTTATCTAAAACATGCGCAGTCATAAATATAAAGCAGATCGCAATGCATTAAAACCGGCCAGTCGGTCTGATCAACTGGGATTATCGAGACTTGACTGTACACTGATAAAATTTTAATATAAATGTACTTAAATTTTAGAATTTTATCTATTAAATTGTGTTTCCTTGACAAAAAGTGTCACAAGCTCAATTTATCAATATTATTTATGATCTTTTATAATGACTTCTACGCGTGAATGATCAACTTTATGAGAGAAATATACTGACAACATTCTAAAATAATTATTTTATTATTTACATTAAGATTCATAAATTTTATACATTTATTTAATTTCGGAGGATTTTTAACGAAATATACTTGAAAGCAAACTAACCCTTTGTTACAGTAGCTCCCGCAACTGATTATCAAATATCATGAAATAAAATTCTCTTGATTTCCAGAGCAGAATGCAGCAAAAATTACATTTTTATAACTTTAAGCTTTTTAGTTTAATTATATTTTAGAATAAACACTTATGTTAATTTTTTCGATGTGCTATAACAAGGAAGCTATAATAAACCTAAATCTAAAATTTCAACCATTTACGATCAATTATTTTTGAGATATGCAAACTGTATACATACATGCATTTGTGCGTTCCTATATATACAAACGTCCCCAATGGATAAAAATGGATGGCAAACTAGCCCAAATGGATTTCCTGTTGGTCAAGATGGATTGTCCATAATTTCAAATATCCGTAATAAGTAAATTTAGGTAGCATCAATTTTTTCATCAAAATCTGCATGCCTAAATTTTTTGCCACCAATATAATTCCTTTTACTTCATTTAAGAAAGTAGTATAAAATTGCGGGACATAGTCGTCAACAGAGTTGGGCAGTATCGCAAATTCATGTATTTGAAATACTATTTCCAAAATACATTTGTATTTTGAATTTTGTATTTTCACAAGAAAAAGTAAAGTATTTTGAAAATGTATTTAAAATACATTTTCAATGTATTTTGTATTACTGAAAATGCATTTTTCATTCCGAAGTTAAATTAACCTTACACCAAAATTAGCTTGGTTTGGGAAAATCAAACAAAAATAATAGAACTGCTGTCATTAATTTTTTCCCAGTTCAGGACATAAACAATTCTGTTGCATCTGCACTATTTTAGTGCTATACACGGTAACTAAAATAGGTGTTAGGATTTTTTGCGATACTTAGGTTATATTAAACAGGAAGGAGTGGGAAATCTCACACGCCTAATTAGATTAGTTTAATGATATTTTGGTCTAGAGGCTTTCTGCATTGCTGATAACTGATTTACAAATGTGAATGAAGCTGAAAAAGCAGATAAACATGTTTGAATAATATTATTTGGATTTCTGAAAAAGAATTTATAAATAATTCCAAATGCGTTACCAAGTTACAGAAAAATAAGCCAATCAGCATTTCTGAAGTTATATTACGAGATTGATCAAGCTTCGAATTTAGATGAATTTGCGAGTCGAGCAATTCTCAGTGGAAAAATTTTTCAAATTTTATCGGCAGATGCAAATGAGAAATTAAGGTGCAGTGCCAGCTTTTAGAACCCGAAAGGTCTATCATAAGTGAAACATTCAAAAGTACTACAAATTTTAAAACTCACTTAAAGGTAAAACTTCAATTTTATCATAAAATTGATTAAGCTGACTTCTTTTGTTCAAATGTTTAACTGAATTCAATAAGTCATAAATATTAATATACAAGCTTTTCACCGCGTTTTTTTTCAAGTGAGGAAATCTTTTTTAATTGAATGCTCGGCAAGTCATACTTACTTCCATTTCCATCAAAGCATGCTTGTACTACACTTAAAAAAATATCAGAGAAAATCAGTATAAATATGTTTATTTATTTACTAGCTGCGTGCCCGTTCTTCGCACAGTAGGAAACGAAAATTTTCCTTACATGTGTAATTCGAAATTATTCGTGATGTGGAATTTAAAAAAAAAAAAGAGCAAAATTATTTGACTCTTAATGTAAAGTTTGTGTCATGAGTACTAACCTGATCATTGCAGTATAATGACTCAAAAAACTACGTCAGTGTCATTCACTATTAAAAAAGTGGAAAGCTTAATAGTTTGCAGAGAACTCCTGGCTTTCAAAATGTCTTATTTCTACATCATACTGTTTTTTAGGCTCAAGTTGTAGCATTAAATACCTAAGACACTACATGAAATGGAGCACCATTTATTTCTTTCCGAAAATGTACCATATAAGGAAAGTATTGCAATCATGAAAAAAATTCGACTTCGAGATTTTGGTGTATTTACACGTTTTGAGGTCTTCTGAATTCATTTATGCTATTTTCAAGAGATGTTTTTAAAATAGCTGCGCACCGGCTCTTCATACGGGAAGAAAGGAATATTTTACTACTAAAATCATATCTGCATGTGACAAAACAGAATTTCATTTTAAAAAAAGTTCAAGTAATCCCCTCTGTTGAAATGACTGCGGGATATATTAACGCAAATTAGAATTACTTTTCGTTTAGTTGGTTGTAAGACAACCGTTGAAAACGGATAAACACTTTTAATTTCATGAAATATTTATTAACGTGGTACATTGCGATTTATTCATACTATCTTTACAAATCTAATAATACTACCTATTACGTACATTAATACTATCTATACTCGCTTCTCCCTCTTCAAGGCTCCCTTAAAAGAAACAGCTTAGATTATTTGGCCTCAATGGGATCTTTTGATTCTGTGGCGATTCTTTGCAATTTACGCATTAGCATAAATAATAATCATTTCACATAATGGTTGCCATTAAGGAAACTCTCCATATATATTTAATTTATACATAGTTTTATAAGATTGGCGTATTTAGCGCCGTAAACCATTTCATCTTACTGTGGGGAGAAAATATCCAAGGGGTGCCATTTTAAATATCCAATAGCGATATCTTTTATATCCTCCATAGTCCTGTCTCCTGAAAAACATCAAACTGTGTAATCTCGAGGAGCTACTTATTCCCATTTTAATTGTGACAGGGCGTTAGAGTTGCAGAGTTTACAAATTTCACACATTTTTTTTAATTTATGACGTCACTGTTTGACTGCCGTAAAGGATACCCCGGTAGATTAATTTCGGAGTTACTTTCGATATTTCGCATAATTGTTTTCAAACGGTATCATTAAAACTTTGCGTGACCTTTATGGAGGAACGTAATTCAACGTTAAAATAAAACTATACTCGCAACCTGCATGCGTATGTTAGGCAACGCCTGCGCTAAATTAAATGCCAAAAATAAAAATAATAAATAGAAAAATTTTAATATATCGCGCTTTGAAACGAACTTTGTAACTTTTAAAATGAACATTTTCAGCGCCGTGAAAACATTTCAATTTTTAAATAAGCACCGGATTAAAATACCACTTCTAATAATAATAATCGTGAATTTCTTAGTTTATTTCTACAGTAAATTTTAATCAAAATATCGTCTCCCTGTGTTGAAAATAGAGCTGGAATAAATGAGTTAAAATTATGGCGTAATTTTTAGGTATCTTAAAGCATTTGACGTCATAGATCCTCACTTGCGAATTGAAATTCTGATATCCCATTTAAAAAACTCGATTGGTTGAAAAAACCCTTTTTTCTAATCCTTTCTGTGGCAACAGCCGAACATAAATTCTCGTGCCGTGATCGCAATGTAATGAATGGCGTAAGATCGCGTTGATGCTATTAAATTCTAAACATTAGGCTGCATTAAAATTCGTAAAAAATCATCTAATTTACATAATTTTTTCGTTTTTATTTTAAAAGAGGGAGAAAAGAATGTTTCACGATTTGTCAAAATATCTAAAAGTTATGACGGATAGAATTCAAGATGCGACAGTTTTAAAATTATTTTACGAAAAAAAATCGCGAAGCAGATGTTTAGTAAAAAAATTCCTAAAAATCGGTAAATCAGGTTAAGTATTCAGAACAAACTGTTTTTAAAAGAAAATTTTCTCCTCTATCCGATGATACAAATGCCGTTTTGCTGCGAGCGTAATTTCCGCCGTTATTACGAATTAGGTGAGAAAAAATGCCAAAAATCGCATAAAACATAAAATAAAAAAAAATCTAGGTCGAATTTTGAAAAAATCGCTTCGAGGTGCACAACTACATATTTACATCTTCCCGAATACCAAATTTGGTGTTTCTAGGTGTAGCCGTTTGTCCGTAACGCTGCAGACAGACACACACACACACACACACACACACACACACACACACACAGACACCTTCTTTTATAATAAGTAGAGATTTATTATTAATTTTTTTTTGTCTTGTTTGGAAATCTAAGTAAACCTTAAGTTTCTTTTATTAATTTTAATTGTCCTCATTTACTCATCTTTTTCTCATCAGATATTTAGAATCATGGATGGATCGTATTCGAGTTCTCAGAAATTTAAACCTCACCATTGATGTCTGTATTAAAAAATATTAGATATGGGTTTGAATTCGTTTTAAGAGAGCTTGAACCATAAATTTATGCTTCTTAACATAATTTAAGGTTTTATTTTATTAGATTGGATGAAATAAATGAAACATTTCAATTTTTAATGTTGTCCTTATCAAATTGAAGTAATTTCAGAGTGATACGAGAGAAGTTGACGATAACACTACTGCGAATGATGATGATTAGTTTGAATTTAATGACTCCGAACCATATACCACAAATTCTCGAAATGTAGTTGAACTTGAACTGCTGCAGTTTCATTCCGAAAAATAAACAGATTTGGAAGTTCTAAATTGATATCCGACAGTAAAAGAACTTTTGATGAAATTTAACACAAGTTTGTCGACTAGTGCTCCAGTCAAAAGACCTGTTTCCTTTGCAGGTATCATATATGCTCCAAAAAGTAATTTACTAATTGATAATTAGTTCAAAAAACTAGTTTTTTTTAAAGCAAATCATTCTTTTTCTAAATCATAGTGCTTAGAATAATTATACCACCTTTTTAAAGTCCTTTTCATAATCTCTTTATTAAATTGCATACTGTTAAGTAAATGACACACTTTTCTTTTGTAGTAATATATGAATGCATCTTGTGTTCGTGCGATTATGGCAACGCTACACAAGGGCAATATGCCAAGAAAGGGGGTTGCCTAGGTAGGTGGACTTTCTAAGGGGTTCTAACGCGTATTCACGTTACATATGGAGAAAATCTACCAAAACTCCAGACTGTTAAATCGACAGCTGCGCGATGGAACCCGAACCCGAGACCTTCACACTTCGGCCGTCTACCATTTTCAGTAACATAACCACTGTGCCATGGTGAGGCTGTGAATGCATCTTACACTAGAAATATAATTTAACTCATCTTCGTTTAGAAATATATTTAATCTTATATTTCAATTCTATTCATTATCACTAAAAAAATAACGTTCAATAAATGCTTGTCACAGTTTTGCTTCCATGCCTTTTAAGATGCAATTTATTCCAGGAAAAAATCATGTATGTAAAAAAAAAAAAATAAAAAAATAGTCACTATTACATTTGTTTGTTCATCTTAAAATAGATTGGAATAAAATAAACTAGAAGTTTCTGTAGAAAATTTTACTTATTTTAATTGAAGTTTTAGCCGTATTTTTTATTTTGTGCGTATTTTGAAAATACAGGTATTTTCTATTTTGTATTTTTTCACTTTAAAAAGTCTATTTTGTATTTTGTAATTTTTTATGTTTGAATAAATGTAATTTGTATTTTGTATCGAAAATACATTTTTTATGTATTTTGCCCAACTCTGGTCGTCAACCTAAACGTACACTATGTAAAATAATTATAAAATCTTAAAAAGCAATGGTGCATTTATAAACATTAACGTGCTGCACAGTATTTTGTACTCTATATGTAATTTTCAAATATCTCCTCCAAGAAACTCTCCCTTTAAGAAAATGGCTGTGTGATATTCCCTAAATATACTAAGCAGAATTAGAAAAGTTTAGTGAACAGATCCATACATAACATTTAGAATGAAATATGGCGCTTTTAATACTATGTCATTAGCATGTGAGATTACAGAGGAGGGACTGGGGTCTAAATTCCTTGAGATAAGCCGGAAATGGCCAAAATTATTTATCTTCTAGACTGTGGTGTAAAAGGGAACTACAATTCAGTTATTCTGGCTGAGAAAAGACGTGAATGTAACAGCAAAGGTTACAATTTTGGAAATAAAGCTGGAACGGCTGGCATAAATATGTATATTTTATGCACAGCTTTTTTGTAAAGAAAAACTCAGTTTTATTTTGGAATTGTACTTAAGATTTATCGCACGACACATGTTTTATAACTACAGTGAAACCTCTCTGAGCGGCCATCCCACCGTACCGAGAATATTTGGCCGCTCAGAGGGGGTGGTCGCTCTGAAGGGTTTTATTTACTATTATAAGATAATTGCTATAATGCGTAATATAAACAAGTCTGACACATATTCCTTATTTAAAATGACATTTAAAACTTTTCTTAAGAGAAAATAGTACTTTATTTAATACTTTCTTAGATTTTTTGAAAAAAGGATACAATTTGTGTCCTTTAAAGTTTCTACTTTTCTCTGAAACAACCATTTTTTCAAGTTCGTTTTTTACTTTAAAATGCAGATCTCTAAACATTTGTTTGTAACCGCTTCTGAATTTTCGATAATTTCATCGATTTTCCCTATAGTCGCGCTTGTGTTGAAAGTTTAGCTTGGTCGCCATTACAAACATAAGGAAATTTCTAGGCAGGGACGGAATTAGCGCCTGAAAGAGACAAAAACTCATTTGTAAAAAATTCATTTGTAGGTCACCTTCATCGCCTGATTGTCCAGTTACTTCCTCAGTTTCCATGGGTGGTGCAATAGGAATTCCCCAATCCCATTTTAAAGGTGTGGGGAGAATATAAAAGAGATAATATCAGATTCAATTCCAGTTATTCCTGGGTCTTATATTCGACCATAAACCTGACCTTGAGTTTTTCCGCTCAAAATTAAAGCATGGAGTGAGTCGAATTTCCCGAAAAATGAGATGGGCGAACCCACATGGTGGCCGTTTAGAGGGGGTCGGGAGGCCGCTAATAGAGGTTATTTTATTTGGAACATTACGTCTATGAGCCGAAAAATCGGTGCCATGAAAAATCGGCCGTTTAGAGGGGTGGCCGCTCGGAGAGGTTTCACTGTACTAATTTTTTTAAAACCCTCTTCCGCGTTTTTGTCTACGCCCTTTTCCTCACCCTGCTGAATGAGTCTGCCCCTCCAATGCAGTCACTGATGGTCAGCCTCTTCTCAGACGGGCGTGTGTGTGTGATATTCTATAACATATAAACTTAAACATCCTCTCAAAATTCAAAATTTCAATCAGCTTCCTTCAAAATTCTATAGGACTGTAGCAAATTTCGTTACAAAGGATTTGTCTCGGGAACTAAATTTAATAAAAATGCAATTGGTATATCTCCCCTCTGTCACACGGTTCTCTGCCTCTATATCTCGCTAGAACTTTCTGGGGCTATAAGACCCATGCATTTCAATGGACAATAAATCCACCTTTTTTGGAACATGTGATTACTGTATAAACCATGGGACCCGCACTAAGTTCCAACACTGCTGAGAGAGGAACTTTTTATTCACTTCTGCTGCTACGTAAATCTGTGTAAAAGCTCTTAATAAAAGCATACGTTAAACCAGGAGAATTTACTTAACTGACAGCTACAGCCCCGAAGACAGGGGTTTGCCCCAGCGCCCCGCGGACTTCCTATCTTATAGTCAGCTTTGAGCCCCAGCATTCCAAACAACTGTCCACTCCGTCCACCATACAATACATACATACAATTACAAAGCAAATTTTAAATATTGTTTCTATAGTTCGAAATAATTATGTGAGTTTGGTAGTTAAATACAAATAAACTAAGTATGTCAGGCACCTTAAAATTTTTAGAATGTCTCTTCAAAGGCTCTACTAAACGCTACTCTAAAAGATAAAAATGCATCAGTTATGAAACTTTCAGAAAAAATTCTTCAAAATCGATAACTTTGAAAAAATTTGCATGAAGAATTTCAAGTTTAAGAACTTTTTTTGGAAGTTTTAGAAAGGCATATTTTTGTTTGTTTGTTTATTATTGTTTGTAGTGCAGGCTTATATGGAATCATCCTGAATATTTTCGAGACCATGGTGTGATTAGTTTATTCTAATTTCTGCACCAAATCTAGAAAACAGGTTTCGATTCTTCAAACTACAGTCTTTATTTCTGTGAAAGAAACTTGACAGGGCATTCTGTTGCTGCTGTTGTTATTGCGAACATGCATATCGGATTTGTGTGCTTGGTTGGAAACCCGCTTATAAATCCTCGTTAAAAGGACAACACAAGTGGGGGTGCCCTCCGTGGGGGCTTTCTAAGGGGTCGTAAACCGGAATTACGCTAAGTTTGGGAGAAAACCACGGAAAACTCCGAACGGTTAGGTCGAAGGACGCCCGATGGGACCCGAACCCGGGACCTTCACACTTCGCCCGTCTACCATTTCCAGTGATATAACCACTGTATCATGGTGAGGCTCAATGCACTCTTACATACTTCATCTTTGGTATATAAATACAAATAAAAAAAATATTCCAAGTACTTAAAAAATTTTAGTCTCTGCTAGACGCTGTCGTTAACGATAAAAATGTGTCTGTTGCGAAACTTTCAGAAAAAATCTTTGAAATCAATAACTTTAAAAATTCACTCTTTGAAAAAGTTTTCTGTTGAATTCCAGGTTTAAGAACTTTTTCTGGAAGTTTTGCAAAATGCACTATTTTTTCGTTTATTACTGTGTGTAGTTTAGGCTTTTACAGAATCATCGTTAATATTTTCGAGACCATGTTGCAATTAGTTTGTTTTAACTCGCGTACCAAATCTATAAGGCAGATTTTGTTTCTTTGAACTAGTCTTAATGGCCACAGCCATAGCTTAGAATATATTGCTTTTAATTTTATGCAATCAACATAGAGGCGTGCTGATCGATAAAATCACGTTAAAATACTTTTTTTTTAATCCAAAACTGTTATTTTTTTATTGTTATAGATGATGCCTCGTTTTAAATCTGATAATTTCGTAAATTCCACTAAACAATTGTGCCAAAAATGGTTGGGGACACTTTACAAAATTATTTAAAAAAAATCAGAAACTAAAAGTATGATGTCAATGCATTCTTACGTACATAATCTTTAGAACATAAATAGAAATGTACGTTTTAGGATGTAAATTTCTGATGTCTCTTCACAGGCTCTGATTGGTGCATTCGTGTACGATACAAATGTGTCAGTTTTGAAACTATTAGAAGAAATTCTTTAAAAAGGCAAAACTTTTTCGTTTATTACTGTGTGTATTGTAGGTTCATATAGTATCATCCTGAATATTGTAGTAGGCATATCGGCCAGTACACGTAATGCATATCGGCCAATTCTGAGTTAGTAAACCGATTCATCCATCTCCAACGTCCTAATCTGAAATGATCACGCTTCCTTAAGAATGCGAACAACGCCTTCTAGTGGTCGCCGTTTGCATCTCCTGTCAGAAGTTCTTATGTAAATCTTGTTTGTCGTGGTATGATAGACCAGCAAGTTAAGTTTGGCAACGACCTTTTAAAACACCCTGTATAAAACAGGTTTTGTTGCTTCGAACTGATGCCTTAATTGTTGTGGCATAAGAAGCATGGCCATGCATTCGTGTTTAGGCCACTTAATTTCCAAGTTCCGTACACTAAATATCTTTCCAACAAATTAAACTGGTCACTAAGGGCAATACAACGTTCACTTACAAGATACACTGTTAACACATCTATTAAGCGTGCGGAAACACTACGCTGTTGTAGAAATTTTAATCTGATTACACTCGCAACTATCAAAGGATATCCGTTTTCCAATTAGCAAGTCATTCCAAGATTAAATATCGCTCTAATGATCAATTTGAGATGCACCGAAGGATCAACAGAAATTAAATCAATTAATTTGCGTATTTAGAAGATATTAGGCGGAACATGGTACACTCGAGTACGTTAGCTTTACACAAACGAATTCAATAATGGTTTTAACGTAGTATTCATTTACAGAAGTTGGCAATTCGCTTTGCGCATTTTCAGTTGACGTTCATTTATACGTTATCGCAAGGGAGGGGGGGGGGGCGAACGCTTAAATGATGATCTCCTCTCTCAGATGATGAGGGAATTGTTCCGATGCTGCGTTAAAAATGAATTCCCTTGCTGACGGATAATCGAAATGGAATTTCACTAACTGGCATTCTGGATGCTTTAGATCTGTAATTAAGCTTAGAATGTATTGCTTTTAATTTTATGCAATCAACATAGAGCTGATGGATAAAATCACGCTAAAATATATTTTTTTTTTTTTAAATCCAGAACTCTTCTTTTTTTTATTGTTACCGATGATTCCTCGTTTTAAATCTGATAATTTTGTAGATTCTGAAACAGTGTGCCAAAAATGGTTCACAAACAATTTTTGACCAAAAATGGTCACTTTATAAAATTCTTTAAAAAAATCAGAAACTAAATGTACGAAACGGTATTTGAATGATATCTGACTTATACAAAAGTGCTAGATTTTTGCTTCCGATAATTTTGTTCCAAGAGTCTGATAGATGGCGCTAAGTGCCAAGTACTTTGGCAGGGGATTCAGAAGAGCCCAATAAACATGGCGACTGTGGTAAAGATTTCGCAATGTGTGTTTTCAAAATACTGCGGAAGGCCCTCTTCCGCATTGGTCAATGTCTGTGATCAATCGCCTCAATCAACATTTTCCAGGCAGATTGGTCCCAGTGGTGGACCTCTTAGATCATCAGATTTAATCATCTTGGATTTTTTCATGTGGGGGTTACGTCAAAAATATTGCTTACAAGACTACATGGAGAGGCACTTAATGTAGAGCAGTGAATCCCAGCTGTTATTCATTCCATAACTTCTCGGATGCTTTCAAATACTTGACATGAAATCGAGCATCGTTTACATGCTGTACCAGCCACCAAAAGATCTCATGCTGAAATCTTTTAATTTTTTCATGTATGCAATTAATTAGCACTTACATTTTAATGCTACTGTACGTTTAGAGATTATTATTTTTTTTTTTAAGTGTACAACAGTTCTGTCCAATAACTCGCTATGTCCAACGGCAACGGTTGTAAACGCCTTATTACACGAAGAAATTTCGGCCGATTTTGTTGCTGCAACCAGTTGCGTGAACTTCTTTCTTAGAAATTTCCTTCGGCTACCCAGGGGATGGCGAACTCCAACTTTTTCGTTCAGAGGCGAAAATATTGCAGGTTGCTGTAATGACAGCCAATCGTCGCAGTGCTTCCTCTTTTTACGTCACAAAGATGGGGACGACACAGCGATAACGATCATTGTGTTGAGCGAAGGAAAAATGCCTCTCAAATGGAATAGCTATATGGAAATAGATCTGATTGAAAGCAAATGCAAAATTCCACATTTATGGAATCGTAGAGATCCTAAATATTTAAAAAGATTGCTGAGGCGATATGCTACCTATAATTACATGCTCTAGCAACCGCCAATTCGACGAATCTCAGGTGTTTGTGAGCACAGCTGAGTTTGTTTATTATGGCAACCCTGCTTGCTCATCGACTTGCCGGAAGGATTCTCGGCAACTGGATGCAGCAACAAAATCGCCCGAAATTTTCTTCGTGAAATAAGCCTTAAGCATCCTCAAAATCATACCAAACGTCCAAAATTTTGGCAACTTTGGGGAAAATATCGCCAAAATTATGCACCCAAAACTGAACCCCGCTTGCGGATATCTGCTATATTTGGTGAGAAATCATCAAACCTTATTGTAGTCGAAGGGCATTTTAATGATTTATAATTCGAGCTTTAACGGATTGATTTACGTGAAATAAAATACAGATTGTGATTGTTTAAGTCTAGAGCTCTAGAACATTCATTTAAAACTAAATTAAACTTAGAAGCAGATCACCCCAGAAACTCATAACACTGTATTCCCAACTAGCAATTTTGCTCGGGACATCATCGGCTGGCTACGTGGACGGTGGTAGCCCGAGCAAAATTGCTAGTAGGGTTGTTTTATTTATTTATTTATTTATTTTTCTTTAATCTTAAGGGAGGAAGCCAAAAGTACAGAGTGGCTGATGCCCAGCGGGCTAATATAAAGAGTGTCCAGTAAATAACGCCCTCATTTCAAAATTAAAAATCTCTAAAGCAAAGTTTAATAAAAGAATGCAACAAACGGCTTGTTAATTATGTATTTAATGCTTATAATAAGAAAATGAGAACCGCAGAGCAATATGGGGTCACAAACGCGGTTTTTACTTATCATTTAATAATCATTGTGGGAAAATGTTAAACTGTTTGTCTAATTTCATAACTAAGTTTCGTAAATAATGGGCTTACCTCCAAAAAAGTCATCAATGAAATGAAATAGAATTGTCAAACAGTCAATTTTAGTCATGTGTTTTCTGTGAAAGATGCATGAGTTTTTGACAAATAATTGTCAAGAAGCTAACTAATAGGGAGATTTTGAGTAACGGTTTCACTCACGGTAACGCTAACGTTAAATGCCATTGGACAGTACAGTGCATGCGCACTTATAAAGTAAGCTTTATGATTGGTTCGTAAATCCCATTAGCGGATAGCGTTAAAGTTAACGTACGAAGAAACGGTTTCCCTATTATTTCAGAATTTGTTCTATAGTGATTATTAACAGTTACATGAAGACAACGCTTTCGACTACACTCAGCTATGTGACTGCGTATCCTTATTACGTGCCCTACCTCTCCCTAAAATTTATTATAATCATTATGGGACATCCTGTATTACAACCCAGCAAACACAGCCCTATCGGCTTTTAGTTGGATGGCGAATGTTGAGTGGCATTGAACTTTAGGCTTTTTAAACGTAAAAAAACTAAATATTAGGTTTGTATTAAAAACATGAATTATAAGTATCACTAACATGTGCTGTTTGTCAGTTTAATACAGCTTATTTATGCAAATCAATTCTTGGACGAATGCTAAAATGCTGGCTAAACTTAAAAGTCTAACCGACATTGGACCGTTGCTCCGCCAAAATCCGTTTTATTTTGCTTGTGTCAGATTCATTTGCCGATGAAAGACCGACATCGCTCCCTTTACCACCATGCCAATGCCGACGCCTAGCCGTCATACTCGACTGTCACTTACTCAATAGGACAACTGTGTTTGCTGGGAAAGCTAGTATACAGACATTCTGAAAATTTTCCAACCCAATTATGTAGTTTCTTTTAACGGTGTAGTTCGAAAATTTCATGTAATTTCGGTACATAAGTACAAGTAAACTAATTATGTCAGGCACTTCAAAGTTTTGAAACTGTCTCTTTAAAAGCTGTACTACATACATAAATAAACGATAAGCATGTATCAGTTTCAAATCTTTTAGAAAAAATTCTTAAAAATTGGAAATTTTCGCAAAACGTGTCACTCTTCGAAAACTCTTGCAGCTCAGATCCATGTGCAAGGAATTTTTTCTGAAAGTTTCACAAAAGGCACAGCTTTTTCTCCTATTACAGTGTGTAAAGCAGCTTATGAAGAACCATCTGAAGTTTTTTTGAGACCATGGTGCTATTGGTTTATTTCAATTTATGTACCAAGGCTAAAAACAGTTTTTTTTTTCTTCGAACTACAGCCTTAAGGAGAACATTCTCAAATATCATGATTTCTTTTTTTTTGAAATGACAATCTGAATTAGAAAAATAGAAGTGTTCTAGAATTTTTACTTGAAAAAAAAAAAAAAAAAAAAAAAAAAGAATTCATTCTCTTCAAATGCGTAAATACACCCCCCCCTATGATTTCTAGAATATTTCTGTTTCACAACGAAGCCGAACCTCATTAAGCTCCATAGGAATAAGAAAAAAAAATAAATAATTCAACAGTAAGAAAAAGTAAGCTGAATGAAGATTTGTCGGACGAAATCATTGAAGCAAAAAGTCGAAGTTAAAAGTTTGATTGGATATTTTTAGCTCCATTGTCCCGTGGATGTTACTTAATGTTCAATAAAATGTTCAATAAAAGAATTGACAAAATTTCTCGGCGAAGCAACTAAATTGGTCACTGTTTGAACTTATCGTAAATTTTTGTATTTTAGCGAAAATATAAAATAAAACCTCTAAAATATTTTGGATTTCATTTATGCGTTTGGGAGTAACTTTTCAAAGTTATGTTTTTTAATACATATTTTCAAAAATATATTTTCCTAAATTATATTTTCAAAATTAGTTTACAAAATTTTTTCTAAAAATAGTTTTCAAAATTGTTTATAATGAAAATTTTTGGGAAAAACTTACAGTGCATGCTAATAACTTATAATTGCATATTAAAAATGTTTACTGAAAATGACATAACTATCATAGGTGTACTTTTATACCTGTGACATGTTAATGTGTAAGTACGACTTTTGCAAAAAAACACCATAAATCCATATAATTTCTGAATTATAAATTATTCTTTTGATAATATGTTCAGTTAATGAGATATTTTATTACTTGTTGAATTAATCAAATATGCTGTCGTTTGGACTTAGTAAAAAGAAATCTTGTTTTGTCAAAAGTATGAAATAAAAAATTGAAAATATTTCAGATTTCATTTATGCAATTAAATGCAACTTTTGAAAATTTTATTATTCCCGTACCGTTTATAAATATATGTAAATTTTGGAATAATTGAATAATTCGAAGTGCATGAGTAAGTGAAGCTCACAAAGTGATTTCTAGTAAATTTGATATTCAAGTTGTCTTAGCAAACATAACACACTTTTAGATAACGTAAATAACGTAAGAAATGTGTTTGCAATAGCCGTTAACAAATGGCGCTGTAATCGCAAACCGCCGTATTCTCCCGATCGACTCCTTGTGACTGCTTTCTGAGGGCACATTTAAGGACTATGTATGTCTACGGAGGCTTCGATTACAGCGCCATTTGTTAACTGCTATTGCAAACACATTTATTACGTTATTTACGCTATGGAGACTTGATGTATACACAAAATATTAATACTAAAGGAATGAAATGTCTTTAAAGAATGTCAGCGAAATTTAACTTTTTCGCCCTTTTTTCTCAAACTTTAGACTCCTTGCGGCAACTGAACATATTAATCGATCGAGCTGAAAATTTACACACCTATTATTGCGTCAATTAATGTAAACTTCATTGCTAGGGAAAAGAAATTTTCCAAAAAATTATATTTTTCAGAAAATTTTCAAAAAGTTGCTTTTTTTTTCAAACCTTATAGTCAACTCAGTTGCTGCTTTTTCCAAAGCAGCAACTGACGAACTTAACCAATCGAGTTGAAATTTGGCACCCTTTTTATTGAGCCAATTTGGCTGAAAAATAGCCTTAAGGGTAAGCAAATTTCGGGAAAAAGATTACTTCGATACACACTAATAAATATGTCTTTGTAAGTTACATCATACCGGTCATGTATGTAAGAAAACGGCCCTAGCCGCGTATATGTATACATATATAAAAAATATATATATCTATAAATATAAATGTTTTTTGTGTGTCTGCGTCCGCGCGCGTGTGTGTGTGCGTGCGTGCGTGTGTGTTAAACTAAATGTAAAGCAATTTTAAAAGTGTATTATCATCAGACCAATAGACTAGGGGGGTGCCAGGTGGGGCTGAACCCAACCTAGCAGCATCATTTGCCCTCCCTAGACAGTAAAAAGTTTAATTCAGATGTTTTGAGAAAGTTTTTTATGCTAATAGTAAGTTAGTTATTAAAAAGTTTTGTATATTAATAAGTTTTTTTAATGATACTCTATTACAATCATTTTTGTTTTGTGTGTTCTCATCTTCCAAACATGAACTTTGACAGCTTTAAATCCATTCTATTTAATCCGACGAACTTTTACTTCTTGGAAGCCGTTAGGACTTTTAAGAATTTATTGAATTATAAACTTATACCAATATTTAGTGAAGAAATATAGATAAAAATGTTATAATTCAAAAAAAATTATCATGCCACCACCACTTAAGTCGGGGTGCCCTCCTCAAAAATGAGGGTGCCCACCCTGAATAGAAAAACTGGCTACGGCCTTATTATCATATGAAGGTTCAGAAATTTTAGAATTTCAAGAAATGTGTATACGGATTTTCTGTGATTTGTGTTTACATTAGTCAGTTTTGAGAAATAATAAAAGTGTAATTTAATTAATTTATAAGCATTTTGATATGCATTTTTTTCTGTTATCTAGAACAATTTGTTTACACTGACTGAAATTTAGAATAACTGCTCTGAACGAAAATGATCGATCCGTTTGTAATGTTTCATCTCGGTTTTTTTTTTTTTTTGTTATCAAATTTTTGTCGAAATTCTTATCTCTCTTTTGCTCAAAACCTTTTCTTTAATTTTAAATCGGGAGTTCATATCCCTGCGGTTATGAAGACTCCATTGAAAGTATGAACATAGCAAGGAATTCAGATTCTGTGACTTCTATCAAACTGCAGATAAATCAACTTTTTACCAGCTCTATTTTCTTCCTTGGGAAACGAAAGAAATATTGTGAAACAAAAAAGCAAAAAAATATATATATTCTACCTGTGCCACAATTCGATAAATGAGTCGACGTCCATCTATCCTTTTTTTATTTTTTTTGAAAAGTTCGCCTTCTCTTCCTTTTTCTTAACAAGGTCAAATCTCGTTAAGTTCAGGTGGAAGAAAATAAAATGATGAAAATGGAGGGAAAAAAGAAACTAAAGTCGTCGGAAGAGAAATTTAGTTGGAATTGTTGAACCAAACTTTCGGTTTCATCGGATAATTTATATTGCATTTCTTCTCTTCTTAACTTTGAAAGAATAGCAACTGATTTGGAAAAAATAAAAGATTTCAATGGGCTTAAAACTGGGATATAATTCAGTTTAGTTTCAGGGGCTGGTCCGAGCTCATTTCTGCCCTTTTTTCTTTCTTTTTTTTCTTCAGATTGACTTGATTGTTCTAAAAAAAAATTCAGGGCATTTTTATTCTCTTTCTTTCTAGGAAATAAGTTTTCGTAAATTTCATAATCCCCCTAAGGCTCTTTAAATTCTGAAACGTGGCATATATTTTATTTCAGGCATCCAGTATTGTGGTTTAGTAATACAGTAAAACTCGCTTAAGACGCTCTTCAATGGACCAGCTTGACGGAGCGTTTTAAACGGGAAAGCGTCTTAAAGTGAATTGGGAAAGAACAAAATCTAAGTGCTTAGAAAAAATACGTATGTATTGCTCTTCATTTAGAAATTACATAACATACTTATTATACTGCGTAGATAATATTGTACAAATGAAAAATATAATACGCACCGAACTTAGCATTTCTGATGTGCTGGGGAAAAAAGCACCTATTTTTGTTTATTTAAGATTCTCGTATGTTTAGCAGCAAGAAAATTATCAATTTTGTTGACGTAGGTCAACATTTTCTCTGTATGTTCCAAAGAGGACAGTACGTTCCGCAGCTCACTTATATAATACAAGCCAGTAGTAACTGTCGTATGTTTAGCTTGGACTGAAGAATTTCAAAACAATTTTTGAACGAAACGCGTATCCTTTTTCCTTTTACTTCTTATGTGTGTTTTTTACAAAGTTTTTTAATTACTTTATCGTTTAACACCAGTATTTTGAGTGTTTTTTCAACTGTCGGTTCTGTTTCTTCGTCCTCCTCTTGTTCTTTCGCAATCCTTTCAATCGTGGCATCTGCGATTATTTCTTCCAAAGTCCGAATGCTACAGGTCACGAGGTAATCGCCCACCGTTGTATAATCAGGGAAATTCTCCAATGATTGAAAGTCCTCATCTTCTGGAAGTGAAGTGTCAGCCTGAATTGAATTGTCCTACACATCAAACGTAGCTTTCCGAAAACAGTTTTTGATTACATCTGGTTTAATTTCGTCCCAAGCTGTAATGTAATTTATGGAACTGATTTTACTTTTTACACCCCCATCAGAAGTGGAGCGAATTTTGAGGAATTGGATTTTTAGCTCCGGGAGACGTTCACGGTCAAGAACGAGAAAACTCGGACTATTGCAATCTTTCGATATTGCAATCTTTCTGTATTCCCGAGTAAAGATGGACATAAAACCTGACAGCAGCGTGGGAGAGGTAGGTAAGAGTTAAGGAGATGGGTGTTTGATGAATGGACACGTATCAAGGAATATTAAAGCTTTAAGTTACCGTGTCTAACCTCGGGGGGGTTGCAATACCTTTCAAAAAGGAAAAAAAAAGCTTCATCAGAAATACGAGTAGAGCGTCTTAACCAACGACACAAAGCAGAACAAAAGCGTCTTATCAGGTGGATTTTACGTTGATAAGTATAGGAAATGTCCAGGGACTGACGGAAAAAAACGTTCTAAGCGGGAAAGCGTCTTAAGCGGGAGCGTCTTAAGCGAGTTTTACTGTATTTCATTATAAACGTGTTTCCATGTGTCTTATAACATTCTATTGATTTAGTTTTACCCTAGTAGCACAACT
Source organism: Cheiracanthium punctorium (assembly GCA_038373885.1). Lineage (NCBI taxonomy): Eukaryota > Metazoa > Arthropoda > Arachnida > Araneae > Cheiracanthiidae > Cheiracanthium > Cheiracanthium punctorium. The sequence goes on from JAWZYV010014772.1 coordinate 275,186, forward strand.
AGTTCAAAAAAAGTTCAAATTACGTTGGAAACACGTTTTATGACGTTAAAAAACGTGTTTTAAACGTCTTTTGGACTAATTGTGCTACTAGGGTAGGTGTAATACCAGTTTAGAAAAATAACTGTTATCATGTGCAACGCCTGTACAATGTTATGAAAACAAAACAAAATGCGTAATTTTTTTTGATAATTTATACAGCATGTTTACAGATTTCCATCTATGTGCATATGTGGTGTATACTGAGTGTTCCAAAACTTCTTGTGCAAATTTGGAGGGAGGTAGACAAATTCGTTAGGAAGCATATTTACACAGGAAAGCATAAATGGAAATCAGTAAGTGGTGCTGTAAGCGAGCTCTTAAGGTCGACAAGTGAGGCTTCTTCATTGTCATAGCTGCCAATGTTCACGTTTTTTTTCCGAAGATTATTTAGCACAACTTTCAATTAGTTTTATTTTTCATTGAATTTTAGCTTTATTTAAATATAAAATTACTTTAAAAAGAATTAGTTGTAGAAAATCCTAAAAAAAAAAAAAGCAAAAAAGCTTAAAGGTTCACAGCTATTACAATGACGAAGCTATACGTGCCGACTGTGACAGATCAAGTAAAGCGCCACCAATCGGTTTCCGCCAAAGCTTTCCCGTGTAATTATGATTCTTGACGATGTTCTCTACCTTCCCTCCTACTTTGTACAAAAAGTCCAAGAACATGCGGTAAACACAATTATACATATCTATAAGTAACACACAAGCACTAAAAATTAAATATTTCAAATGTGTTTATTTCATTATTGAGGTCTCGAACCCTGTGCAAGTCTAAATGTAACACTTTCATATCTGATTAAATAATTTCTTTTTGAATTATTTTTTTTTTATATATAATAGAAATTTTTAGTTAAAAAATAAAATAAAAAATCCTGATTATTAAATTTTCTAGGAAAATCGGATTTTCTTTATGTACACAAATTAGGGCATCGATCCTGCACATAGTGGTGTGCTATTCGAATGATTTCTGTAATCGATTACTACTGTTCAAACCACGGAGATATACTATAGAAGTGGACACTCTCCACAGCTGTAATGCTAAACTTTTGGTACCCCAAATAAGTTTCAATTATGTAAACATTGGAAATTTAGTGACGTGCAGCGATCCTAGCGGCAAAAGAATAAAGCATTTCCCGTGCTGATTGATAACTAATTTTACTTGTTTTTAATTTTCCGACCTAGTATGTGAACGAGATTATTAACGCGAGCACTAAATTTAAAATATTTCTTTCGCTTTTGCTTACATGGTTGCCTTAGTAACAAATGAATAAAAAAAGATTTAAAAAATGTTCTATCTTATGATTATTATTAGGTTGTAACGAAAGTTTTCCGCCACTGGAAGTATTGTCTGCACAAACAGTTCGCGTTGGTGTCTTTGCCAATATTTTGTCAAACGATTTTTGTTATTTGAAAGAAAAAGACTTGTTTTAGAGCACTGTGTTGTGAAATCTGTAAAAAATTATCATTATGATTAAGTATAAGGTGTCTGAAATGGAACTATCACGCTACCAGATTGAACCATCATTTACTCTCAGTTCTGTTGAAAAAAGTCATCTACAGAATGACACCGAATCATGTGTACAGCTTAAGGTACTACTGTTGTATCATATGACATTGTAAAGATTTGGTACCGAAAGTTCAAAAACGAGGACTAGGACATTTAAGAAGCAGAGCGCTCTGGCCGGCCTAACTGATGCTGATGAGGCCCCCCTACGAGAATTTGTGGAAGAAGATAAAATATTCATCCACTCGAGAGCTAGCTAAAAGAGTTAGACTTTAGTACCATGTCCATTAGTCGCGCAAGGCGTCGTATAAACTTGACATATAAGGTCAATCGCTCGGTACCGCATGAGCTGACTCAAGCAAATCTGGCGGAAAACTTTCGTTACAACCTGATAAAATATCGAGTTTATATTTGTGAACGAGTGTGTATATCGTGGCTCACAGAAAAGAAGTTTTCGCCTGCCGCGGTATATATTTACATTAGAAAATGGTGCGAGTTCTTAATGTAACATGAATTTAGCATTTTAACATGAGTTTTTTAGCGGCAATTTAAAGCTGTGTTAAAATTTGTCACAGAATGAAATAAACGTAAATACTGCTTGTTTGAGTGTGATCGTCATTGTAAATAAACACTTTTTTAATATTGCATTCACACATACAACATTCTTCTAAATTTACTACTATTTCTTAAAATACAGCTTTTGGGCAAAATAATAACACGACATTACATACACAATATTACTTCGCTTCGAAATTATTGCCTCTATTAATTACGAAATAGTATTCTAAGACAATTAGGTAATTAAAACACACCTGAAGCCCGAAATTATTAAATATCACGTTCATAAGTCTATGTATTTCATATTTTTTTGAAGTTCCGCTAATTCAACGATCTCCATTTACTTCGCCTCGATGGAAATATAAACAACCTGGATGCGCAGAAGCAGGAGATGCGCAGTTACCCGGTGTGCGTAGCGCCATCTCTTTGCAACAAAGCGTTATCCAACTTTCTAAGAGAAGTGTCCCCTCCTATACATTTACCTTCGTGGTTCAAACATAATCAATAATCGATTAATCGAATTTTGAATATTCGTGACTTTTACTATTTGAATAGTATTCATTCGTGATTTTTTCACTATTAGAATCGTATTCGAGATTTCACAATTCGAATAGTAATCACAATTTGAGTATTCGAATAGTATTTGCAATTTCGCTATTCGAATATTAGAATAGCATTGGAGATTTCGAATGCCCTGTGCTATTCGAATGGTATGTGCTGAGCGTTTCAATGGATTTTTTAAAATCGATTATCTCGGATGCATTTAATAATCGGTTAATTCAAATAATTTCATTCATTCTTGACCATGACTAACTGCACGATCGTAGGGGAAAGCGGGGTGAAGTGGAACAATTTTTACTTGCTTTATAATAATTTCCTTCCTTTTCATGAGAATTAAAAATTAAACAGAGAATAATATTTTGAACACTTTTAGCTTTCACTGCATTTTTTTCTTCAGAATTTATCCTAATTTTATATTTAGAAAAAAAGGTTTAATTTCAAAAGGTATTCAAACTGTTTCAGTGTGCTCCTTTAACACTTTAGCGCGCAGTGCTCCCGCTCTGGGAACACCAAACTGTGACGTTTTGACTGTTGCCAGTCACGAAGAATAGATTTGATTTCTATAAAAATAGTTGCGGGTGACATAGCTCTACGAGAATCATTTACTTCTTAGCACGTCATTTCCCGTAAAAAAGTTGTCACGATTATTTTTAACAGCACTGACATCTGCTGAAAAATGGAAGAATACGAGAACAGCTGGATAGATTGCCCAATGCTTGAAAAAAGGGCAGCCTTTTCCATCGCTCGACTTAACGACCAGCATGATGGCGGACGATCGAAACGTTCATCGCGTGCCACAGATCTAGAGACCCCCTTTTTTGACGCAGCTGGCTCTGCCGTGAGAATTTTTTTACGGGAAATGACGTGCTAAAATGTAAATGATTCTTGTGGAGCTATGTCACCCGCAACTATTCTTATAGAAATCAATTCTATTCTCCGTGACTGGCAACAGTCAAAACGTCAGAGTTTGGTGTTCCCAGAGCGAGAAAACTGCGCGTTAAAGGGTCAATAAATGAAAAACAAGCTTTATTAGCAGTTCATATATTTTTCTTCATATCACAAGCTTTGGAGGAAATTACTTCCAAAATAGGAAATTCCACTCTAATAACGCCAACCTTACATTTTCTTCTAACATTTGAAACTTCCTTCATGATCCCAAGAATGCATCCAGTTTTTTTTTTTTCTTAAAAAAAAAATCCCGCATATAGTCGTTCTTATATTGCAGAAAAATCACAGATATTTTCTACCCGACATGAAAAAAACCGTTTTGCAATAACGCACAATTCGTTTATCGAATTGCGGTAAATTTAGACAAGAATTTCTGTTTCAAAGCGGCAAAAGAAAAAAAAATCTTTATTTCTTCGTATTGAAAGAGAAATATACTAGAGGGTTAAATGAAATGAAGAAAATACTTCGTTTCCTATTTTCAAATGAATGCGCTTTCTATGAAATCTGAAAAATAAATGGTGGTGCCTGCGTGTTTTTATGTATTCGAGGTAAACTTTAGTGAGATCCATAAATTTCGTGATTTATATAGGGCATATATTTTCAGGAAATTATTTCTGCTCAAAAATATGCTCAGTGAAGTTTTTATTAAAAATTTACTTTCAGCGCATATAGTCTGTTTTTTCCTTTCTTTTTTTTTTCCCAAACCTAATTTTTTTAGAGAATATGAAAGCTTCCCCTTGCAAAATGAAAATCCCCTTGCAAATGAAATTGCATCTTGGACTATTGGTCTTCACTGCAGTATTTGTGTAACAACTGCTACTTTTTAAAATTAATATGGAATCTTGATACAGTAGAAGAATTACTGGGTGATTCCACGGTTTGCTACATTTTTTTTTTAAATCGCATTTTCAAACATGGCTTAGTAATAAAAATGAATTTATTTTCTTTCAACAAAATTCATACTGATTACAAATTGTTTTCTTTTTTTAAATAAATCATTAAAAATCTTAACTAATTAATTTTTTGAAAGATTAATTAAAATTGCTTCGTAACTCATGCTACCAAAAAAGAACACTGAAGTATAGGTAGAAAAATCAAAATTGTATTTCTGCTAAAATTCTACTAAACTGCTATAATCTTTATGACAGTTTGTATGTACCTTTCTTATCACAAAACATCATTTAGTTTTGTAAGGAATATTTTATAAAATTGGTTATTGTATTAAGTGTATGGCAACTCATGCTACAACATATATTCCTGACTTTCTGATGTCTGACTTTGAAGTGTTGACATTCTGATAAAAAGAAACTTTTAGTAAACTGTTGCCAACACAGCTACAAAAATTCGGAATAATTTCTCACGTTCCATTAAAAAAAAATTTCTTTTTAAAGGTCATGTCTATGTTTAAATGTAATCGCCCTACAGCAGTTTCTGAAATTTGCTCTGAACTCGAATATTAAAGCTACAACTACAGTCAGACCTCGTTAGTACATCATTCTCGGGGCCCACTTAAAAGGGACTTACTAAGCGGAGGGACTTCTTAAGCGGAGTGTATATTAAATTGGAAACGAAATTTTAAAGGTTTATTTAAAAAGTTTGCCTATAATTAACATACATTACAGGGGCGTAGCCAGAAATTTTTCATGGGGGGGGGGGGTTACGACTACTGCAACTCATATATATGTATACATGTGTGTGATAATGTAGTGAAGAATATACATTTTGTATAGCAAAAATTTCTCATGGTGGGGGTTATGACCCCCCTAACCTCCCCCTTGACTACGCCCCTGATACATTATAATATTTATACAAATTAGTAAAATAAGAATTTAAATTAATAAAATGGATGACAAATTAAAGAAATTAAAAATACAAACGGTGTACGTAGTACTTATAATTTAATTGTTCAAATTGCCATCCTACGTAGGTCGAAAGGAAGAATAGTTTTGTATGAACTCCAGAAATTTGTTGATAAGGCAACAATCTTTGTAAGGAAAAATTATTTGAGTCGTGCTCAACAAAATTAAGTGCTTTTGATGGATAACCGTGACAAAGAAGGGGAACTGAGATTGTATATTGTACTCTTAACCCTTTGAGGCGCAACCCTTTCCCAATGCTGAAAAAAGGGCAGCCGTTGCCATCGCTCGACTTAACGACCAGCAAGATGGCGGACGACCGAAACGTCCTTCGCGTACCACAGATCTAGAGACCCTTTTTTGACGCGGCACAGCCATCTGCGTGATGCGTACATCTTGCTGGTAGTTAAGTCGAGCGATGGTAACGGGTGCCCTTTTTTCAGCATCGGGCAATCTAATCAGCTGTTCTCACATTCTTTCATTTTTCAGCCGATGTCAGTGCTGTTAAAAATAATCGCGACCATTTTTTTACGGGAAATGACGTGCTAAAAAGTAAAGGATTCTCGTGGAGCTATGTCCCCCGCAACTATTTTTATAGAAATCAAATCTATTCTTCGTTACTGGCAACAGTCAGAACGTCAAGAGTTTGGTATTCCCAGAGCAGGAACACTGCACGTTAAAGGGTTAAAAAGATCGGGAGCTCTGAAAAGATGATGGAATATGCAGAGTGACATCTTATCCAGGTGACTTACTAACGAGATTTGACTGTACTGTTTTTTAGATAATACGAAAACTTTAGAATAAGGAGTAGGATTGGTTCTTTGTTTTGTCCAGACCATTCCCATTTTTTGGTATTGACAAGCAGCGTCACCTATGAGACATTGAGGGAAAACATCTCTCAGTAGCAGCGTACTTATAATGACGTTACATGTTTGGAGTATGAAATCAAGCATGTGCTGTTCAAACAGTGGATTTCAATTTATGAAAAAAGTTTCTCTAAAGCATCATTGCATTTGTGATCATAAAGCGAAATTACATAATCTTCAAGTTAAACATTGCGAAGAAGCAAACCAAGGATGAAAATTTGATCTCATAACGTGTTCGCTTGGGGTGTGACGCAACGTGACAATGGCGCTTGTTGTCAAGTTTGTACCCTTAGGCAGTCTAGAGTTCGACCACTCTGATCATGTGCATATTTTTTGATCAAAATGTTGAAAACGTCAGCTTTTTAGCCTTTTCTGTGCGGCGCCATTCCACTAAACCATTACTCTGCAGCACGATATTTTGCAGAATCTAGATTTTTTTACCCCTTTCGTTGAAATGTTCTTTTGTAAAACTCACTGATTTCCATCCTTTTTTCTTTTCTAAGGCTGTAGATTTTTTAATTTTAATCCTAACAATTCACAATTCGTAACAAAAAGAGTTTCTTTCCTGTATATCATTTCGAACGATGTTTTAAGGTTGAACAAATACTTCCTTAAACGAAAATTATAGGCAAAAGAGAGGCCAACTCTGACGTCATTCAACCGATCAAACTGTAATATATCTGTAATATATGTACTCGGACTAAAAAATGTGCGTTTTCTAAATTTCTCATTTACTGTTAAAGAACAACACTTTATTTTTTATCAGTAATATTTTGCTTTCGCGTTTTTTCAGAAATATTAAATTAAAGCCTTAGATGTTAAGCTATAAAAAAGTACTGATTCTAAAGGAAATCTCAAAAATGAGAAAAATAAGCTTTTTCATCAACTCTTCCCCCCCCCCCCACCCTTTTCAGAACTTCTGTTGAAAACTGCCTCCAAAAAAAGAAAATTCCGCTAATAGCTTTCACCTCATATTTTCTTTTAACATTTGAACTTTCATCGTATTCCTAAGAATTCTTCTATTATTTTTTATTTTATTTTTTTAACCCCGTATATATTCGTTTTTATATCGCGAGAAAAAAAGTCACAGCTATATATATTTTTTTTCTCTGAAATATAAAACAGGGCTGTGGAACGTACAATTCATTTATCGAATTGCGGTAAATTTAGACAAGAATTCCTGTTTCAAAGAGGGGAAAGAAATCCCTATTTCTTGGCATTGGAATAGAAATATATTAAAGACCTAAATTGTGGAGGGGAAAAAAAAATGTTTCCCATTTTCAAATGAATGCGTTTTCTCCCAAATCTAAAGAAATGCATAGATATGGGGAGGTGGAGGTGATGGTGTCTATGTGTTTTCATTTTTTTTTTTGCTGCATTTTTTGATACAAAAACACAATCTTAAACATTTATTTAAAAAATTTATCAACCTTTAAGCCTCGCCCCTGTCAAAATCTCGGACTAAGCATTCTCCCTTTATTTCTCGTACCCGTGATATTTCCAGGCAAGAATGTTCAAATGTTATGCGCCAGAAAGATAAGAGCATTTCAATTCTTATGTATGGATTTTTTAATATCTTATTTTACACGATAGATGGCAGCACCAGGCTATTTTTAATTTAATTCGGAAATAGTTTATTTTTAAATACAGTGTGCTTATAATTAAAGTCCCCAAACGATCAGTAAAGGAAAACTGCTAGGCCTAATGTTATCAAACTTGGTAATTGTGTAAAGGCGGTCATGGAACTTAGTATCCGCGTAGTAACCCGTCATTGACGGGTTACTACGGGTTACTGAATGCAAATTTCTAAAAAGCAAGAACTTTCGTTAGCATTGTAGGAGTACACAGAATGGATGGTAGTATGTTGCCAAAGTAAAGAAAGCGAAGTTATAATTTTTATGTATTGTTAAAATATTACAGGTTAGAGAGTAACTAAGTAATATCATTTCATTCGCATTAGTCGTAATTATGTGATGCGCGAACGAATATTCACGCATATTGAAATAATTTTCGCAAAATCTCAAAATCTAATCAATATTTTTGAAAAATTGGAAGCCTAGAATTTAAGTTGAGTGACAACCTATCATGTCATCTAATTTCGTTTCATTCCCTGCAGTCTTTATTTCGTGATGCTGGAACAAAATTTCAGCATTTTAAAACGATTTTAACAAAATCTTAAAATGTAATCAAAATATTTTAAAAATTCAACGCCTATAAATTAAGATTAGCAACTACCTATCCTATCACCAAATTTCGTATCATTCGTATTAGTCGTTATTACGTGATGCTTGAAGAAATATAAACATATTTTGAGAGAATTTTCACAAAATCTCAAAATCTAATAAAAATGTTTAAAAATTTGGACACCTATAGTTTATGTTGAGCAACCATCTATTATGTGACCCAATTTCATATGAATCGCGTTAGTCGTTATTATGTAATGCGTGAACAAAGATTCCCTCAGTTTTAAACGATTTTCGCAAAATCTCAAAATCTGATCGATTTTTTTTAATTAGATGCTTATAGTTTAAGGTGAGTGACCACCTATCATTTCACCAAATATCATTTTTTCATCTTTGCAGTTATTACATGATGTGCGAACACAAATTTACGTAGTTTGAAACGATTTTCGCAAAATCTCAAAATCTAATCAAGATTTTTTTTAAAATCGGCGCATATATTTTAAGTTGGGTGACCACCAATCATGATACCAAATTTCATTTCAATTGCTTCAGTCGTTTATACGTGATGCCCGAACACAAATTTACGCAGTTTGAAAGGATTTTCGCAAAATCTCAAAATCCAATCAAGATTTTTTAAATATTCGACGCCTATGTTTTAAGTTGAGTGACCACCTATAATGACACCAAATTTCATATCATTCGCTTAAGTCGTTTTTACGTGATGCTTGAAGAAAAAAAGCGTCACGGACAGAATCACAGAACGACAGACAGACAAACTTTTTTTTGAGGGTCGCACAGGATTCCCAGGTGCTTGAAACGGATAGAAATCGCAAAATTTTTGAATTCCAAGAAATGTACAGACAAAAGTCTAATTTTATTTACATAGATTATTATTTTTTCTATTTATTTATTTTCTTTTTCTAATTGTTCTTGTTATGTACTATCACTTGCTCGAAGGATTAATAGGATATCCAGGCTACGCAAGTTTTGCTGTTTTATATATATATAACATATAAAATTGAACATCCTCTCAAAATTCAAAATTTCTATTTGCTTGCTTCAAAATTCTTCAGGGCTTTTCGTAGTGACTTTCGTTTTAAACAAAGTATTTGTATCAGGATCTAAATTTAATTTAAACGCAAGTAATATATCTCCCCTCTTTCCCACGGTCTTCTGGAACCACACCGCGCAAGAATTTCCTCAGGCCAGCAGACCCGGGCAGTTTAACAACCAATAAATGCATCTCTTTTGGAACATGTGATACTGTATAGAAGACGTGATCCGAGGTAATATAAGTTGAAACGCAGCTCGGAGCATAGATTTTTCATGACTTCAGTTGCCATGTAAAACAGTGTGAAACTGAATAAAAATATGTCATCGTAATCCCGAAGTGTTTTTCCGTACAACAGCCCCAGCCCGGTAAACCGTCCTACATCTGCGCCCTGCAGAATCCAGCGGCCGTCCTCCGACAGCGAGAACCAGATGCTGTGGTTAACCCGACGATGGAACTACGCCGTCTTTCTGCTCAACAGCGCCCGACTACGAAAAACCACTACAACGTTCGTCTAACATTACATATATACATTGTTTGACTGTTACTAATTTATTTTTGAGTTAAAAACGGAAATGGAGACGAATAAAGTTACTTAATCCTGTGATAATTCTATTTTTGAAAAACTTTATTTAATTCAATTTTTTTTTTTTTTTTTTTTTTTTTTTTAACATTTTCATTCCTTCCAGCAAATATCGAAAATGTGCAGCCGAATAATTTTGTTAGTTTTAAGAAAATGTTTGTTAAATTAACAAAATATTTCGTTGAATTAACAATACTTTTGTTGATTTAACAAAAGTATTTGCTTTGAAATACAGCCAAATTTTTTTTGAATCAACAAAAATTTTTTCAGCGAAATTGAAAACGTTTTGGATAATTTTACTTTTCAACCTCAGACTTTTATTGAATATTTTTGTTATTAACATTTATTAATCTCAGCTGGCCAGTTCTTTCCAAATACTTTTTATGAAAACAAAATATTAAAAACGGTTTTTAGTTATAAACCGTGCCAAACTTGACTGCATTTGCCTCTCGATGCACTGCATTTTCGCCTAATTATCCAACCTAGCACATCAGTTATGAGTGCAGCTCTGGTTAACGGCATCTCATGTGTCATCACACCCCCTGTGACACCTTCGGATGATTATTACTAATGCCCGCGTTCAAATGTGACGTTCCGAATGTCACACTGGAGCAACATTCCTGCAACAACTCACATTCATCTTGAGGTCTATGCATGATGTTTTGAATATGCAGGAGCTGAAACAGATGCATGCTTATATCGTACGAACTGCTGAATAATATGTGTGCTGAAATATTCAATAGATTATTCTGATATACTGCTTGGTTGCCGCACATATATGAAGTGCAGAAAGGACAATTAGATGTAATATATTAACTCCATTACAGGTGGTAGGTCATATAAAGATTAGAAGCCAAAGCCCGTTGTGGAGACAGTGACAACGGGATCTAGAAAAACATCGGACGGCAATATGTCTACACTCTATATATAATCTTCGTCCACCTAAAATAAATAACTTCATATTCATTTTTTATTATACATACTCAAATCAAATTTCATGTTCTTCCGGAAATGTGAGGAAACTTTCCGCATTCGAAAGACGGTTACAGCCTTTCTTATATCCATGCAGACGATTTATTTGTGAACAAAAATAAACTATGTAATCTGGAAAAACTATTTTAAACGAATTGGAATCACACCTTCCTTTTAAATCCTGATGACTATGATAAATATGACGTCATATCGATTGCAACAGCTTATTTTGTCGCGCAAATGATACACTTTTTTGACTCTCGGAAATAAAATAGTGCTAAAAAAAATCGCTTACCAATGAGGGGACCCGTGGATTTTCAGATTTTTAAAGTAGCACAAATTGGTTTTATATTTTTATACATAATTATGAAAAATTTCAAGCGGATCGCATAAACGGTGCGGATCGCATATAGATGTTATTACGCTTTTTCTGCTTTTCGATCTTTTTGAACTTTTTAATCTTCTTGGGGTAAAGGCGGTAAAATATTTACACCCTCCAAAAAAAGTATTCGAGCAAGAGAGAAATTTCCTATTTTAGATTTGCGAATAATAATTGAGTGTTTGAAAAACGCACAACTTGATAGAAATATAGAAAGTCAAATTTATACATAGCCTAATTCATATCCTTTGATAAATAATTTTCAATATACGAAAACAACGTAGGAAATTGCTTTCTTGCTCGAATACTTTTTTTGGAGAGTGTACATTGAAGTGGTTGCCGGAATCGTTGCAGAGTCAGGGATCAGCGTATATATATAGGAGGCTTTATTTGCAATAATTATTAATGCTTCTGATTTTGTAGACAATGGCACCGTACTGGTGAACGAAATTCGTTTTAAATTTTTTACTATAAACTATGTTACACTTTATAATAGCCTCGCAGTTGTCCAATTGGTGGAAGCTCCGTTCCCATCAGAACACCGAAAGTGATGTGTTGGGTTTTGTCAGCGTTCGGGAGGGTGGCACCTTCTCTCGACAGGATAGACAGTGTACGCTTAACCATTAAATGCACGAATTTTTAACACTTTCGCTTTCGATCACCCGATAGCCACGAGTGTAAGCTAAATTTCTTATATGAGTTTGGTGAATAACTAATTAATTTATCGTAAAACACTCAGTTTGAAAGAAAAATGGGAATTTTTTATTATTCCCAACATGAGAATCATTTATTATTACCTTACATTCGTTTGAGGAAGTTGTTTAAAGGGTAAAAAATAAATCCTCATGTAATACTTTGTCAGAAATAAGGATTTCATTGGCACATTTAAAAACCAAAATCAGGGAAACAGTTCGACACACCGCATAGGCTAAACGCAGGTTACTTATTCAGAAGAGAAAAAAAGATTTTAAAAAAGAAATCGTTTTCTTTCAGTAGAAAAATTTTGCAAATGTTGTTAAAATCAGGCATTTTTTAACAATAAGAAAAGGATAAAATCTCAATAAACGCAGTTTAATTAAGAGGAAATGGGCTCTGATTATTATTTTCAAGATTTGAAAATTGAAATCAGTTATGTGCAGCAAAAACTTGTGTTCAATCGAATGGTGTTTAATTTTTGATCTGCTCAAAAGATTAAAAATCCGAATCAGCCATTGTCAAAAACCTGTGAATGTCAGGTTAATATCTCACTTTTAAGAATTACAAAGAATGGAAAAGCTCAACTTTAATACTTACGTTTTATTTTAAATGTACCTATTGCATAGCACGCGTATTTATGCGTGAAAAACATATTATTTTTTAACAATTAAAAAAATGACATGCGAAATATGTTGGTTAAAACTACACAATCAGAGACTTCAAGGATTCCCTTCTTTTACAAAGCACGAAATCAGATTATCGCTCTTTCCCTGTTCTCTTCAGGAAGTGGTTTAAAAAAAAAAAAAGTAGATTCACTCCTGTTTGGAAAGTTTAAAAATCCGCCCTCGTAAAACAAACACTTTCTGTCCAGTTTTATAGAAATAAATGAAATCAACTCAACGGAAGACATAAAAAGGATTCGGAAGGAGAAAACCTGTTGTTCTGTGAGAAAAAAAGAAGTTTTACTTCCGTTTAGATTACTTCAATCAGAATGAATTTGGCCTGGGGTACATTTTGTATTAATTAAAGATAAGACTCACTAGGATAACAGGGTGAATTAGATTTTCTTGAAGTTTTCAATATCCAGAAAAAGATAGTCTTTTTATTGTTGATTACTATGTTCAAAATCCTTTCTGTATGTAGGAAATTCCTCTGTTCTCAGTTACCTCAATTTCCTGCTTTCCTATTGGCCCTCAAAGGACTCTCTCCTGAATCCCTGCTTCCAATTGGTCCTCGTAAACCCTATCCTGAATCCCCCCTTTTCTGTATAAGCAAAGCAAATTTTTGCCATTCTACACTAACAACGGAATGCCATAAATGCTGAAACCGATCTGCTCTAATAATTTTTGAATTGGTGCTATTATGCGTTGTTTCTTTATGCTTATGCATTAGTTTCTATAGCAAGCTACGTTATCGCGCTTACTAAATGAATCTTTCTTGGCATTCATATTCTGAACAAGTTTGAAGGACATAACTCAGCCGACTAACCTAATTAACTCACATATCTAACACCGTTAAACTGCACCGCTCAATCTGTTTAATCTGATGTGTATATTTACTAAATTTATTATGAGCATTACGAAACTGCCCTAATTTCTCAGGATGAGGCATCTCACAATATACATGTTTGCTAAATATTAACCACCTGATTGACAGTGCTAAACCTAACTAGTGTCACAGCAGTGGAATAATTAATGAGACTATTTCAGCCGGCCATAGCAACGATATATCTGCGTATCATGTGCTTGCATTTCTAATACATCAAGAGAATGGAGACAGTGAATCACCTGGAACCGTATGCAACTACTTAAAATTTGTGATTAACTAGAACGAAAATTAGTGAAATGGTGATAAAAATGGTTTGTGGCATTTAACCCTTTAACGCGCAGTGTTCCCGCTCTGGGAACGCCAAACTCTGACGTTTGGACTGTTGCCAGTCACGAAGAATAGTAGATTTCTTTAAAAATAGTTGCAGGTGACATAGCTCCACGAGAAACCTTTACTTTTTAGAACGTCATTTCCCGTAAAAAAATGGTCACGATTATTTTTAACAGCACTGACATCGGCTGAAAAATGGAAGAATGCGAGAACAGCTAGATAGATTTCCCAATGCTGAAAAAAGGACAGCCGTTGCCATCGATCGACTTAACTACCAGCAAGATGGCGGACGATCGAAACGTTCATCGCGGGCCACAGATCTAGAGACCCATTTTTGACGCAGCGGGCTGTGCGTGCACAGCCCGCTGCGTCAAAAATAAAAAAAATAGAAAAGGGTTAAATAGAATTGAATTTTCTGTTTGCACATTTAAAAGGTAAATTTTCTGTTTGCACATTTTAGGGTTAAATAGAATTAATTTTCTGTTTGCACATTTAAAATTAAGCAATTATGGAAAATGCTTCCAGACTTACAGCTGTAGTTCGAAGAATCAAATCTTATACAAGGTGTTCCTAAACTATAGGTCAAAAAGCTAAAGGCTAGTAGAGGAAAACAAAACGGTTCCGACCAAACAGCAATGTGGGATTGGAAATGTTGTATTCATGTACTTTGTTTTTTGGGTGTTGTGCCGAGAGATTTTTGGGACTTTCTTCGATTTTTGGTAATACTAGCAATAATAGATAAATTTCTGATGTCAGCTTCTTGAACAAGGGATGATTTCTTTTAAAATCAATATGCATAAAAATTGAAATGTCAACATCCTACTTGGTCATGTTAAAATATTTTTTTGGAGTTGAGGTTCATTCCTCGTGAATAAAGGCTAGGAAAAATAAATAATGTTTTTAACTGACAGCGAAAATGCCGTCCCAAAAATGGAACACCAGGCGTAAATGGGATAATATTCCCTTTGGAAGAAGTGTTGAAGTAACAATAAACTTTCTGATCATCGTTTGTCAAAAACGAACACATTTTTTACAGAAAGAACTTAACTAAAAAAGAGTTTACAAGTTATTTCGTTTCATGATGAAACTCTCCGAGAAAAGGTCATTGTTTATGAAATTTGATTCCTCGTATATCTGCAATATACGTATGCCTCGAATATCCAGCCTGTATATCTGCAATATACAGGGTGGTCTGCGCATCAAAGGTTTGCATTCCTAATACATCAAGAAAATGTGAAGAAGAGAATCACCTGGAAATTTGTAGTTGCATAAAATCCGTGATTATTTTTGCATATTTGAAATAGAGCAAGTATGTGAAATTCTGTTAGGCTTAACCCTTTAAACAGCAACCGAAAGCTTTGTATCGTCTCGAAAAATCCCTATACAGTAATGAGAAAACTATCTGTCTCATCTCGCATCCATCTTTACTAACCAGGTGAAGTAACTGAGAACTAACCGGCATTTCTTTTACAGCTGTCAAAAAGGTGACGTCATAAATTAAAAACTGCATGAGACTGATAAGCTGTGTCACAAAATTCAACATCATATTTGCAATTTGTACGATTCTAAACTACACAGGATAACGTTTTTCACGAGATTAAATTGAATAAACTAGTTTCTTCTGCTGAACCATGTAAGGTTTAAGCAAAGAACCATTTATCAAAAAGTTGTTGGGGTTATACGGATTCAAGCCCAATTTACCTCGTTAATATATATTTCGAGATCATTAAATTAAAATTGTTGGTTATATTTATCATTTTTCAGCGATTACCTTACAACTAATTAAGCAATAATTAATACTATATTAATACACATCCCTCGGTAGTTTCAACAGAAAGGACGACCTCAAGGTTTTTCTTTTTTTTAAATAATGAGCGTTAAAAATAATCAGTGTAAATTGATAATTAAAATACCTCGTGCACGCTTATGGCTGACCCAAAGCATACGCTTTCTATTCCGGGAATGAAAGGTTAAACCACAGTTTACTCCTTCCGACCGAACATTTCGAAATTAATTGCTTTGGTGGTGTCAGGTAAACCGAAGCTTCGTGTGCCCCAAAACAGCTCCAATGATTCACGAAGTGTCCCGGATGATGTATTAGTTAGATACGGACACTCGTTGTCATTCAAATATACAGTTATTATGACCGAAACGCGATGGCATCGTTAATAACTTCCCTGTTCCTAGGAGTGCTTGAATCAGAGAGTGGTGTGCTTTCGTGAGCGGCGTATTGTTAGGGTTATAGTTTCATGCATTAGTGTGTGCTCACGTATGAATTAAAGATTGCTTTAACGAAACAAAAAAATGTAATAAATACAAGCAAACCAAGTTGCGAAATAGGACTATATCTAATATATCCTGAATGCTGGATGAATATTTCTAATTTTTAAGGTTAGAAATACGATAACAGTCCCAGCAAACACACAGGTTTTCTGAACGTCTGTTAACGTTCAGAAAACGTCTTCTGAACGTTAATAGACGGTCAGAGAACCTGTGTGTGTTTGCTGGGGTCGTATTTCTAATTTTAAGGTTAGAAATATTCTCGGTAAATATTTCTCACCCTAAAATTAGAAATACCATGCATAAGTAAATTAGAAATAAGTTCATGGTCTTATTTCTAACACTAAAATTAGAAATATTTGTTCAGTATTCTGGATACATTAGACAGTCTCAACTTAACCCATTTGTGCCTAGCGTCCCTTTTTTGGGACGGCATTTTCACTATCAGTCGAAAACGTTATTTATTTTTCCTAGCCTTTATTCGCGAGTATTGAACCTCAATTCCACAAAATATTTTAATATGGCCAAGTAGGATGTTGACATTTCAATTTTTATACTTAATGATTTTAAATGAAATCATCCCTTATTCAAAAAGTTGACATCAGAAATTTATCAATTACTGCTGGTGTTAGCAAAAATCGAAGAAAGTCGCAAAAATATCCAGGCACGAATGGGTTAATATTAATGTTGGGTCTCCAATATCTAACAAGCAATGTTATTTCCTCAACGGCGGGCCCTTTTGTTACCTTTCGGACACTAGCTACAACTAAGGCCGGAAGTGTTGGCACCTATAGGTGCTCCTATAATAAATAGTAATAGTTCATAATTTCACAAGGGCCAATATTGCCGCTTTTGAAAGGACGGAGAAGTAAAAACAACCACACCCACCGAACCAAAACAACCAAATACGAGGGTCAAACCTAGAATCATGAATACAGAGAGTGGAGCCATAACCACCGTGCAATCTAGGGCGACAAACTCCAATAATACTTACAATTTATACGCCAATATCAGCTGCACATTGGCTAGTGAAAGTGTGCATTTTGCAATAAAGCTGTTTTTAATTTATACCTAATATCTGATCTGTAATAAGTTACATGTACAATATGTTAATGCAGTGTGTCCAGCAAATAACACCCTGATTTTAAAGTTAAAAATCTCAAAAACCAAGATCAATAGAAGGGTGCAGCAAACGGGGTGTTTATTATACAGGGTGATCCATTTAAAAAAGAACCCGAAGGTTTTTATTATTACCCTTAAATCTTAGTGGCAATTATTCTAACACTGAGACATAAATGTTTGAAGCTTGTTTAAGCGTGGGAGACAATTTCCAACACTGTTGGAGTCTTACAATTTTATTTGTGAGGTAAAATAGAAATAAAGGCACATAATGTAACTTAAGTCTGATCATTTATTTTTCAAAAACATAATTTATTAAAATTTTTCACATTATCATTCCTCACCATTTTGAAAGCAAACGTGAACACGTCGAACCGTGTTTTCTGACTCTCTTGTCTCAACAATGTTGGTCTTACTGACAAGATTTCTGCAGTTATGGTTTGTTTTAATTCATCCATGTTTGCAGCATTTCTCTGTAAAACCCAAATTGTTCTCTTTGCATTCAAAATAGTGGCAAACATTTTCAACATTTGCTGTAAGGAATGAAAATGTAAAAAAATTCGAATTAAATTGGTATGTTTTTCAAAAATAAAATTATAACAGGATTAAATAATTGCGCTTCCATTTCTTCACGTTCCACAGACAGATGTGTGGCATGTTATTGGTGCTGGAAGTTCTTTGGAATTGTGGCACGCGATTGGTTCTAGTATATCACCATGTTCGATTACATCCACACAATAAAGTATTCGAGTAATAGCTAAATTTCCTTTTTTTTTTTGTTATTGACTAAATAGTTTTTGGAAAGACTTAGGCCGCATTCGTAAACGCCAAACGAGTTGCACGCGTGCAACGAATTTCTATCTAAGGTGTTCGTAAAGGAAACTGAGTGCATTCAGTTTAAAAACTAGAGCGTTCGTATACAAAACTGAGTGCAATTAGTTTCAAACGAAGTAAACTGAGAGTGGATTCGGTTCATTGAGTTTGTTGAGAAGATTACTTTCTGCACGTTGTTTTTGTTTAGAAATGGCGTCCGTTGTTATGAAAAAGTATGTTGTTATGAAAAGTATTTTACGCGTGCTGAAGCTGCAAATATTCTTTTTTCGAGGAGGAAATTCAAGCATACATTAGAAACTGCTACAAAGGTACATAATTTTTCAAAGGTAATCATTTTCTTGTATTTTTCATTTTAGTAAATTCAAAAGTGTATGTTTTAGTGTTGAGATTGAAGTTGATTTAAACCGTTATTAGCGAAATTTCAACTTCTCTTGCTAAATACTTTTGAAAAAATGAAGTTTAAGTTGAAATTTCTAAATTTTGATCTGTGCACTTCAATTATGGTCACTCTTTCTTTTAAAAATCCTGTTGATTTTATATTGAATATGTACTAAAAACTCTCCTCAGCAAACTTAAGGCATTCGCGAATTATAAATAAACACGTCTCCTCCTAGGTGACGAAACAAATATAAACTGAAGTTGTTCGCAAAGTCAAAAGAAACTGATAACCACTGACAGCACTAAACACATGCATTCCAGTTTTCCTACGACAACTCGTGCAACGAGTTTGTCGTTTTCGTATGCCCCCTTAGAATTAGAAAAAAAAATATCAGAAGTTATTGTTATATATGATATGGTTCACTTTGAAGAAGAAAAATATTTCAAAAATGAAATCTACATAAGAAATTTGGCTGACGGGCGAATACTTTTAAGAGGGTGTAGGTAAATTAAATGATGACAACCGCGTGATTCTTCAGCTTTGGACGGTCATTCATTTGTTCTTCGATATTGATGGGCAAACATGTATCTAAAGTCGCATTTAACCGGGGCCATCGCTAAACAACGGGCCTGCTTATGAGTTGCCATCCCTAAAAATGAGTTTATCATTGAGGCCTGTTTCCCCAGTCACAGTATTCTATTTTATTATTCTAAGTATTATAAATGTTATATTATTTTATTATTTTAAAACAATTTTTTTATATTTTTGTCGTACTAAAGAACTTTAGATGTAGGTAATCGTTTTGTGAATCTTGCGCCATTTTCTTTCATGAAAATTTATCCTAAAATTCGAACATTTTGCTCTGAATGTAAAGGTAAGTGAACGCTTATAATATATTTAGAAATTCTAAAAATATGTATGTAAATCATGTTTAGTGAATAATTACTCATGTGTTATTTATAAATAAATTATTTTAATCAGAAATCGTATTACTTGAGTAGTTTTTATTCTTGTAAATAAGCATGACGTTTGATACTATTTAGACGATTTAATTTTGCCAGTTGAAAATGTTATTTATCAGTTATATATGCCTTGATTATGTGATTCAGACTTACATCTGGTACAGTGCAGAAATACAGTAAATTATAAATTATTGATTTTTGCCCGTTTATACAGAAACTTCAAATGTAGTTAATATTTTGTACAAGCGTTCATTATGCTTGCTCAATTCCTAAGTTCGATTGAGAAAGCGACAAAAGAATAATATATACTACATGAAATGTCTTTATTAAAGAATAATTAATTCAGGGATCACGCTATAGAGCGTATTTTATCAATTTTCTCCAATGTACAGGATATCCCGAAAACACTGAAATGCGCTTTAATACATCATTTGTTAAAGATTAATGTTGAATTGTTTAAAATAACGTAAGAAATACGACTACGTTCATGAAATATTCATTATAAAAATGTCTTTCTCATTTGTGTATTTAGTTATTTTAAAGTATATTAAATATCCACTTCTGAAACTAAAATAAGCAATCGTGAATCATGAGAGTAAGCGCTACTTTGTTTTTCCTTCAAATTATATGCATCTATTTTCTTTATGTAAATATGTATCATAGCAAACAAATTAATCATGAGTTCGTACTTGAATAAGTAACACAATTACTACTTAAAACTACATTAAATAACGTTTGAAAGCACTGGAAAGCTTAAGAAATGCCTGATGTATATGTGAAGACTCGAGCATCCGTAGGCCTCTTTGGATGGCTCATCAAAATACACGCGCAGGCCCGTTACTAATTGCGAAGGCCCCGATTTAACTCTCAAACCCTGATCTAATCTTTATCAAAAAGCTACCACTCACCTGGCGAAGAAAGAAGCTGCCGCAGACGGCTGGGTGATACCAAAAGGCGAGTTCCCGCACGGCGTGCTGTATGACGTCCCTTGCAGGAGCGAATGTTGAGAACACCCTCCGAAGGACAGCGAGTGCGGGAACTGTTTCCAAACGGACTCTTCCCTCTGCTTCAGGACCTTCTCCGCTTCGGACGCCTGCCTCCAAGCCCTCTCGCATATGGCCCTCTCCTCGTCCGACAGGCCTGAGAAAGGGTCCCGGTCGCTGTGCTCGCTGTAGCCGCTGGATGGAGAGATCAGCGCTTGCTGAGCACGGCTGAGGACGTGCTGCCTGGAAGGATTCGAGGAAGAGGACGAGGTGCTGGGAAGTCGTGGGTGGCTGGAGTGTTGGGGCTCCTGTGGTGCTGACGGATTCTCCAGCGGCAGAGGAAGAATCTGGTCAAAGAGAATTGAAAAATTATTTATAAAATAGATTATAGAATTTAAAAATTAAATATCACAAAAACTACACTGGAAGGAGGGGGGGGGGTGCATTCTCAGCAAATCGAATCCAAGAATTGCAAAACACAGTGGAACCTGCTAAAATGACTCCGTGGTAAAGAAATCACCTGTCTTTAGTGACCGCTTTTGTACAGTTCCATTTTACTCCAGCCACATTTTACCACCTTCGTATGGTAACTACCTGGTGGAACCAATCATCTGACAGCCATGTTTGCACGTGGCTTTCCTTAGAACTTTCTCTTTTCTTTTTAGTTGTATTTATTTTATTATTTTTTATGTTTCCTTATCATCTTTTCAATCTTTCTCTTTGGTCTTCCTTCCTTTCCTATCTTATTATTTTGTACATTTAGGGTACTGGAATAACTGAGATAGTTAATTGTGGCAAAAGTTTCGATATTTTTCTACTGTGTTTGTCCCTTTTGGATTAATAGAGGTATAAGCATTCTTCATTTGCCTTAATAAAAACCTCAAAAATTATGAAAATCGAAAATAGTGACCACATTTATAAGGTGACTTATTTTTTCTTCCCAAGGATGTTCACATTAGACAGGTTCCACTGTATATTGTGGAAGGAATTTCTCCCGTTCAGGAGTTTACAAAATCTTATCGAATTGAAGAATCCGATTTGCTGCCAGTATCTCCCCAAAATCAGCAGAAGATGAAAACCAGAGGTATGTTTATTTCAAAAGCTGTATGTACGATATGCAGAAATTTCAAAATTGGTTACCAATATTGCTCTCAGCATTTGTAAGCATTTTGCGACACAGTCTTGATAGCCCATCAAGTCACTTCGACCTGTGTCACATAGGACGTCACTCGTGTACCACTGGTATAGTGAAAAGTGGCCGAATGATAACTTTACTCTTGAGGGTAAACGTGACTCTGTATGATTAGACAAAGTTACAGACAAAACTGGTCGATATATTTACAATTTTTAACATAACGACTGCGTCTCTTAGCATAAATATTACAGCTAAGCCCCTTCCTTTAAATGAAGTTCGTGTACTCCACTGCAAAACTCCTAGGTGGAGTTAAGAATAATCTCAAATGTCATGAGCAAATAAAACTTTCCCCATCTGCGGAACATGTAACTGTAAATTCTGGCAATCCACACATGATTATCTCCTCTCCTGATTGCCGTTCTATAAGGAGTATTAGACAGGAACTCTTCTCTTGGACTTTCTAATAGTTTTTGGTCTCATGTTTTTGGCTTTGTCCATCACTAAACTAGAAGTCCAGGGTGACTGATTATTTGCTTACGACTTAACTTCCAAGTCACTGTGAGGCTGCACTTACAATTTCATCAGCTTATTTTCACTATCTTGTATTTTGACATAGGATGAGCCATATAGATATGAATATCAGGAGGTGACATTATCTGTCTTCAGCATTGGACGAAATGAAGTAACTGAGTTGGTCTAAGTATGGTGGAACATTTAGTTTTGATTCGAGCGGATGCAAAAGGACCGAGTCCGAAGGAGTCTGTCCTTCAGAGAACCGGATCCTCAAAAGAACCGACTTTACCCACCACTACACTATACTTCCACTTGCTTGGTACGGGGTAGTAAAAGTTGTTAAAATTAACACAATTTCAAGAAATATTAAAATTTTGGTACAATTGAAGGGAGAAATTGGTACTATCACCATGGAATAACAATGTTTTGGTCAAGGCAATATGGCGGTTCGGTTACAGTTTCGGATAAGTATCTCCTGGTATTCCTATTTCTATGCAATGAGCTCCCGCTGAAGGATATTTGGCAGTCGAAAGGACGTCATAGTGACGTCACACTACTCTTAGGGAAATTATTCTTATATTTCAAACTATCAATAAATCTTTTAAGCTCCAATGCACATTAAAACTGAGCTGAATATTAAAAAAAATTTGGTAATGTTTAACAAAATGTTTCTACTATTGCTTTGATAAATCTAATAATTATTCATGTAAAATTATTTAACCCCTTAAAGGTCGTATTATTTTCAAGAAATTTGTTATAAAAGAGCCTATATTGAAAGACTCATTTGAAAGACACAGTCTTTCGAGATCTGTAGCACTTACATGGCTTTCATCTCAGTTGTTCCGAAGTACAAGCTCATATTTTTTTTTGCAAAGTACAATTTACAGCACAGGGACGGGCAATTTTACATCCACACCCAAAGCCGGGAGTCGAACCCGGGACCAAAGGATGGTAGTAGGGCGCGCTAGCCACTACACCGCTTGGGCGGCAGCCTATTTTTTATTCCAGAAAATTTTATAAAATAAGAGCATGTACAATATATGTATTCAGTTTAAGGTTTTGGATATTTTTTAAGCGCGAAAGAAAAAGAAAAAGTTAAATTTCTAGGAAAAGCCAACATTCAGGGTTATTATGACTGAGTGTGTGTTTTGTAGTAAGCAAGGAGTCATTAAAAATATATGTTTTAATGACTCCTGTGCAAGGAGAAATTAATTAAACTTACTTCGTAAAATAAATAAATATTTAAATTGCACAATGCATATCACAAATGCACGTATTGGAGTACTACTACCATCTATTTAAAAATAAATTATCTCCGAATTAAGTTAAAAATAGTCTGGTATTGTGATCTGTTGGGGAAAATGAGATATAAAATAAATCCGTGCATAAGAATTGAGATTCTCTTATTTTTTTTTTGGCGCATAACATTTAAATAGTATTGCCCAGAAATATGACGGGCACGAAAAGCAAAGGAAGAAAGCTTAGCCTGTGCTTTTGACGTGAGCGAGGCTTAAGGAGTTAATAATCATTATTGTTTTCAACAGCAACGCCAAAGTTTTCACACGTTATTTTAAATCAGAAATAAAGCTTTGTCTAAAAGGTTTAAATTATTTAAGTTTTATTTTATCCGGATGAGCAAACACTCACAGTGACAAAAAGTATCTCAAATGTTGAACAAAACTTTTCAAATTGGCACACTTTTTCTAAACCTATCAAAATCTAACGTAAGCTCATTTTAAAGCTCTTAGAATGTTTAATCGATTACCCCAACATAACTCAAAGCCCTTATTAAATCTGTTGTAGCGAAGAAACTGAACATTTTATACTCACCTTTACGGAAGCAAATACCGAACAAATACCTAACAAAACCTATCCAAACCCCTATAAAACCACGATGTAAAGCCGAACAAAAGGCTGTAACCATGTATTGTGATGTAAATTTCGAACACGCGATAGAATTTTGAAGAGAGTGAGTCTCACTTTAAACAATCCAGGGCGTATTCAGTGGATGCCTTTCGAGATTAAACGCTACGCTGGTGACTGTTGACACAGAGTGTAATGAAATTTCAAGAGCAGACGAACTTCCAATATACTTCGCCCCCTAGAGGCACGTGTAAAGGGTAGAAAGAGAGATTGTCGCTCAGGCGACGTCGTCGCGAAAGATTACGTGGGAAAATGGAATGGTGTGATTTTGAAAATGCGAAAATAATGCGAGTGAAAAGAATATTGTACTCTGGAAAAGAACGGTTTAAAAATATGTTGAGGATCTTTCAAGGTTTAAAAATTAAAAACCGTGTGTTCGATTATGTTATGTGCAAATTCACATCGTCCAACCGTTCTGTTGAAAATTTAAAGAAATGCATACAGAAGAATGTACGCCCATCTTTAAAAATCTGAAGAGCCTCCATTTTCCCTATTTAAAAAAAATCGCAAGTTTGAGCTTCAGAAACATTTTTAATTGCGAATAAAGTAAGAAATTTAGATATCGTAAGTGAGATTGAAGTAATTTGTGCTGTTGGTCATAAAATTGCTTTGATTTGAGTGTACAGTGTTCAGTAATATGGTTTTGATTGAAAACAATTAAAAAATGCAGAAATTGTTTTAACTCAAGTTTTTAGTTACTCGAGTAACTGACGTTTTTAGACTCGAGTAAATCTATCATTCACCAGAATAGTGTGATTCTAAGGCAAATCACAACGCGAATCAACTGTAAAAATATGTGTTCCTAAAAGATGCATAGTTAAGAAGAGCCGAAACAAACAGTATTTTCAGTCCTAACCACTTAAGCGGCAAGCTTATGTCAATGACTATGTCATTTTATCTCTCACCTCCTTTATTGAAAATTGTCCGAAAATTGTGTCCCAAAAATGCGACGTAAAAGTATGCCACATAATTTGACATATATTTAAATACTATTAGTTCACAACGCCTTTAATTTATTGTTACAATATTTCGTAAGCTGTAGAATATGCATCACATGTATTTTTTACATATTACTGACTATGTCATTTTATCTCTCACCCCCTTTATGACTGTGATGACGTCACTTTCGTAGGCCAAGTGATGACGCCAAAGCTTGGTGACGTAGGAGTTGTCAAGCTTTCTATATCTAGGAGGCATTGACGTAGAGCAGTGTCATCTGAAGAATCACTCAAAAGGGGAAAGCGTGCTCATGATATTCTCCTCTTTGAAAAGCAACAAAACCAAAATATTATCATGTATGGAATACCAATGAATGCAATCAAACAATCTTGTTTTATTTTGAAGAAAATTCTAGAATTCAGCATGTGTCATTGAAGCAGACGATTCATCCAATTTTTTTACTAAAAATATAAAGCCATTAATGGCAGCGTACTGAGTTTAACACAAGAAAAATTCAACGTGTTCTAAAAATATGCAAAAAACATGATTTATCTTTTTAGACAAGCAAGTGTTTTCTAAAAAAATTCCGTAACATCTGTCTATTCCTGTATATGGATGCTCATTTAGAGTTTGTTCAAGTGCTATATCTGATCTCAACTAACGCAGTAATATTTCAATCAATAAAATCATCTGGGCAACCAGAATTTAAATAAAGTATTTTTATGAAATAAAAATAAAAATAAAAGTTATGCTGCACTATTTAAATGACTTGCGGCAGATATTTCAAAAAAATTTGACCGTTAGGTCAAGTGTATATGCAGTGTGACAATTTGAGCTTTCCGAATGTATGAGACCCTTGAATGTGTTCCGTCAGCACCTCCGAAAGATAGAAAGCCTGGCAACTGAAACTTTGACGTCATCATCAGACCTTCAAGGAATGACGTCATTGCAGTTTTACTTACACAAAGTAAAACTATTTAAAATTTCTGGTGGATGCTACAAATATTAGAAAAATCTTAAATAAAAAATTAAAATTTAAATACCGTTCTCATACAAAATTATTCATTTCGGTCTATTTCCTTATCATATTATCTAATTAGTCATATCTAAAAGCTGCCATTTTTCATAAAACTATATTTTTTATCTCAAATTATTAAAACATTGTTATTCATGAGTAAATTCACCAGAAACTTTGTATACTTTTATTTTGTGAAAATAAAACTTTTAAATGTAAGCCAAAAGATGACGTCGAAGCTTGGTGACGTAAGAGTTAGGCTTTCTTCATCTAGGAGGTGTTGGTTCCGTTCATGTGATCCAGATGAGATTTGAGTAACAGTTTTCTTAGAGATACGGGCTCTGGATTCTGTGAATAGTTCAAAGTGGTGCTCACATTTAAGAATTTAGGTATATGAACCCAAATTTTTCAAATGGTAACGCCCACTTCCTATATAGCAAAAATTCTCAATGCATGTAAATGCATTAAGACAGCGTTTCTCAACCTGTGGGGAGCGCCCCCCAATGGGGGCGCAGAGCGTTTGCAGTAGAGATGAGACGGGCTCAGCCCGAGCCCGAAAGCCCGAGCCCGGGCCCGAACCGGGCTCGGGCTCGTGAACAATTTCTATTTTATTGAACATACTCCTTGAAACATATTTTTAAAAAGTGATTCATATGGAAAATAAAAGTACTTATAAAAAAATAGCGCCATGGGTGCTTAGAAGGCGCGTGAAGCTCTTTGGGTATTTCAGAACGGCGGCTTATATTGCTTAGTTAGTCATGAGATCCGACATTATTTCATAAACATAGATATAAAGAATTAGAAATTGCATTAAAAATTTGCAACTCTATTTGTCTTTAATTTGCACAAACGGCAAAATTTATTGTATTCTATCAAATAATTACTTCTTTGAATTTTATTTATCTTTAGCAGAACTTTCGGGCTCTGGTTCCGACTTAAATAATATTCCTCCGGCTCGGGCGGGTTCAGATTAAAAGTCTTCGGGCTCGGGCTTCAAAAAATGAGCCCGAACTCATCTCTAGTTTGCAAGGGAGCGCGAGAAAAACCAAACAGCATGTAGGGATGCATGTTTTTTAAAAATCATCTTATTTATTCTCACTTGTATTCAAAAATATATCCATTTTCGCTTAAAATGGTCATTCAAACTTTAGTGATAACATTATTTTGTAGAAAATTCCTCTAAATGCTCATTGTTGAAGATTAAAAAACTGAATGTATGCTGAAAAATGTGAGGGGGGGGGGCGCCACCGAAAGTTAGCGTTTGTTGAGGGGGGGGCGACGTAAAAAGATTGAAAACCTGTGCCTTAAGAACAAAAAGTTGTGCGCACAAATATTAAATAGTTTTACTATGACTAATAGTTTTACTATGTGATATTAAAACTGGTATGACGTCACTTTCGTAGGCCAAGTGATGACGCCAAAGCTTGGTAACGTAGGAGTTGTCAGGCTTTCTATATCTAGGAGGTGGTGACATAGAGCAGTATCATCTGAAGAATCACTGAAAAGGGGAATGCGTGCTCTAGATATTCTCGCCTTTGAAAAGCAACAAAACCAAAATCGTCCTGTCTTGAAAAGGTTAATTTGATACTGAGATCGTATGGAATACCAATGGATGCAATCAAACAATTTTGTTTTTTTTTCGAAGAATATTCTAAAATTCAGAATGTGCGATTGAAGTAGACGATTCATCCAATTTTTTACTAAAAATATAAAGCTATTAATGGCAGCGTACTAAGTTTAACACAAGAAAATTTCAACGTGTTCTTAAAATACGCAAAAAAGACATGATTTATCTTTTTAGACAAACAAGTGTTTTCTAAAAAATTCCGTAACATCTGTCTATTCCCATAGCAGGATGCTCATTTAGAGTTTGTTTAAGTGCTATATCTGATCTCAACTAACGCAGTAATATTTCAATCAATAAAATCATCCGGGCAACCAGAATTTAAATAAAGTATTTTTATGTAAGAAAATAAAAAAATTTCGGCTTCTTTTCACAATTTTGCGGTTGATATTTCAAGAAAATTTGACCGTTTGGTCAAGTTTATACACAGAGTGAAAATTGGAGCTTTCCGAATGTGTGATAGCATTGAGTGTGTTCCGTTCATCTGCTCGAGATGAGATTTGAGTAATAGTTTTTCTCAGAGATGCGAGCTTTGGATACTGTGAATGCTTCAAAGTGGTGCTCACATTTTTGATTTTAGGTATATAAACTAGAAATTGTCAAATGGCAACGCAAACTTCTCAGTGCATGTAAAGGACTTAAAGAAAAAAAGATGCGCAATGCGTGCACAAATATAGTTCTGTGAACTGCCAATAACGAGCGTGGTGTACGAAGAAATCTCGCATATTACAGAAAAAAGACACCAGTGAGATGACAACACGGATCCGGCATAAGGATAATTTAAATTGCGCATTTTTCCACATGGGTGTGATCACAGCTGCACCGCATTGCATGCGTAAGACTATGGGCAGGACAGCCAAAAATAATATGAATTAACTATACCATTTAACAATAGTTTGTAGAAGGATATTTGCAATGTGACGTTTAATAGAGTTTTACAAATCCGACAAAGTCGGATGACTGCAAATGCACACTCTATATTTGAGAAATTCCCAGAACTAGAAATTCGTTGTAGAGTAGTCGGGGATAGCGGAGAAATGCGAAAAATGACACGACATGCGGTTACCAAAAATCTGTTCTAGTTCCCTTCGGACAGATGCCTTTTGTATGAAGCTGCGCCATCTTGCATCCAAACGATATCAGTCGGTGCATTTCACTACAGCAAATCTGGTAAGGTATAATTTTGAAGCAGAGAGTCTGTCACAACATTTTACAAATCCCTGTCTGTATCGCTTCCTCAAAAAAGTACGGACCGAGAGCAAATGTGCCTGCAATACCTCGCCACACAGTAACTTTGCCGTTGTATGATGGTGCATGTGACAAAGCAAGTGGATTCATGTCCGTCTAGTCCGGTATTGACATTGCCAGCTAAGGTGAAATGCGTCTCGTTTGACCAAAAAATAAAAAGAAGCCAGCGGAAGTCGGTGGAAAAATCGGTACATTATAAGTCACATACGGGAAATCTACGGCCTGCAGGCCGGATGTGGCCCGCCAAGGTTTTTGATCGGGCCCGCGGAACATGTCAGAACCCCGTATAAAACCTATAAACCATTCAAAATCCCGTATAAATCCCAATTATACGGCCCAGCGTACTAAGTTTAACACAAGAAAATTTCAACCTGTTCTTAAAATACGCAAAAAAACATGATTTATCTATTTAGACAAACAAGTGTTTTCTAAAAAAAAATTCCGTAACATCTGTTTATTCCCGTAGATGGTGCTCATTTAGAGTTTGTTCAAGTACTATATCTGATCTCAACTAACGCAGTAATATTTCAATCAATAAAATCATCTGGGCAACTAGAATTTAAATAAAGCATTTTTATGTAATAAAAATAAAAATAAAAATTATGCTACAGTATCCCGGTTTTCTTTTTGGTTGATATTTCAAGAAAATTTGACCGTTTGGTCTGGTCAAGTGTTTATACAGAGCAGGCGCGTAGCCAGGAAAATTTTTCGGGGGGGGGGATATGAACTTATATGTGTATAAATAGACGGAATTTCATCACTAATCCAAACATTTCGGGGGGGGATATATCCCGATACCCCCCCCCCCCTGGCTACGCCCCTGATACAGAGCGACAATTGGGGCTTTCCGAATGTATGATCCCCTTGAATATGTTTTTTTTCTCAGAGATGTGGGCTGTGGATACTGTGAATGCTTCAAAGTGGTGCTCGCATTTAAGATTTTAGGTATACAAACCAGAAATTTTCAAATGGTAATGGCCACTTCCCACATCGCAAAATTCTCATCGCATGTAAAGGCCTTAAAGAACAAAAATACGCCTAATGCATGCGCAAACATAGCTTTGTGAACGGCCAATAACGAGCGAGGCGTACGAAGAAATCTCGCATATTACAAGAGCAAGAAGCCAGTGAGATGACAACACGGATCCGGCATAAGAATAATTTAAATTGTGCATTTTCCATATTGGTGCGATTACAGCTGCCACACAGTGCATGCGTAAGACAGTGGACGGGACTGCCAAAAATAATATGAATTAACCCTTTACCACGCAGTGTTCCCGCTCTGGGATCACCCAACTCTGACGTTTTGACTGTTGCCAGTCACGAAAAATAGATTTGATTTCTATAAAAATAGTTGCGGCTGACATAGCTCCACGAGAATCCTTTACTGTTTTAGCACGTCATTTCCCTAAAAAAATTGTCACTATTATTTTTAACAGCACTGACATCTGCTGAAAAATGGAAGAATGCGAGAACAGCTGGATAGATTGCCCAATGCTGAAAAAAGGGCAGCGGTTGCCATCGCTCGACTTAACTACCAGCAAGATGGCGGACGATCGAAACTTTCATCGTGTGTCACAGATCTAGAGACCCTTTTTTTGACGACAGCTGGCTGTGCCGAGGGTTAACTATACCATTTAACAATACTTGGTAGAAGGATGTTTGAAATTTGACGTTTTATAGAGTTTTTCAAATCCGACAAAGTGGGATGACTGTAAATGCACACTCTGAGAAATTCCCAGGTCTAGAAATTCGTTAAAGAGTGGTCGGGGATCGCGGAGAAATGTTAAAAAATGACACGACATGTGCTCACCAAAAATCTGTTCTAGTTTCCCTCGGACAGATGCCTTTACGTATGGAGGTGCGCTCTCTTGCAATAGAAATGATATCAGTCAGTACATTCCACTGCGGCAAATCTGGTACGATGTAATTTTGCAGCAGAGAGCCTGTCACAACATTTTACGAAACCCCGTTGGTATCGCTTCCTCAAAAAAGTACGGACCGAGAGCAAATGTGCCTGCAATACCGCGCCACACAGTAACTTTGCCGTTGTATGATGGTGCATGTGCCAAAGCAAGTGGATTCATGTCCGTCTAGTCCGGTATTGACATTGCCAGATAAGGTGAAATGCGTCTCGTTTGACCAAAAAATACAAAGAAGCCAGCGGAAGTCGGAGGAAAAATCGGTACATTGTAAGTCACATACGGGAAACCTACGGACTACAGGCCGGATGTGGCCCGCCAAGGTTTTTGATCGGGCCCGCGGAACATGTCAGAACCCCGTATAAAACCTATAAACCGTTCAAAATCCCGTATAAATCCCAATTAAACGGCCCAGCGTACTAAGTTTAACACAAGAAAATTTCAACCTGTTCTTAAAATATGCAAAAAACATGATTTATCTATTTAGACAAACAAGTGTTTTCTAAAAAAAAAAAAAATTCCGTAACATCTGTTTATTCCCGTAGATGTTGCTCATTTAGAGTTTGTTTAAGCGCTATATCTGATCTCAACTAAAGCAGTAATATTTCAATCAATAAAATCATCTGGGCAACCAGAATTTAAATAAAGCATTTTTATGTAATAAAAATAAAATAAAAATTATGCTACATTATCTGAATTTTTTTATTGGTTGATATTTCAAGAAAATTTGACCGTTTGGTCAAGTGTTTATACAGAGTGACAATTGGGGCTCTCCGAATATATGATCCCCTTGAATATGTTTTTTTCTCAGAGATGAGGGCTGTGGATGCTGTGAATGCTTCAAAGTGGTGCTCGCGTTTAAGATTTTAGGTATACAAACCAGAAATTTTCAAATGGTAATGGCCACTTCCCACATCGCAAAATTCTCATCGCATGTAAAGGCTTTAAAGAACAAAAATACGCCTAATGCATGCGCAAACATAGCTTTGTGAACGGCCAATAACGAGCGAGGCGTGCGAAGAAATCTCGCATATTACAAGAGCAAGAAGCCAGTGAGATGACAACACGGATCCGGCATAAGAATAATTTAAATTGCGCATTTTCCATATTGGTGCGATCACAGCTGCCACACATTGCATGCGTAAGACCAGTGGACGGGACAGCCGAAAATAATATGAATTAACCCTTTACCGCGCAGTGTTCCCGCTCATCGTGTTGGGATCACCCAACTCTGACGTTTTGACTGTTGCCAGTCACGAAAAATAGATTTGATTTCTATAAAAATAGTTGCGGCTGACATAGCTCCACGAGAATCCTTTACTGTTTTAGCACGTCATTTCCCTAAAAAAAATTGTCACTATTATTTTTAACAGCACTGACATCTGCTGAAAAATGGAAGAATGCGAGAACAGCTGGATAGATTGCCCAATGCTGAAAAAAGGGCAGCGGTTGCCATCGCTCGACTTAACTACCAGCAAGATGGCGGACGATCGAAACTTTCATCGTGTGCCACAGATCTAGAGACCCTTTTTTTGACGACAGCTGGCTGTGCCGAGGGTTAACTATACCATTTAACAATACTTGGTAGAAGGATGTTTGAAATTTGACGTTTTATAGAGTTTTTCAAATCCGACAAAGTGGGATGACTGTAAATGCACACTCTGAGAAATTCCCAGGTCTAGAAATTCGTTAAAGAGTGGTCGGGGATCGCGGAGAAATGTTAAAAAATGACACGACATGTGCTCACCAAAAATCTGTTCTAGTTTCCCTCGGACAGATGCCTTTACGTATGGAGGTGCGCTCTCTTGCAATAGAAATGATATCAGTCAGTACATTCCACTGCGGCAAATCTGGTACGATGTAATTTTGCAGCAGAGAGCCTGTCACAACATTTTACGAAACCCCGTTGGTATCGCTTCCTCAAAAAAGTACGGACCGAGAGCAAATGTGCCTGCAATACCGCGCGACACAGTAACTTTGCCGTTGTATGATGGTGCATGTGACAAAGCAAGTGGATTCATGTCCGTCTAGTCCGGTATTGACATTGCCAGATTAGGTGAAATGCGTCTCGTTTGACCAAAAAATACAAAGAAGCCACCGGAAATCATTGGAAAAATCGGTACATTGTAAGTCACATACGGGAAACCTACAGCCCGCAGACCGGATGTGGCCCGCCAAGGCTTTTGATCAGCGAAACATATTAGAACCCCGTATAAAACATATAAACCATTCAAACTCCCGTATTAATCCCAATTATAACGGCCCATGACTTCGCTAACATCCTAAAGTTTAGCCCGCAACTTTTCAAAGGTTGCCCATACCTGTTGTAAGTGGTTCCCATGTACAGCAACTAGAAACACTAGTGTCGGTGCAGAAACATGCGGAGTATAGATTGCAGTACCGTTGTTTTTGGAAGTCCAATGCACGAGTTCTCTTGCAGTTTGCACGTGTTCACTTTATGATGCACTTCTGTAGCAGCGTCCTCGGAAACAGTTGGTCTTACGGATTGTAATCTATCATTGATAAAGCCATTTTCTTCCAATTCTTAGCTGAACCTCGGAGAGCTTGCCGGGTACATGAGCCGCGCATTCGGCGATGATTTCGACAGTAAGCAAATAAAGTTTTCGCTGCATTTATACTATTCCGATTATTCGCTGTATATTTTTGCTGTGGCAGCCATCTTGTTCGCTTGAGCAAGCTCTTGATCGAAGAACCAACATTCCCACGCCGTTTTTTATCAGTTTTCTACGCTGAATACCTGGTGAACTGTGTTCGCTTATTGGTGACTTGCCTCTGTCGTATGAAAATTTCTTCCATTCAGGCCTGATCGTGTTTTTCTTGGCCGTTCGCAGAGCTGCTTTTGGTGCATGCATAATGAGTTCATCTTTTTTTTTTTTTTAGACACACGTGTCCAACGCTCTTGAAGGCTTTCGCATGCGCTGCGTATTTTATAACGAAAAAAGTGGGAGTTGCCATTCTAAAAGTTTCAGTTTCTGTACATTTATTGAATCTAGTGTTAATTCAAGCATACATTTTATCACGGACTTGGATAAAGGACGATCATCGATACATTCCAAAAGAACTTGTAGTGGTAAAATCATCTTTAAGGCGTTAAGATGCAGTTAGTTTAAAACAACAATTTTACTTAACCTTTTATACACACATACAAACTGCTAGTGAGCAGTTCAGTGACTGACTTCTTAGAGTCTGGAATATCTAGGATACATTGGAGGTAAGTTGTTGTCAAAATCTATATGCTATATACCGGTGCTGCCCAAAGATGAACTATGAATGTTTCCTAGATGAATGTAATTTTCCTGTGCATGCTACGGTCAGCAGCGCTATCTCTCGTTAGTATTGAGAAATATTTGAGTATTATTCAAATCTAATCGTATTATTCAAATCTAACAGCTAGTGAGCGGTTCAGTGACTGACTTAGTCTGAAACACCTGGGTAACCTTGGACGTAAATTGTTGCCAAAATCTAAATGTTATATACCGGTGCTGCTCAAAGATGAACTATGAATGTTTCCTAGATTAATGTAATTTTCCTGTGCCTGCTATGGTCAGGCAGCGCTATCTCTCGTTAGTATTGAGAAATATTTGAGTATTATTCAAATCTAATCGTACAATCACAGCAAACTAAACGAAATTTGCCTGTAAGATGGCGCTATGAATCGTAATCATTATGTTTATGTTTTGCGCATGTGTGTATCATGATTGGCGACTATCGGACCCGTATGTGTAGCTAACCATTAAAACAGGCGTGAGTATTTTCCTGTGAGAAAGTGCCGCTAGTCGATGACCGTCGAATTCGTATTTTTAGTTAGAATGACATTTGGTGCTGATTATTTCTTAATAAATTTGATATAGGACGACCAGGAGTAAAATCTCGCGAACTAGTAGTTGGGAAAAAGTGTTTCAGATTTTATTATTTAAACATGCATTTCATCCGCTATTTATCTATTTTTTTCTTTTAAAATAACTTTCTTAAATTTCATTGGATATGTTAGCAGTTGATATTGATAATGTAAAAATTTCTTTCACTTCTGCTCTTGTAGTTGGAGGAACTTTTTTACAGCTGATAATGTATGAACATTTTGCACTCGAAAAGTGCGTACTGAACATCAGTAAATGTTATGTGCGATATTTTACAAAGTTTAATTTATTTTATCTTTCAAACACTAGCTTCCTGTTGAATGGTTTTTGTTTTAAAACGAACAATTTACTACGAAAACGAACTATTTAAACGAACTATTGGACCTGTTCTCATTATGATGGCGGAAACTTACAATGGAGAACGTGAACGAAGGCGGAGTGTTTTCCTAATTCCAGAAAAATAATGAAGTCAACTGTAAACTAAAGAATTAATGCAATAAGTGATGCAATTTTTTAACATTTTTTATATCATGTTAGTTGGTATATTTAGATATACATCCCCACAATGCTGTGTGATTCAGCTCCGCCTTTGAGTATACTACTACAACTAGAAGTTCGTGTCATGGCAGTAAAATCATCCTGTTATGAGCATATCGCACCTTCTCCTACGTTCAATCTTCAATTCAATCAAGTATTTCGTTCAACTTGTTTGACTATTTCGCTCAAATGTTTTGACTGGTAAAGGAATGAGCGAATCTGTGATGTCACTGCAGCCTCTCCATTTCCTTGCCTGTGATTGGTCTATCGGAGAAGTTGAACAAGTTGAATGAAATACTCTATTTTTCCCGGACTGGCTGGGAAAAGTTGCGTATGTTGAACATACATATCGACAAGGCTTTTCACCCAACTGTTGTGGAAAACAGTCGAACGAAAGTATATTGCTTGAATTGAAGATCGGGAAGGTGTGATTTGGGCTTTATGTACTAGAATTTGGAAATGTATTATGTTATACGTATTTTTTTTAGTTTACTGTATGTGCCAAATGTATTATTCTTAAATTACATAAATGTATTATACATAAATTAGATAAAAGAGGGACTTGTTTTTTGAAACATTAATAATTTAGTAAAAGTGGAAGTAGAAATTAAAATAATAATTTTAAAAATAAAACATTGGTAGAATTCTTATAGTTCATTACATGAGTAGAAATGTAGGTATTAGCTGTTTCACATTTCTAGTAGGAATGTTTGTAAATTACAAAAAATAAGTTTTTTCTTTTTTTTAAGGTAAAGCTTATAATGATTGATAAAAATATAGTTGAAATGAGGCTAGAGAAACAAAAGATATTGGTGTTAATTTTCAAATTCTGAAGTAAGCATTGACTACATTTTCTACACTCTTCACAACAAACAATCATGCATTTACAAATTTAAAAAAAAAATATTCTAAAAGTGATGTAATCAGTTTTAGAATAATATTAATTTTTATGGGATAAAGTAAATTACCATTTCAAGCATAACACAAACTAAATGAATTCAGTTTGCACATATTATTATTTTTGTTTGTTTTCCGTAATTACCAGTACTTTTAATTATTTTCCACCGCAATTTTTTTTTACTGATGGAAGTCTTCCTAAATAATCAAAATTTAATGCATTATGCATGACGAAATATGCAATAGATTTTTTTTCCTGCTGGCAAGTTATTGAGTGGAAAAAAATATATATGTACATACATATATGCACACTTTAATGATGCTCTGATTTCGAAATTTTATTTTCTAATTTTGCATTTTTCTTTGAACTTAGATGAAGTGCGCCTGCATGAATATTTAAAAGGCTAAATATTCGAAATATTTTCTTCAAGGCAATATATTCGATTCCTTTTTTCTAATTTGTAAAACCCATTTTCTGCCTAACGTAATTATTCACGCTGTTTAATAATACTAGTATAATGAATCATAATCGACAGTTTGGTTTATTAAAGGAGCAGTAAAAATCTTTTTTTTTTTTCCCGCGTCCAATCATTCCTTATTTGCATAATTCTTTTTCTGACGATAATGAAAAATGAGATAATGAAAAAAAATATTCTTACGATGATGTACCGAAGCTTTAAAAGCAAAATTCTCGTGAAAAAAATAATCTGGCAAACACATATACATAATTGCTCTTTGATCAAGCGTGGCGAAGTAAATTATTTTTTCATATTATTTCTTCGGCGACAATTAGATTCGGTATGTAAATGAGCGACTAGATTATTTTCGTTCATTTTTGGTTTCATTTCGGTTGGTTGATTTTAAATGTAATGCTTTTAAATGTATTTTTTAATGCTGATATGGACGTTGTTTCTATTGCTTATGAAAATTACACTTTTGCTTTAATTATATTTTTAATAATCATAAACGACTTGTTTTTCAGTGCTTGTTCCACAAAGAATAACATTGAAAATGAAAAAAAATAGTGATAATAAAATGTGAGGAAATAAAAATATTTTGCTAGAGTTCATCAATTTCTTTATACATAGGAGGGTCGTCTGAAAAGTAAGTTTCCCACGAAAAAAAAAATTAAATTACCTTGAAATATTGCAAAAGATGCAGCAATATTTCAGATTCTTCTCAATAAAAGAAAAAAAAAACCTAAATTGTAACACTGGGAATAAAGTGGGATAAGTTTTTGTAGTCCAGTGTCATAGAAATCTGCCGGCGGAGAAAGTATCCAGAATATCACAGTTGTTTGCAGTCTTCCTCGGTGAAAAAACGATGCTCGGGCAGGAATTTCTTCAAGTGACTGAAAGTACAGGTTACCTATAGGTTACCGGCTTTGCTTCCATCACGGTATGACAGGTGTTAGTTCAGATTATTCTTACACTGAGAAGTAGCTGAAATGTTGTATCTTTTGTAATAAGTCTTGGACGATCCTCGTATACTTAAATGTTTATGAAAGAAATAAGAATGACCGTTTGATATTTAATTCAATGCAAAAAGTTGGCATTTAGCTTTCAACTGGTTATAATTGGAGTTAAATTAATATATTTCAATGAGTTAAATTGTACTTCAAATCAGTATCCTTCAATTGAACTTCAAATACATTTTCTAAAATTACATTTTAAATATACTCTTAAATGCACTTAAAGCGATATCCACATATATAAGACGATGCTGCGAATTCCTCTGCTTTGATATAGGAAAAAATATTTCACTGACAGAATTTATAATTATTAATATTTTGTCTCGTTTCTCTCTCAACCATCTACCTACTGACATGATAAATACTTCGATTTGCTGCAATTTTGATATTTCTCTATGATAATATATGAAATATTCAGTTGAAATGTTGTAATCTGGCTTTACCAGATTACAACAATTACTGATTTATACCATTATTTTCCACTTCAAAGGCATTGAGAGAGATATTATTTGACACTGATATTCCCTTCTTGGCATTATTTTCAAAATTCTTGCCGCAACTGAAACAAAAAAGGCAAACCATGCGGTTCGCTTAGATTATAAAACATTTTCCAACTGTATTCGAAACATTTTTTTCACATCATATTCAGCTATTTCTAGC
Source organism: Cheiracanthium punctorium (assembly GCA_038373885.1). Classification (NCBI taxonomy): domain Eukaryota; kingdom Metazoa; phylum Arthropoda; class Arachnida; order Araneae; family Cheiracanthiidae; genus Cheiracanthium; species Cheiracanthium punctorium. The sequence continues at coordinate 313,581 of JAWZYV010014772.1, forward strand.
AAAAGTCGCCAATATTGGCAATTTGTGGCGTAAATTTTGAGGGAGGCACTTGATTATCGTCGGATCAGTAGCCAATTATATAGTAGCACAGTATTGCTCTTAAATATATACCTATCTATAAATTGACATTGACTGTGATATATTGGAATTATTTGGAGTGCTCCTGTAGAAGAACTGCAGACACTATTTTCGATGGAGCGCTTTATGTTGTAATTTTCAATAACATTTATTAATTTTGTTTCATTTAAAATTGCCGAATATCTCTAGAATATGCTTTATGAATGACTGCCCATAGAGCACAATGTACTGGAAATCTGTTGTGTCTTCCTGCAGGACCATTAATACTATATGAACCATTTTGAAGAAGATACATGGTACAATATATAGGAAAAACATATATAAATTTAATTGTAATCGATGCATATTTACGAACATATCAGGATGATCACCAATTCAGGTGGCAAAAAAAGTATCATTAGCAGCCTCACTGACATAAAACGTCTCCTGTTTAGAAGCCATTGTCTTAATTTTAGTTGCCAAAACAGTAGCACTTCTGCATGATTTTGTAGTTAAGAAATAAACATATGTCATTTAGCTTCACTTAATCCTAGATCTAGAGACCCTTCTGTGGCACGCGATGAACGTTTCGATCTTCCGCCATCTTGCTGGTAGTTAAGTCGAGCGATGGCAACGGCTACCCTTTTTCCAGCATTGGGAAAGGGTTGCGCCTCAAACAGTTTAAAATAAAAAGATTAGAATGTTTGATGAAAGACCAGTAGCAACTTAGAAAAGAGAGTTGGCAATTACAGGAATCTGAGTTTCAAATTAGTCGCCTGAAGTAAGGAACAAGTAGCCAAAAACTTAAAAATAATATGAAAATAAGGATTTTTACTAAAAAAAAGTCGCCCAAGTCGCCTTATCTTTAAATTAGTAGCAAAAAGTCACCCTTTTAGTCTCCGGTGGACATCCTGGGAAGGACAGATAGACAAACTGAAATCCTGAACCATCTTCAACCTTCTTGGAAAGTGTAAAAAAAGGAAATTAGAAAACCGATATGACTTGAGATTTATTTTTTACATAAAGGAGAAATATTCACAAAGTAAAATTTTCCATGAAATATAAAGCAATTGAAGCTACTGACGCTTAAAGTTGTACTTCAACCAAGCATGTTTTATTACATGCTACTTCCAGTTCAGTTGTCAAGTGGAATTCCAAAATAGTTCCGAATTCTGATTAGCTAGATTAGTCTTTTAAGCGCATTTCATTAAGCATGAATCAAGGATTTGAAATAAAGAAGAAAACGTATTCTTAGCTTTTTTAATGGTAGAATTTTTCTTTTTTTTTCATGGACTACAGCACTTAAGGTCTTTACAGAATTAAATCTCTTAAGGACCTTTAGCAGAGATTAAAAGTGTAGATGTGTAACAATATGGTGCTAAGGTAAAACATGATACGATAAATAAAAAAATAGTACACTCAAAAGAAACATATGTTTAAAATATAAAATTATTAAATCTTTGTGTAAAATAACACACATAAATCAAAATGTACAAGTGTTTCGATCGAAATTTTTTTTTTGAGACTGTGTATGGACTTCTACTGATGCTGATGAAGATCGAAATTTTTTCGAGCGAAACAAATGTATACTTTGATAAGCACCGTTTACGTGTGGTATTTTTCAAAATTTTAGTAATTTTATGATAAATTGTGTGTTAGAAAAAGGAGATTTTCTGTATGCTTACTGCATAAGTTTCATTTGATTGATTGTTCGTATTTGTGTTATATACAGGGAGTCCTAAAATACTGCAAGAAACTTTTCGAGAAGGTAGGGAACATAAAAGGTATTTAAAATCGCATAGTAATAATCTTTCAACGAAATATGTTATAACCCAGACAGCACAGCAAACTTGCATCAAACTTGCAGCAAGCTTGATTTATCAAGTCAATAAACTTGAATTAAGCTTGAAAATTTCAAGCGTGTAAGCTTAATGCAATCGTGAATCAAGTGTTCTAGTTTACACTTGCCCAGCTTGCTTAAAGCTTGACCTTTCAAGCTTGAAATAGCAAGCTTAAAAAATTTTCCTAAAAAAATTTCCTAAATACACGGGGCGCCGGTCTCGCCCCACATATTTTATTTTGCCACGCATTTTCCCCTCTACGCTGAAATTTCAATTTTATTTTATCTGTTTCCATCAACTGTCCGCGGCTAGAATGGAACCCGGGATCTTTTGGTTGGGAGGCGAGCGTCATAACCACTCAGCCAACCTGAGTTGAGCTGATGTGACTAAAGTTTGAAGTGACTGTTCATGCCGTTTTCTGGCGAGATCTATTTTCCGGTATGTTGATCTGTTTCTTTTATTTTTCCATTGGATGCATCAAAATTAAAATAATGTTATGTGTGATTTAGAGACTCTACTAATAGGGAAATGGGGGAAATTTCGTTAGCAGGTGTCCTCGCCAAGCGCCGATCTGTCGCCAAATTTTGAAGTTCGTTGGACAGTTTGTTTACGATAGCGAAAGTTTCAGATATCTGTTGCAACCTGTGTTGAGTTGAGTTGTTAACTGGTGCTGTAGTTTGATGAAAAAACGGTCGGTGGGTTCATTAAACGATACCAGGATGTTTGGTAAAGTTAATTGATTAAAGTGATTGGTTAAGGCAATTTAACTGTAATCGGTAAACCGAAGTTTTAAAAGAACGAGAATTTCAAATCGATGCGTGAGTTCTTGTTTTGTGTTATAGGTGTTTGGTGTGTGGCTAGTTTATCCGGAGATTATAAGGTGTATTTTTTTTATTTGGAAATGTGTTGTGCTGCTTGAAGTGTAGTGAATATTATGTTGTTGTTTAAAAAGGAAGTGTGTGTTTATTTGAAGGAGGATGTGAATACAAATTTAAATAAAAGGAAGCGTTTTGGTGTTATGTTTTTAGCTCTGGTCTGTTTTGGATATTTTTGTGGAGTTTCTTAAGATAAAGGTAAATGTTTTTTTAAAGAATTTTCGCAATTGCTTAAGGTTTTCAATGTGAATTGTAAATGGATATTTTATGTTATGTTTTCATATAGTGACTTTATATGAGGTGTATAACTAGGTTATTTAAACCATCGATGTTGTTTTGAGTTGAAAATGGGCCAGTGTTTACCCAGCTTACATTAGCTGTACGACTAGGTTGCTTAATCCACTGTTGTTCTTTTAGTTAAAAACGGTTCACTGGTTGCCTAGTTTACATAGCTGTACAACTAGGTTGCTGAATCCACTGAGGTTTTTTTAGTTAAAAACGGACCACTGGTTGCGTAGTTTACATAGCTGTACAACTAGGTTGCTGAATCCACTGAGGTTTTTTTTAGTTAAAAACGGTCCACTGGTTGCCAAGTTTACATAGCTGTAGAACTAGATTGCTTAATATACTGAAATTTTTTTAGTTAAAAGCCGTTTACTGTTTGCACATATGGAATTGTCTGTTACTGAAATTGCTGACATTTTTTAGTGTTAAGTATGGATGGTGTATTTTGTTTTATTGTTTTTTTTTTAGAGGAATATCTGTGCAATTTTAATGTGTTAAAGTGATTTGTCTTTGCTGACAGTGCTCAACGTGTTGTATTATTTTATCGTATTCTAAAATGGTGTTTCACACGTGAAAAATTTGGCGACAAAAAAAAGTGCCAAGTAGCGGGTGTTGGCGACAAAAAAAAGTCGTCGAAAACAGCCGACACCCGGTAACGAAATTACTCCCAGGGAAATAAACATAACATAAACTTAACAGCAGCACACGTTTTAAAACTTTCAATATCTATACATTCACTCATGTTGTGTCGAATGAGACAAACGACTGATTTTGAAATCAATTTCGTAGTATAATTGTATTTTATTTTGAAGAATTTCCATATTTGTAAATATAGAATCTTTTTTTTTCAATTCTATGGTCAAGTACATTTATGACTGATGATAAATTATTTTGTGCCGGCCAGAGCCTGATCATAAGTGGCCGGGGCCCCGGGGCAAGAGGTTATTTTGGGGCCCCTATACTACTATCACAAGCATTTTAACTTATTTTTGTTTGCTGTTGCATTTTCCCGACATAAAAATAAAACATTTTTAAAGAATACTAAAATTGAATTAAAAATTACCTATTTATTTATACTTATTTAAAACAAGACTATGTATTTAGAAGTGATTTTAATATATTTTTTAGTCCGTTTGTATTATTAGTGCATGGGTGCGCAAATTCCAGGAATGGCAATTACGAGGCATGGGAGCAAAGTTTCTCACTCCAAAAAATTTTCTTGATACACCAAAAAGTTCGAAATTTTCTTTCCTTTCATCACGAAATAAAAAAATGTTAACTAATGTATATTTTGTGATAAGCATATATATATATGGCCATACCATACGTTTTCAAAAACTCCTAACATCTTGTTTATTGATCTATGAGTCTTAACTAACTAAATTGTGTTAATTATATTAAAATTTATTTTAGGGCTAATTAATTAGTTAATGGAATCTATATATTATTTTGAAACATGTTTTCTTTCGACAACCGAATTGAGAGAACGGCTGGGTGTAAAAACTCGGTTGAGGTGTCTGAAGAAAGGTCTCGGCCCGTAGATTTGCCATCAAAAGAGAAAATCAGAAAAAGTCGAACGGTTTAGGCGTAGCGGAACGGCAAAGGTGCAAATTTTCGCCATAGAAATAAAATTGTGGTTTATTAAGGCAGACGATTGCCTTAGCTCCGCAAGGTTTGATTTATTTGGAAAAATATTTGTTAGAAATTGCATCTGTTTGTAAATGCTGTGTTGCAAATGTGGCAACAGTATGTAGTGATAATAAATATGTTGTTCTAAATTCTGATTAGAATAAGAGCGATTAAAAAAAAAAAAAAATGAAAACCGACTTCGAATTAGCTTTCTTTATTTTGGCGCTTTATTGCTTATTTCCTTAATTTTTTCTATATATTAATTTGAAACATGTTTTTCTGGTATCCACTAAATTGAAAGAACAGCTATGTGTAAAAATTTGGTTGAGAGGTCTAAAAAATGTCTTGGTCCGTAGATGTGTCATCTAAAGAGAAAAATTTTTAAAGTCGGAGGGATCAGGCGTAGCGGAACTTCAAATGTGCAATTTTTCGCGATAGAAATAGCATTGTGGTTTATTAAATGCATTTTGCTCTCATAAAAAGTCTTCTTTATTTTAGCGCTTTATCGCTTATTAGCACTAGGGTGCTATTTCGTTCACGCCCAGACTTTGTCTACTCTGTCGTCATGATTTGTGGACAGGTTTTATAGCCATGATTTGTAGACAGGTTTTGTAGAGATGAACTGCCATGGTGAAAATATTTTTAAACGTGTTTGCCACATAACGCGAAACGAGGGGGGGGGATAAGTCTGACAAGGTTTGCGATTTTTGATAATTGATCGCCAAGTTTGCTGAAAAAAAAAAAAATCCGAACTAAGCCTGGCGATGGTTGTGAAATAGTTTTAGTAGGCAATTTTAATATAGATTTTAATTCCAAAGAACGAGAAAGACAAATACGGCACACTCATGGATTAAGATGCCCATTCCGAACAGTATTTAAAATGGTGAAGTATAGTTGGAATATGCTTGGAGAAGATTGTAAAACAGCTTTAGACGATTTTAAGTTACATTTCGTTTACAAAGATGTGTTTTATGAAACAAGAAAGATTTGATTGCTATTTTAACGGCCCCACTCTCTCCAACCTAAATAACCGCCATTCTGTGGCGTACTTTACAGTCATCTGTCTCGGGAATTAGGCACAAGTTTCAACGCTCCCAAAAGAACTAAATGAAAAGTAAAGTGAACAAAATAGCGATAAACGCACCAGTTAAGGATTTTCACTTAATTATTAAAACTACTTTAATTGGCAACCCAAAATAAATAAATATGTAATGGAATGCTGTACTTACAGTTATTCTAAATCACTATATTAATACTAAATTACGGTTGCCACATACAAAAAGTCGTCGCGGTAACTGTATAATGTTTAATTATCGCCATTTTGGTCAGAGTCGGAGAGTTAAAGTAAACATGAACCCAAGAAAAACGAACATGGCACGCCCATGAATTATGATGCACATTCCAAATAGTATTTAAAGGGCAAAGTTGGAAGATGCTTGGCGAAAATTGTAAAACAGTCTTAGTAGGCGATTTCGAATGCAAAGATGTGTTTATGGAACAAGGGAGAAAAATACGGCACACTAATGAATAATGATACACTTTCCAACTTACAGGAATAAGCAAAGAAAATATGGAGGACGCATGGATTATGATACGTTTTTAATATGTTGTACTTTAGTGCGTAGTTAAAATCTGAAAGTGTTTCAGATTTTCTTACTCTTTTCTTTAATTTTTCTATATATTCTTTAATTATTCTATATAATTTTTTTTATATATAATAAAGTGACCGTCGAATTCGACGGGTTTCAGCTAGTTACTAATGTTAATTAGATGTATATAAAACTAAAACTCCCCTCGTGTTATACTTCAGAGGGGCTTATCCCATTCATTCCTTCCCCTTGCGTGTTCTAATGTCCAGGTTTTGTGCGATATAATAAAATAAAACACAACTTTACGAACTTTACTTTATTTAATGTCCAGCGACAGATGGCGCCATCAACGCAAGCTTCCTTTTCAAGCTGTAATCAAGTTGTATTCAAGGTTGACAGTTCAAATTGACTTCTCAAGCTTGCTGCTGGCTTAAAATGAATTGAACTGTCAAGCTTGTATTAATACGTCAAATTCAAAGAAATGTCAAGCTTGATTTAAGCTTATGTGCTGTCTGGGAAAGTATCTAACTTTAAGTTCTATAAACAATTTTGGAAAGATTTTATTTTAAACATAAAATAAAATAACAATTTAGTAAATACTCAATTTTAAAATTACCTTGAAATTTACTTTTGTTTCAAACCCGATTTAGAGTTTAAAAAAATATTAAATGGTCTTTTAATGTAAGATTTGTCTACATATTTGCATCATTAGCATGAGTCGAACCCGCTTAATGGGATATCGGTTAAAGGAATATCCAGCTTATTGCAATAAATTTTCAAAGTACCAAACCAGCAATAACTAGTCAGTGTGATCACGGATAATGGAATATCCCGCTTATTAATATATTGGTTAAAGGAATATCCAACATATTGCAAGATTATCCAGCTTATTACAATAAAGTTTCAACGTACCAAACCAGTCATAACTAGTCGGTGTGATCACGGAAAATGGAATATCCCGCTTATTAGGATATCGGTTAAAGGGATATCCAGCTTATTTCAATAAATTTTCAACATACCAAACCACTCATATCTAGTCGGTGTGATCACAGATAATCGAACATCCCGCTTATTAGGATATCGGTTAAATGAATACACAGATTATTTTAATAAATTTTCAACGTACCATACCAGTAATAACTAGTCGGTGTGATCACGGATAATGGAATATCCCGCTCATTAGAAAACTTTTTCAGATAAGCGGGTTGGCAAATTGGCTATTCCATAAGCGGCGTCGACTGTACATAATTGGTCGTCGTGTTTGTAATTGAACAATAATGATTTGAAACTTTAGAGAACATTCTGAATTTAACTTTTCGAATGACAGAATAATAGTCTTTTAAAATATACTCCTGAAAAGGGTATCCTTTGAAGGGTAAGATTTAATTCTGATTGATGTTTTTTATGGAAAAAAATATCTTTAAGGAAATCAAGGCAGAAAATGTAACTAGTGATTATTTTAAATGTTTGTTTTTTAAATAAACATAACATATTTGGAAAAGCATTCACTGTCTCATTTATTTGTTAGTGAGTTTTGGAAATCATTATCAACGAATTTGAAGGATGGAAAATGCATACGAATTTTTAATGGGTTAGCAAATGGTTCATTCTCAGTCAGTAATTAAATTTCCTTAAGACAGGTAAAAACTTTAACTTTCACTTCAATTCCTTTTTATGTTCTCAACCTCTTCTAAAATATATCGCTATATATTTGGGACAACATATATAAATATATTTGGGTGTGACGAAAATTTTCTGTCTTTGTTTCTCTTTTAAAGTCAAACAAAGAAACAAGTTTTTCTTTGCAAAGCTGTTTCGCTTAAACATTGATCAGACATATTTTTACGTTTCAATACACTAACTTCATAGGTAACTGCTTTTTTTTTCTTAAAGAAACATACGTGAAAAAAGGGTTTTGCTTACTATGGCATTGGTGGCTACCTATCCTCTTCAGAGGGATAATCCTTTTAACAGCAGTTTTAAATGCAGGAATGTATAGTATTTGTGATACGTTTGTGAGACATTTTGTAAGTGATTTGTTTGTGAAACGTAGCCTTAAAAGTGATATCATGCTGTAGGAAAAAGAAGTTTGTTTGTAACCACATATGGATTGCTATTAAAATATTTGAATTATCATTCTATAGAAATATTTCTACAAAATTAATTTTTCCATTTTTTGGAAACATTGAAAAAGCATCATCAACGAGTATTTTATTCTCAAAACAATTTAAGTAATTAAATTTATGTAACATAAGTTTATTTTTTAGTTCACATATCTTCTTTAACTAACGTTTTCATGCAAAAGGAATAAATTATTGTAAGTTAGATAACAAAATAAATTTACGTTACATTTTATAAAAATTTTAATTTTTTCTTATCTTTCCTTGCAAACGAAAATCTCTGTAATATTTCTCAACAAAAGATGAAAACCAATTTCCTTTTGCTCGTTTAGGCATTATAAAGAACACAAAAAAAATTCAAGCTTGTGTTATTTTTTTGTACCCCCTTGACTATTTTATTACCGCAACTGAGCTCAGAGGCGAGTTTGCGCCATTTTCAATCTCAGTTCGAACATATTGCTTTTCTCTACTTTTACGCCATTTTCTTTATTTTTATGGAGATGGGCAAAAAGGAGTTAAGAAAAAAAATCCCATCTGCTTCAGGGCCAGTAAAGACAAAGCAGAGGGAGGAAATGGGTAGTGGTCGAACGAAGAAAGTGAAGAAGTATCGAAGAAAAGTTTTTTGGGGGCTACCAAACAGAAATAAATTTATAGTGGCTTGGATGATACTCTCCGAACATGATGTTCTACAGAAAGTTTTTCCAAAATGTTATAAGCACAGTGGAAACTTGGAGGCCTGTAGGTAATAGCAATAACAAATAAAGATGTTCCCCGTGTGCACCATTTTGTAGAAGCTTTACAGAAGATCGAATTGTTTCCGTAGGAAATCATAGTTTTGGGGATAAAATCTAGTTTTGTTTATGGGTGGAAAACTGCACTTGAAAAACTTCACAGAGACCATTTTGCATGCACATTTTGTTTATAAACTTGTAACATTGCATGTTTGCTTCGGTATCGATGATTGAAATTTTCCTTGAAATTTAATTTTTCTTTTGAAGACTCTTATGAAATAAAAATAAAGTTATTACGATTATTTTGATTTATGTATGATCAATTTTTGTTACTTTAAAATCATACATTTTAGCGATGTAATTTTTGAATATTTCTATAATTTTGAATTTAATGCTGCCTTTTATTAGGCGAATGGTCAGATTTAAATGGATTGATTTCCGAATAGCCATTAGAAAAAACAACATATTTTAATGTCAGTTTAGCGCCTGAAAAAATTTACATTGACCATTATATAAGCACATTTAATTTATGAACTTGTAACAGGTTTATACGTATGTTGGCTCGTCTTTGGTGTGATTGAATGTTTCCACGATAATTTAATTTTTCTTTGGAAGATTCCTATGAAATGAAAATAAAATTATATTGTTATAGTTTTTTTATCATTTGAAAACCTTTATAGTGAATATCATTCAAGTGCTTTTAATTTAAGAACTTGGAACAGTTTTATGTTGGCTGCGTTTTTATTTTGATGGTTGAAAATTTCCTCGATAGTTTAATTTTTTCCTTTGAAGATTTTAATGACAAAAAGGAATATGAAGTACTTTTGCTATCTAAATCTTCCCTATAGCACCTAAGAGTTCATCATCATTCATGCACTTTTCCGGCATTGGACAGAGTGTCTAGTTGGTCTTCTATATTGATTGAAAATGCTTGCGCTTGAGAGGATTAATGTGCAATCAGCAGGAGCTGTTTTCTTTGTTCCATCGTTTGGATTTTGGAGAAGCTCCGTTACATCCCCCATACTCTTCGTATTTAATTGCAAGTGACTCTGAGCTTAGAGGATTTGATTTAATCACAGGATTCAATTTCGAACGCATAAAGGAGTTCACATTTTCCCGTCTTTGTACTGTCCGGAATTGGTACTGCACACAATATTCAGAGGTTCCCGTAACGCTGGTTTTACGCCGCTGCACCTAAGCAGCTGCACACCTAAGGCTGCAAAACTTCCTGTGCATGCTGCATATCAATAAAATCAATAATTTTTTAAAAAATGAACAGAATGCATATTTCTTTGAGAAAATTATGAAAATTGATTTATCGATGCGCCGAGATTGACCTCCTCCTCCTCTCAAAACAACAACAATAACAGGAAAAAAAAAGAGTATCTAGTTTTAAAATTGCCCCGCAATGGACTAGTCACGAAGCTCCGTTGCCATAAGAACACGGAAAGTGATGCAGCACCAAATTGGTCAGTGCTTTGGAGGGTGAAAATCTATGCTGGGTTGCTGTGGAACCGTGTACGCTAATGGGAGCTGCTGCATGTATAATCTGTTAGCTCCAATGACGGTTCAAACGATACATCTGGGAAGGGGGGGCAATTTCAGATGCTATATCTCTCATCTAGAACTGGCTCAAAATTAGGAGACCAATCATGGGGACAACGTTGGTCAGACTAATAGGCACCCCCATAATGAAATGACCAACATTTGCGGCCCTCGTAGCGGTCAAGCCTCCAGTAGGCCACTGAGCTGGAAATTAAAAGAAAGTATTAAATTTATTAATATTAATATATATATATGTGTGTGTGTGTTCCTATATTCCCACTTTGTAACATGTACTTTAAATAAGCTTTATTTTAAGGCCAATTTTGCAGTATGCTATCAAGAATGTAAATTGCTCTATTTTAGATTTCATGATATTTTAAATCAAGCACTTTCAGCTAACGCATGCCTTAATTATTATTGAAGTTTTCCAGAACAACAATCTGGAAAGAAAAGCATTGGATAATCATCAAACTCAGTACTTTCGATTCAGATTAACTAGTTTCTACGAGTACTTATTGAATACATTCAAAAACACATTGCTATGTAATGTATTTGAAATCTAGATTCTACTTCCGTAGAGAAAACTGTAAAAATACACTTCTATTATAATATTAAACGATGTTTTAAAGCTTTACTTCAATAAAAATTTCCAGTAAAGTAAACACGATCTATATAAATTGGTCTAATGCAGTAACTATAAGAAATCACAAAAGGATTGGAGTAGTTTAGCAATTTAGTAAAATAAATGCTACTTAGACGTATAATGAATTTTTCCTTCTCATTACCAATGTTTCTGAATTTCATTGGGACTTCTGATAGAAGTGCAAAGTTCAATTTTACGTATTTTTTGAATTGGAAGAAGTAAAATGCTTCCGGTAGGATGCAATTCAATTTATTTACTTATTTTATTTATCTATTTTTATTATACAGGTTGAGGATTTTGTTTAAATGAAGCTCAAAATTAAATTAAATTTAGAAAGTACAGTGAACTCTCACTTATACACCGCCTCTTTTATACGCCTTTCTCATTTATACGACGATTTTTAGTGGTCCCGGCTCATTATATAGGAAAATAATGATATAATTATTCGTTTATTCATCGCTATATTTCACTTATGCGAATTTTTTTTTTCTTAGACTACCAAAATTTTTTTTTCTCTTAAATAGAAATTAAAAAATAAACCATTTATGGAATGAAACGTGTTGCTCGATCTAGTGGTTTATTTTTCCTGTTTCCACGTGTGCCTTTTCACCTTTGCTGTTTCTAGGAAGACATTCTTTCAGAATGAATATGAATCTCTCGAGTGGGATGTTTCACCACCCACATTGAAAACTCATTCATCTTGAAGGAAAGAACAATCATTGCTTCTTGCCCGGAGCCTAGTTCTACCCCCATTGTAATGGTCTTTTGAAAGTGGTCATTCTTCTATTATCTCGGAAAAAAGGAGGTGGTTTGTGTGACTATTGTGATCAACAACCTATCGTGCAGCATGCAGATGACGTCAAAAATTTTCTTTCTTTGGGTTCTAAGAAATTTCTATTTTGCTGTTGAGTCAGCAATTTTTAACTTGTGCTTGTAACTTGCTTGATTTGTCTGGTGAATGGTCTCGAAATGGCTAAACGAACGAAATTGTCCTTGTCTTTCAAAGTGAATGTTATTAAGAAATTTGAAGAAAATCCATCAACTACTAAAAAAGCTTTAGCTGATCATTTTAAAATTCCGGAGTTAACTTTGAAAGGAATTTAAAAAAGAGGGAAGAAATTCTAGCTGCTGAACGAGAATGCGGAATTCAATCCTCAAAGAGAAGCCGAACTCAAGGAGGAAAGTTTCAAAAATTAGAAAGTGTTTTGTTACAATGGTTTAAAGAAGCTCGTGCTTCGAACATTCCGGTTAACAATGAGTTACTCAGACAGAAAGCTGTTCATCTGTCAGAGACTTTGGAAATTGAAAACTTCTCTGCATCGCATGGATGGGTGGAGAAATTTAAGATCCGGCACGGCTTAGAAACTCGAACCCTATCTGGAGAAAGTGCAAGTGTCGACGAAAAAACTGTAGAGCAATGGAAAGAGGACTTATCATCTTTAATAGAAGGATACAAACCTAAGGACATTTTTAATTGCGATGAAACTGGTTTGTTTTTCAAGATGATGCCTAAAAAAACATTGGCATTTAAGGGGGAACCCTGTCACTGTGGCAAAAACAGTAAAGAAAGATTAACTGTTTTGTTATGTTGTAACTCTGATGGATCAGAAAAACTTACCCCTTTAATAATCGGGAAATCAAAAAAACCTCGATGTTTTAAAAACATAAAGCGGTTTCCGTGTGAGTACTTTAACAACAGTGCATCATGGATGACGTCGGAAATTTTCTTAAACTTTCTTCATAAATTTGACAAGAAAATGGAGAAACAAGGAAGAAAAGTTCTCCTATTCATGGATCAATGCCCTGCTCACCCTCGAGATCTGCCAAAATTTAATCATGTAAAAGTGCTGTTTTTTCCTGCAAACTGTACGAGTAAGTTACAGCCTCTGGAATTAAGTATAATACGTTGTCTAAAAGTGCATTATAGAAAAACTTTGATTCGTCGATATCTTGCGGAATTAGAAACGGGCAAGTCAGCTGTAGCTAGCGTTGCCAGGCGTCCGGATAAAGCCGGACATAGTTAGGCTTTTTGACTGCGTGTCCGGCCTAACTGAACGGTGTCTGGCTTTTGTTAGGATTTTTACTGGTGACTTTGGCCGATGAGTCATAAAGTACTTGAACTGATTGGGCATTCGATGTTATTTATATTTCATTAGAATTGAACAAGATTCATGGTAATCATCAAAAAAGCTTGATTTTACATACAATTTTTTTGTTGTACCTATTAATACTGAGACAAAATCCTCAATATGGTAGGCTGTCCGGCCTTTTTACCCAAATGTCCGGCCAAACTGGCTGGTCTGTCCGGCTATTGGGTTTGCCGACCTGGCAACCCTAGCTGTAGCTGATGTAAAAATTTCAATCCTTGATGCTATGAATATGGTATGCGCTGCATGGAGAAGTATTGGTGACTATATAAAGAATTGCTTTAAAATAGCTGGATTTCAATTTCCTGATGAATATGAATCTAATGACCAAATTAACGAAAATGAAGAAGATTGGAATATAGATCTTAATGATGACGAATGGCAAAGTATATCTGATGGACTCGTTCGTTTTAATGAATTTGTTGATATAGATGAAAATTTAATAACAACAGAATTAAGAGAAATTGAAGGCATCGCTAATGAAGTGGCTGATGGTGATGAAGATGATGATAATGAAGATGATTATGCAAAAGTTCCTCCAAGTCATAAGAAAGCGTTAGAAGCTTTAGACATTATTCGGGACTATTTGCAATTTAATTCAGCTGCTGAAACTCCGTTTACTCATTTGCATGAAATTGAAAAAATTGTTTCTGTAATACATCAGCAAAAACATAAACAATCATCTACTATGGATTATTTTGAAAGAAAATAAATGTTAAGGTATGTTACAATTTTTTTTTCATTGTATAAATCACAGTAATTTCCCCAAACCGTTATTGTATAAGCATTGTAATCCTTAGAAACATTCTTATTCATGTTCCCACGGCAATTTATATTGAATTTTAGAATTTTGAATGGATTTTTTCTCTTATGCGCTTTTTTCTGTTAGTCCCTTGGGCCGGCGCATAAGTGAGAGTTCACTGTATTTGTTTGTTTTTTTCATGGAATTATGGGAAGTAGGCACTTCTACTTTTTAAAGCATTTTGTACCAACCCCCAAATCCAGATTAGATCGAGAGCGGCAGCACCAGCCAATAGCGTTAATTTCTACCTCATTCACGATCTGATAGATGGCAGCACTAGCGATCACTAGCGGGACTGCTTAATTTTGGAGTAAGTAAGCAGAAGACTCTAGGCTTAGTTTTGCCACCCCGAAAAAATCATTTTGCATGAAGGATATTGCGACCGTGGTGTATTTAAAGTGCCTCAGTCACCATTAGCGAGCACGGCGGTCTTTCGTTGGTCCCATAATCGAACTCGCAACCTATCGTCCTCGAGAATGACGCCTCTCTCAACTGGACTACCGCGGCCTTTAATATTTCGTCCAGTCAGAACTACTGAAGCTAAATATACCAAACTTGGCATATGTCTGAGTTTTCAAATTAGGGATTGGGTTTGACAGCATTTTTACAAAACTCGTAACCTATGAGGAGTAGAGGGACTAAAACGTTCTTTTCACATATCTCGTGTGATCTCAAGAAAGAAAGATATCCATAAATTTGCCGCTGTTAAACACACCGCTCATGAAATCCTACAACTCAATTTTAAGACATTTTGAACATAGTCTTTCAAGGTGGGTAGATGTGTAAAAAGAGGAATGGTTACCATCTTTATTCATAAAAAATCTTAAAAAATGCTTGCTTCAAAATGTTTAGATACAGTTGGTTTATGATTAAAAGGTTGTCGGAAATTTATTTCTTTGAACTGTCCAAAATCCATATTAAATATCCATAGTGTTTGAAAATTCACATTATTTTCCAATCCTCTTAATATATTATTTTTACATACAGTCCAATCCGCTTAGTAGAATAGCCAATTTGCCAAGAAAATTTATTCCAATAAGCTGGATATCTCATTAACCCTTTAAGGCGCAGTGATCCCGCTCTGGGAACACCCAACTCTAACGTTTTGACTGTTGCCAGTCACGAAGAATAGATTGGATTTCTATAAAAATTGTAGCGGGTGACATAGCGAGAATCCGTTACTTTTTAGCACGCCATTTCCCGTAAAAGAATGGTCACGATTATTTTTAACAGCACTGACATCTGCTGAAAAATGGAAGAACGCGAGAACAGCTGGATAGATTGCCCAATGCTGGAAAAAGGGCAGCCGTTGCCATCGCTTGACTTAACTACCAGCAAGATGGAGGACGATCGAAACGTTCATCGCGTGCCACAGATCTAGAGACCCTTTTTTGACGGCAGCTGGCTGTGCCGCAGTTGGTTGTGGTTGTGGTACTGCGAGCCAAGATGGTTCGGAATCACGTAGCAATGTGGGGTCGGAAACGTCGTCCTTATGTATCTGTTAATAATCATCTTGGAATATTAGTGCTGGCTGTGCTCGCGCACAGCCAGCTGCGTCAAAAAAGGGTTTCTAGATCTGTGGCACGCGATGAACGTTTCGATCGTCCTCCATCTTGCTGGTAGTTAAGCCAAGCGATGGCAACGGCTGCCCCTTTTCCAGCATTGGGAAAGGGTTGCGCCTCAAAGGGTTAAAAGAGATCACATTGCCTAATTATTAAGATTTGGTACATTGAAAATTTATTACAATAACTGGGATCTTCCTTTAACCGATATTCCATAAAGCGTGCTCGACTGTATATCTCTCCAAATGCAAAGAAAACAAGGCATTTGCCCAAAAATGTTTTAGACACCCCCTTTCAAAAGTGTAAAAATGTTGCAAAAATCGACTAAGATTTTGGAAATTGGTATATTTCCATATCTTCAAAAAAGGTAAGCTTACATTTTTTTTTTCTGTATAATTATCTTTTTGTCAAGCCATTCTGTTGTTGTTATTATAATACTTTGGCTTCTGAGACAATCTCTGAAATTTGCAAAAAATCGTTCGAATTCTTGGAGAGTTATCTTTTTTGCTACATCTTAATATGTGCAAAATTTTAAACCTATCGGTCCAACGGTTAAGATTTGTACCACTTAAATTCCTTGCACACGCGAAAATGTCGGTAATCGGCAAAGCCTTTGGCATTCATATTTCGAATACCCCAGAATTAACTTCGACAGCTTACTTCAGTCGACGGTATATTATACAGGGTGTCTTACAAAGGATTCCTGACTTTGAAAATAAAAAACTCAAAAACATTGATTGATAGAAGCAGGAAACCAGTGGTACGTTCATTAAAAACACCTTAAGTATTTCATATAGAAGCCAGAAAACTTTAGTTCCTAACTGCATCGATAGATGACGTTACATGCGGTAATACATAACAGATCCAAGAAAATCCTCATTTGTCGCACACATAACCACTTTATTGCCCAAATTTTACCATTTGGGCTGCAAACTCTTGCAAAGGCATCACTTGACCTTTATTCTTTCGAGAAACGATAACGACTGACTGTATATTACGCTTTTGAAACATTTGTCACCACTCAGCAACCGTTGGGTGATCGACTGGGTGAGGCATGCTTTATGCAAGATGGGACTCACCTACAGCGTACAAAATACGCTTTTGACTTTCTTGACGAATAATTTGGTTATAGAGGTATTGCTTCGAATTATTCGAATGTTATGGGAAACGGCATAATTTCCGTATTCCATCTCACCCCCTTCTTCAACCTCCGAATTTTTTCCCTAGCTACGCCCCTGGCGTGTAGCGTGAAAGATACGCTCAATACATCGGTTTTGATGTGATTGTTCTTGGTATCTGCGCTCTCTTTCTGGCATCAATACTACCACTTATAGCTCCATCTGTCGGTAAAATTTGTAACTAAAAATTTGTGACTTGTGTATCAAATGCTTGCGTTTTTTAAATAAAGATACCAGTTGTTTCATGCTTCAGTCAATCACCGTATTTCAGTTATTCATTTTCAAAGTTAGGGGTTCTTTTCGAAACACTCTGTATCTGTTAATTATAATTCGAACTTCGACAGCCACTTCAGCGAATTGAAAAATCGACGCACGTTACCTCTTACCCGAGAACAAATCCAATCCTCCGAAGGAAATTTCTCACTTCATGCAGGAGGGAGTAAAAACCATTAAGGGGATGGGAAAAAGCTAACAGCAGTTGAGCCGATAAGCCACAGACTGAGAAAGGAAAAAATAAAAAGGAAAGAAAGACAAACAAAGAAAAAAAAGTGGCTCTGTCCACAAGTGGCTTGCCAGGAACACTCCTGGGCATTGAGGGAAGAACATAAGTCTAGACTACGTAACCGGAACGAAAACATATCCAAAGTCGATTTAATGCCTGAGAGAAGAGTACTTTAAATGATTAGTGTTCTGAAAAAGCGCCCGAATCAGCATGGAGCGAATGAAGGACTATGGGAATTGAATTTTGTTTTCAATTGTACAAGTCTGTGTACTCAGAAATATACATTTAATGGCAGTTGGTGTATTTTTGTGCACGTATTGTTTTATCTTCTTTTTTTTCTTTATCTCTTCCCCCACACTTTTTATAAAGAGATCAAGTTCTAAGATTCAAGTATTGACAGAAAAAGGAAACTTGCAAAAAAAATTGCTGTTGAACCTTCTGAGTGTCTTTAAAACAGAACAAATTATTTGCAGTTCTCAGTGAATTCAAGAAATTATTCATGATAAGGGATGAGGTGGCTATAGGGACGTAATACCCACCCCCTTCCTAAAACAGAAATTTGGCTTGTTTGTTCTTTTTTTAACATAGACCACTATTTTATACTCGGCTTCAAGGATAGGCTATCACACTTATCTTAACTTAATTTATAAAATTTTAAGATTTGGAATTGAAAATGCATGGACAGTCGAACGCTCTTAGTGAAATATCGGTTAAAGGAAAACCTGCTTGTTGTAATAAATTTTCAATGTACCAAACCGTAATAATTAGTCAATGTGATTCGGAATAATGGAATATCGCGCTTATTAGAATAAAATTGGTTATTCCATTAAGCGAGTTTGACTGTGCCATGGAATTAATCATACAATATGTGTCTTTATGAAAGAGCTGTACGTTCAGTTACCTAAAACATTATTTTCAAGTTTATCCAAGTCCATTCAGACAGCTGACTGCTTTCGTCTGACTGGTATCTGGATGGGAGCCCCCATCCAGATGTCCTTGACTTATTTTTATCTAATTTTTCCTCTCTGCAATTTGCTTTTATCTTTTTTA
Organism: Cheiracanthium punctorium; assembly: GCA_038373885.1. NCBI lineage: Eukaryota > Metazoa > Arthropoda > Arachnida > Araneae > Cheiracanthiidae > Cheiracanthium > Cheiracanthium punctorium. The sequence goes on from JAWZYV010014772.1 coordinate 332,137, forward strand.
GATTTCATGAAATTTAGCTTTGCTTGTTTGATGCAACACCTTTTTACCAGAATTTTTTTTTCTTTTTTCTACACATAGTCTGGCGCAGTATTTCCTCTTTGGACCTTGTGCAACACCTCCTACATATAGAAAGCTTTACAACTGCTACGTCATCAAGCTTTGACGTCATCACTTGGCTTACATTTAAAAGTTTGATTGCGACAAAATAAAGCTATTAAACATTTCTGGTGAATTTACCCATGATTGGCAATATTTTAATAATTTGAGATAAAAAATATAATTCTACGATAAATTGCAGTTTTTAACCATAACTAATTAGATAATGTGATAAGGAAATAGATCATACTGAAAAATTTTGTATGAGAAAGATATTTTAATGTTAATGTTTAATAAAAGAAATTTTCTAATATTTGTAGTATTTACCAGAAATTTTTAATAGTTTTATTTTGTGAAAATAAAACTTTTAAATGTAGGCCAAATGATGATGTCAAAGGTGGGTGACGTAGGAGTTGTAAGGCTTTCTATATGTAGGAGGCGTTTGCCTTGTGCCATTAAACACCAACTAACCAACCATTCAGGCAGCGATACTGTCGGGCTTTTAGTGATCACATCAACGTCTTGCAGTGGCGGTTCCGGGAGGGGGGTTAGGGGACTTCAGTTTTTTGTTACGGGAAACAATTTTATTTCATTGTACACTTTGTTTGAATCAAATGAGACACTTTTATAAATTAGCTCTTAGAAATTAGTTTTACTAATTAAGAAATATCATCCAACTATGTCCATGATGCCTTTGAAAGAATGTGCAGTTCAACAACTATTTTTGAGCCGACCGAGTTGTATGGTGGGTAAAGCACCGTACTCCGGTTTCGGGTTCAACTCCCGGCGGCCGGGGTTCGATCTCCGATTGGGCGTGGTTGTCATGTCTGTCCCTTCATAGGGAGCGACGTTGGTCCACCTACTTGGTGCCCCCATAATAAAGTGGCCAAGACCTTCGGGCCGTTGTAAGGGACAATGCCTAATCGTCAAAGTACCCGTTAAAAATATATATATATATATATATATTTTTAGAGTGGAGGAGCAAATACATTCCCTAACGATGTGCATGTTGCTAAGGATATTGTAAAAATTTGAAATTATACACATGATTTCTTCTATCTTTATGTTGCAAACACATTAAAGAGTTATAAAGCGAAGTTATAAACGAAGAGCAGAAAATATATTTGTATTTTATGAGCTTTCCAGAAGGTTTAATATCTCTTGAACGTTTAGCTTTTGTGAGAAAGACGCTTCGGCTTGTGAAGAGATAGGATTTTCGTATTTCTCACCTAACTTGACTTTTTTTTATTACTTAAAGTAGTTTATTAATTAAAAGTAAAAATAAAATTAAAGCATTTCAAGTTTGAAAACAGCAAGAATCAGCAGTTGCATTTTTAAAAAACTTTTTACAAAGTTAAGGTTTTAATAGCTACCAAAATATGTTAGGGCTTCCCCCCCCTAAAAAAAAGAGCGATTTTTTAAAATTGTACTATATACAGGGTGATTCGCGACCAGACGGACGAACTTGCAGGGGTTGTAGGGCGTACAAAGACGGTTCAGAATCACATAGCAATGCGAGGTCGGAAAAGTGGTCTTCATGTACCTGTTAATAATCACTTTAGAAGAAGTGTTCAAGTGATAGTAAACTTTCTGACCATGGTTTTTCAAAAACCAATCCCTCCTTCACCAATTGCACTTGATAAATACTGTTATTTCAGAATTGTTTCTTTCATTGCATTTATGAAATTGTCTGAGGAAAGCCCATTGTTTATGAAACTTGGTTAAGAAGTTAGACGCACACTGCTTCAACACGTCTTCCAAAGTGATTATTAACAGGTACATGAAGACGACGTTCCCGACCCCTCATTGCTATGTGATTCTGAACCGTCTCTGTACCCCCTACACCCCCTGAAAGTTTGTCAGTCTGGTAGCGAATCAATCTGTATATATAAATCATTCTAAAAAAAATCCTTGCCCACGTGATGCAATTTATAGAAAAGTCATCAGAAATCCAAATCACACTGCGAATGGGATAAGTTCCTAGTCACATAGAAAATAGTAATTTGATTTGATTGAGCCATAACTCTTGTAGATTTACCGCTTGTGAATGTGCAGAACAGTTTGTGACGACACATTCTGATTTTCTTTCTCGCGTCTCTCACCAAATATGATTTTCCTGTACAGCTCAAAAATTAAATTATTTAATAAGGTAATAAAACTAAATCCTTCAAAGCGATGCACTTAAAAAAGAATGACAAAATGCTGCTTATAATCTACAAGTCGCAGCAACACTCCCTTTTGAAAAATACATTCAATGCAAACGCTTAAACCAAAGCAAATGTTTACTCCTGTTCCATTTTGCGTTATATATGGCCGCATATAAGAAAACAGGAGATTTTTTTTTTTGTATTTTATTGAACTGAATCAATAAAACACATTGGGTCACACTCCAGTTCACTGGTAAGCATGCCTGGAAGGGAGGGCCGCTATCCCACAAGGAGTATTCGGAAGAGGGAGGTTTGTAGAGGGAAAAAAGTAAAGTATTTCGAGAAAATATTCCTTAGTTTTTGTAAGAATAATACCGAGAAATGTATAGCTTGTGGATGGTAAAATCAATGAAACGGAGGGGGATTTGTGAAGAAAATATCCAGCTCATGAAAAAGAATAGAAGTAAGGAGGGTATTGAGGTGTCGAATTTATCCCCTAGTTAGGAGCGCTGACTTTAATCATCAATCATTCACTCTAAAGTTAGTATTGTAGCAGTAGCCTGTCGAATAGAGAATTTCCAAGGCCAATCTTCATACTGGCCTGCTCACTCAATGACGTGACGTGCATGAGACTAGTAGAGTCAGGTGACTTTCTTTTCGATTACCGATTGGTTACGAATCTTTGCAAATAAATCTTTGCGAATCTTTGCAATACTGCTGCCAATCTTGAATCTCGAGCAAAGTTACCTGACTCTACTTGTCTGAGAGATGTCACGGAGTGCAATGGCCGGTGTGAAGATTGGTTACGGAGCACTTCGACGTCATCTGAGAGTCACCTGATCAGTGACGTCATCTGAATAACAGACGACTGCACATCCTTTCTGTGCAGATTCTCCCATTGTCTTCCTATTCTATCCAATCCACAAAAAGGGTATCAGAAACATCTGTTTTATTCTTAATCATTTCAAAACATAAAAATGCAAGTATAAAATCCAAGTCAGTTTGCTTAATCTATTAGATCCGTTATCATCATCAAAAAACTTGAATTTAATACTTTATTAGAGTGTTGAAAATCGGGCTTTTATATAAAGATCCATGGTACAGATAACAAAAAAAAAAAAAAGAGTATGAGTAAGTACACAAAAAATAATAGCAACAAAGGTGCAGAAGTACTGAAGTCATCGCCTAGTTAAGAGCATAGACTTAATCGATAATCATTTAAGTGTGCAAAGTTATTGTAGCTGAGGCGTTTCAAATACTGCTGTACAGATGCTCTGATGATTTCAGTGAATATTTAATGACCATCACATATTACAAATAATTAAAAAAAATCATAGCAAATAAGTGAAAGAACTAGTAGATCAGATTACAATAAGCGTGAAGAACTTAATTACAATAAGCGTGATGGGATATTTAACCCATTTATGCCTAGTGTCCCTTTTTTGGAACGGCATTTTCGCTATTAGTCAAGAACGTTATTTATTTTTCCTAGCCTTTATTCATGAGTATTGAGCCTCTACAAAATATTTTAACATGACCAAGTAGGATGTTGATATTTCGATTTTTAAGCATAATGATTTTAAAAGAAATTATCCCTTGTTCAAGAAGTTGACATCAGAAATTTATCTATTATTTCTTTTAGCAGTAAAAATATAAGAAAGTCGCAAAAATATCCAGGCACAAACAGGTTAATTCATTGCCTAGTTAGAAATTTGGATAACCCAATATTAATTCAGGAGTACTGCTGTACAGATGTTCTGGTGACTTTAGTATGTTTGAAAGGCATAGATTTTTGCATACATATTCAAGTGAAAAAAAGGTAATTCATGCCTGTAAACTATTTTCTAATACAATCATCGTTTTTATTATTTATTAATTTATTTTTACCGTACGTAAAAGAAATTCAAAAACGATCTCAAAATATAACTTCCTGAAATCGGCGGCGTTGCATCGTAATCTGTTCTTATGTATTTGCTGGTTGATATGCTGTTCTGAGTTCTATTTTATTCTCAATATTAATAGTCCGCAATTGTGTATTTGCCAGAATCTGTATATTGTACGTAAGTGGGTCAATTTGTTCTCCAGTATTGATACTTGAATTTCGACTTATTAGCAGCAGAAATCGGTGGTTTGGTGTCCAATTAACACATCACCAAATAAAAATCAGTTTTGGAGACATTTTCAATGCCTAGTTCTGCAATATGTTTTTAAGTGCCGACAATTTGATGATCTTTTAGAGAGATTTTCGGCATAATCCCTCCAAAAACCTGCATCACTGTCAATTCAATTTTGAGAAAATTTCGTAAAGAGCTACAAATATTATTTACATTCTTTTAAATGAAGAGTAATTCTTTATGAGTGTCTGTATTATTATTCCTTAGTGTGTCTATTCTTACTGCAGAAGGATGACAGTCATTCAACTTTCATTAGGCAGTAATGTCTTGAAATTCTTTCGCGTACTTCTACAGAAAAGCTGTTACACACACCATTTTCAATGGAGAGCATTATTTTGTATTGCTTCCATAATATATTCAATGAAAATAATTTTACGTCACAGCATTTCAGAGGTCTACTTCATAAAAATTCTCATATTAAGCACTGTTTATCCAGTGCAGAAAGATTAAAACAATGTGTGTAAAAGCTGAAGGAGTTTGCGCCTAGAAGCATACTCGTCTTTTTTGCTCCCCTATTTTTCAATTTTTTTCCAGCGTTGTCTTTAACTTCCCCTCCCGATACTTATCCCCAGAAAACCCCCACTTGCGGGTATAACTTTTCTCCACTCTCTTTTTTCCCTGCTTTTGAGGCTTATCAGCGTGAGTGGTGTTAGGTTTTCCGCACCGCTGATGTTCTTCACTCTATCCAATAAAATGAATGATTGGAGATTTTTCTTTCTCTTTTTTTTTTTTTGGTCTTTCACTTACGAAAATGCCTTAGCGCTGTTTCGCCAATGTTATCTTTCGATCAAAGATACGCTTTACGTTTGTGATTGTTCCTACAATTTGAAAACTTGGAGCAGATTTATCCTTTATCGTGATTTTGGTACCAGGTACTGCATTGCTGACCAATTTTTCCCTTGTGGTTTTGGACATTTTGAATTTACCTGGTATTAACGAGACTTACTGTTTTCACGTTAAAAATCAATGGGCAATTCTAATATTTCTAACGGAACTAAGCCTGAGGAAATGGATTTGCCTTCAGCGAATTCCTTCGCACGTTGGGCGTATGGTGATGAGATTGCAGATACACTGGCCAGAAATGGATGTGATCTTCCGATCACCAACTCTGCAGGGCTAACTCCTTTTGGAATCCATTTCCACCATAAATGCAAACTACTTTCTACGTGGTGCTTCCCACCAGTTCATAACTGGTCCGCTGCAAGTGGTTCGGGCCTGTCTCGGTTGTGTAATGGTCCCAGGTCTCTCCAGTCGGCCTTGGCGAGATTCGGATGTGGACACTTGAAATGCATGAAATTTCGAAATGGGGGGAATATTTTTTTCTCCATGTTCCTGTCCCTTCCCTGCTAGTCCCACTCGCCTTCTTGCATGTTAAGGCGCTTCTTGGAGGCTGCGTGTGAATTGAACATTTTCTCCAGGGGGGGGGCAATTGAAAAGAAAGAAAAGAAGAAGGAGGGAAGGTGTAAATGCTTATCTCATATGATATTACATGGCAAGTGCAGTCGCCGACACGTCTGGCAACTGACTTATATTCAAACAAAAGTCATAGATTGTTTGTTCTATGGAACCACAGATACACTAGCTACATACAATGTACCTGCATTGGATGCCTTCCTTGAAGGTTTTGAGCTTAGAAAAGAGACGAAATTTCAAGGCAGTCGCCTTATAGCAACAAACGATACCACACTACCTTCATTTTGACTTCTTGACTTCAATCCCAAATCTTCACTGACCAGTTTCACATTTCTCCAGCTGGGGATAAATAGTATCCCTGGCAGGGATCAATTAATATTTCTCTAGCTAGGGATATTACATTCTTCAACCGGGGACGATTCCCGGAATCCCCCAGTTAATTCGCACCCTCCCTGGAGAGGCAGCTGCTGGTTTAGCAGGTGAAGGTTTTTGATGCTCTCACGTGACAGAGCCTTTTAACCTGATGTGATCTTTTGTACAGCATAGCAGGCGAGTAGATAGGAAAATTTTCGGGGGGGGGGGATATGCACTTGGAAAATTTTTCGAGTGGGGGATATGAACTTATATGTGCATAAATAGACGGAATTTCATCACTAATCCAAAAATTTCGGGGGGGGGATGGATAAGTGAGTCATCTGACTCACTTATCCACTCTGCTTTTACCCCGCAGGTCTAATGTATTTTGTAACGAAAAAGCGTGGAACCAGAAGGTACAGTTCTTGGAACCATTCTTGGAAGATACAGCTGAAAGTAAACACAAATGGAGAGGAGGGAGCTAACTACTTAAGGAATAAACTAACTGAACATGTTAACACGTTAACTGAGCGTTAAAGCTAATAAATATAACCAGTCATGATTCTTCGATTGTGTATTCATTGTTTATTTGTAACGGTGGATATCCTATCTTCTTTGAAAGCTAGAAAATAAGGGTGTACTTCTGCAACACACACTCAAAGAAAGAAAGGCGTTTTTGGAAAAAAATAATAACTTTGTTTTCAAATGATAGAAATGATTTGAATAAGTGTCAATGTTCATTTATTTAGATTATAATGCATATTCCATAAATGTTCATTTAATGGAAATACAACTTTAATCACGTAAGTATGCAAAGGGGAGGGGGGTGTTAGCGTGTCTGGGCACCCACTTACTAGTCTGCGCACAAACTCTAATTACCGCCGAATATCCACCTTTTGAATCCATCGCCTAAAACAGTATACGGTAAAAAAGATTTAAGTACATTAAAATTAAAAAAATTAAATAAATTTTGTAGATTCTATAATTCAATGCGTAGCAAATGCAATTTACTAGAAAGAATTGAAAATTTTTAGTTTTACTGAAATTTTTCAATTTTTTTAACAAGATATTAATAGTAAAATTTACTGTTATTACTTATAGAAGAATGTACAACCCTTCCCCATTGGACCCCTCTCATGAGAAAGTTATAGCTACAGCCATGACTGCAATAAAACCACTTAAAAAATGTACTTAAAAAATATCAGAATACACACAAAGCTCTATCAGCCAATCAATCTCATATGTGGATAAAAAAAACAATCAAGACCTGAGGGAGGGGGTGGATGAGTAAAAAAACACACACAGTCAAGACTGACTCCTCGGATTATTGAAAAAATTCGAAGTCAAAAGTAAACTTACACATCATCTAAAAAGCGTGCAGGCTTATAACAATAACACAGAAGTAGGGGGAGGAAGCCTACTAAATCAATGCCAATAAGTGGGATTCTCCTAGGATTTATCGAGCAGGAGTGCTGGCTTATGACAACAGATGCATCATTCTACTTAACTTTTCAGTTTATATAAATTTAAGCCATGAATAAAGATTATAGAAAGATAATTGAAATCTAAATTAGAATTGATATTGGGATAAAGAAATTTTCATTTACTTTTTGAGCCTTCGAGCAGTTATGTAAACATTAGTTTTAGCAATTACAGTTTTCTGTTGAAAAATATTGTAGTTTTTAATTTTTCTCTATCAACAGTTTATATTTTTTAATTTATTCCTGATGCATCATTTGGGTTAAGTCTGAGTTTGACTGACCTGAATCGGAAAAAAATTATTTAGAAAATCTGCTTGAAATATTGGGTGACCAAAAAGTCAGTAAAAACTTTAAAAATTCATAAAAAAAGAAGAAATAATGATAAAAAAAATTGCGGTTTGCACAAATTGGTTTAGATTATGATGGTTTTTTTTTAACGACAAGAAAGTTTGTAGTTCCAAATATTACCGATAGGTGGCGCTGAGAGGCACAATGAGAACCAAGCTTCCAGTAAAAAAAAAAAAAAAAAAAAATCGTAATTTCCCTAGTCTTATCCTTGCAAGCCACAATTTTGTATCGTTATTTGTTCTTTTTAATGAATTTTTAAACTCTAATGCATCCCATCAAAAACTCGTGAAAACTTCAAAAATTCATCAAAAAAAGTAAGTAATCAGACAAAAGCGCAGTTTGCATAGAAAAGATTACAGAGATTTTGGGGTTGTTTTATATTGGAAACTTGGTTTGCATTGTGCATGTCAGCGCCACCTATCGGTAACATGCGGAATTACAAACTTCCTTGTCATTAAAAAAATACCATCATCCTCTAAACATATTATTGCAAAGCGCAATTTCTATCATTATTTGTTCTTTTTCAATGAATTTTTCAAGCTTTTACGGACTTTTTGGTCACCAGGTGTATTAAACCCTTGCGCACCAGTCCAATTTATCTATAAATGGATACCAGATTATTAAATTCTACTTAATTTCAATTGATTTCTTCTGTAAAGCGAGTGAAAATGAAAGCTAAAAATACCGAGATGTGAAAAAATCTCTCATGGCTTAGAATACCTGATAACAATTTACACACTGTGTTCAAGAATATCAGGTAGAAAATAAGTCTATGCAATAATACCATGAACGTGCACAGGTACGTCCATTGTATTTATGTGCGACATTATAAAAACGTGCGCACGTACGTATGTGGTGTGTAAGGGGTTAATAGTGCATAGGTACATAAGAGTTTTTTTTTTTTAAGTATTAGAAGCTCAGTCAGCTGATGTGGTCGAGACCAAACATATATTCGGATAACTGAAGCTGTGGTAGTCTCGGACAGAAGAACAATCCATCATTTATCACAATATTTTGCTTTACTAGATTACGTATTTTTTCAAAAAATCACACATGTAATATGTGTTTGATAATACAGGGTATCCAAAAAATTAGCAACACCCTTTAATTCTTTATCTATTAGAGATAAGAGGGAAATGTCAGTTGAAAATATCTTCAAAAAAAAAAAAAAGTAGGAAAAAAGACTACATTAAGAAAAAAATCCTTTCGTTAATTTTCAAAAAAGTTACACTTTTTAAATTTTAATACGAGCCCCGTACAAAAAAGTTCTCAGTTAGTAAAATAAGCCTCATATTCTAATGAGGTGATGTATAGAATTTGAGATTTGAAACACCTAACTTGAGTCCGAGATATGAAAATAAATATATGCTGACTTAAACCACATTTCTATGGTTTTCGAAGGGAAAAAAATCACGCCGAATGATTGCGTTTCAGGGGACTTGCAGAAATAACGAAAAAAGCAATTTTTTTACACTCCAGCATTTAACGTTCACACTCATATTCATATATAGTCCCTGATTATCTTCGTTTTAAGATATCTGGTAGACGCTTTAGATTATAATGATGAAATTTTGTTCATCATCACATTAGTGTATGGTGCACATTTTACTAATAATATAATTTTTTACATGGGTTGTATACAAATTTAAAAAGTGTAACTTTTTGAATATTAATGAGAGAATTTTTTTTACGTAGTTTATTTTCCTACTTTATTTTAAACATTTTAAAATTTACATTGTCCACTTATGTCTAATAAATAAAGAATTGAAGCAAGTTACCACCTTTTTCGGATACACTGTATATTGTATCTAGGTTCTTCAGTATAAATAGATGAGACGCCTCGGTTAAAGCGGACAGTTCATTTGAGCGAGCATGCATCATCGTATAAGCGAGAATCGGATAACCGACGTTCTACTGCATTTACTTCATTTCTGAGTCTTCATAATGTCATGTAAGCCCCAATGTACGCAGATTTGTTATTTTATTCCTAATTTTATTTAATAAAAACGTAAATTTTATCATTAATATGCCTCTCCTTTAAATCACAATTAATCATCCTGCATAACCACTAACTTAACAATACTTAATTACGCGCGACATTTACAACGAAATTTCCTCTTTCATGAACTTTCGATCCATTCAAACAGCTGGCTGAAACGTTTGAGTTTTCAAATACACATATTTTCACAAATACATTTTTCTTTCAGTTTTTTTGAGATTCAACAGAAAATGTCACATTGTATTCTTCACTGAAATACAGACCACAAGTCTTTTGAAATAAGAAATATAAGCAAGCAAAAACCGGGAATTTTTTTTTTTTTTTTTAAATACGAATTTCTGGAACAGAAAAAAAGGAGAATTTATTTTCTTTATTTTTTACGATTGTTAGGTGGATTGTGGTTCATCTCTTTTTTCAAAGTTCGTCTTTTTTTTTTTTTTTTCATCTCCGGAGAATACAGGAAAATGCGTTTTATAAAATCCATAGGTGGTGCAAACTGATCGATACTATCAGGCAGATGCAATGCAAAGAAAACACAGTGCAAAAGAAATGTGTGGTGTTCATTTTTTTGTGCATAAATTTTAAATTTGCATTTTATGTGTGTGCCTTTTTTATAGCCCTTAGAGCTTTTTTATAACATTATGTAGGTTTTTTAAAACATATGATTTCAGCTAGTTGCGGGCTATTCTTAAAATAAAGTGTTACAAAAATTATGACCGTTGTATTCAATGACACTCATATGTACCGGGTGATTCAAAAGTCAGGACAAACTTTAAAAATTCATTAAAAGAGAGCAAATAATGATAGAAAATCGCACAAATAGGTTTAGGGTATGATAGGAATTTTTTTTTTTATGACAAGAAAGTTTGTAGTTCCAACCGGTAGGTGGTGGTGGTAGTTACCGGTAGGTGGCGCTGACATGCACAATGGGAACCAAATTTCCAATTTAAAAAAGTAAAGCTCTGTAAAGCTTTCTATGCAAACTGCAATTTTGTATCATGATTTGTTCTTTTTAAATGAATTTTTGAACTTTTCACTAGCTTTTCATGCATGCTGGGTGCACCAAAGTTTAAAAATTCATTAAAAAAGAACAAATAATGATAAAAAATTGCAGTTTGCATAAAAACTTTTCCCTACCTTTTCATGCATTCTGGGTGCACCAAAGTTTAAAAATTCATTAAAAAAGAACAAATAATGATAAAAAATTGCAGTTTGCATAGAAAGCATTACAGAGATTTCGGATTTTTTTAAATTGGAAATTTGGTTCCCTTTGTGCATGTCAGCGCCACCTACCGGTAAAATTTGGAACTGCAAACTTTCTTGCCATAAAAAAAAAAAAAAATCCATCATACCCTAAACCTATTTGTGCAAACCGCAATTTTCTATCATTATTTGCTCTTTTTTTAATGAATTTTTAAAGTTTGTCCTGACTTTTGGATCACCCGGTATATAGGGTAATTCTAAATTGTTTTTACAACAATTAAAGGGGAGACAGGGCACATAATAAGGAATCAGAATCACATAGCAATGTTGGGTCGGAAACGTCGTCTTCATGTAGCTGTTAATAATCACTTCTGAACGGGTGCTGAAACAACAGTGAAATTTCCGACCATTGTTTGTCAAAAGTTAACGTATTTTTCTCAGTGACTAAAATTCATAGTTTAAAAATTCTATATCCTTTCACGGATGAGATTTTTGGTGCCAAGCCCATTGTATACGAAACTTGCTTAAGAAATTAGACCAACGCTTCAACACTTTTCATAAAGTGATTATTACCAGGTAAGTGAAAACGGGGTCCCTTCTTTTGTTTTAAATAACAAATAACGTATTATTATAATCAACCTAAGCAAGAGCTAAAGTATGCTGCACAAGCATACTTTATTAAAAATAAAGAAACTCATTATTTCACGTAATAAAATATTTAAATTTACTAACAAGCTTTAATATCAGTTCCATTTGAGCTCTTCTCAGAAATTAAATAAATTACCAGCAAAATATCATTTAGAAGTTAAGGGAAATAAACAATTTAACTAACGTAATGTTCTAGAGAAATCCATTTAATTGCCCCACCTTTGAAGAGTAATGAAACAAAAAAGTATAGTTGACACTACAGTTTTCTATATTTTCTGTAATTAAACTGAGTTTCAGAAAAGGAACTGCTACATAACTACATAAGCTGATAATTATATTCTACTGTCATACATTAACTTTCGATGTTACTATATTTTTGAAACTCAAGTGTTTTCTGTGTAACTTATTTCATTTTATTTTCCATTTTTCCACATTCCCTCGTATTTTAGCCATAGTTTTATAATTTTAATAAAATGGAAAGATATATTGTTATTCAAATTGTAATGATACATGACATCAATTATCTATGAGGTTATCTGTAAGGTTTGCTTCGATGACACGTGTGCAAAAAACAACTCTAAAGTATTTTAAAATGTGATATGTCTATTATTATTTGAGAGGTATGATTAAAATTTAAAAAAATTAGTTTAAGATATTGCATAGTATAACTATTGCGGTAAATGTTTAGTAAAATTATTTAAAAGCTACATTCCATTAGTTCATGCTTATTGTAGTATTTTCCACCTGCATAACTGTTGTACTCGGCAGTAAATTTTCATTTAAAAAACAATATAAAATTAGTTAGATTAATTAAACAAAATTGTATTAAAGCCTTTCAAAACCAAGTTGACTTGTTTGGTGTTTGTGTGTTATGGCAAGTCTACACGACAGGCATCTGCTTAGGGCAAGTGCCTTAGCCGGAGGACTTTTTAGGAGGTTCAAACGAGTAGTCGCGTTACATCTGAACAAAAGTCTGAACTAAAGTTTAAAAGTTTTTCTGTCTATTGATGAAATTTAAACTTTCATTAGATGTTTAATTTGAAGTTCCCAATCGGGAACATTAGCCTGTAAAAGGTTAATAATATTTTGTGATAGTATTTTTTAATATTATGAGTAATAAAATTTGTAATAATATGTTGTAATAATATTTGTGATAATATATACCTTTAAAATTTCCATCTTCATTATTTTGACAAAATATTTTTATCCAGTTTAATTTTTCTATTGGTCTATGCGGCAAATTTTTAAATCTTGTTATAAATGTTTTACTTATTTGGAGCTGACTTCCTGAAAATGTCTCAAAGTGTCAAGAACATTTTAAAAATCTTTTTTGTTTACTTTTACGAAAACTTAAAAAAAAAGCACGCGTTTACTTTATATATTTTTTTCATGCAACTTATTAAACTTTAAAAATTTTCTGATGGTGACAAAATATATTACAAATTCCCATCCTCCTTCATTATTTAACTTTGAAAAGTCTACTATAAAATAAATAATAAAACTTTTTACACAGAAAATTACATTGATGTACATTATCAATGGTGTGAATTTTTTACAGCAATTTTTTAATTTAACTATCACAGTAAGATAACGCCATAAAATGCTATATTAAATAATTTTTTAACTGTTGTAACTAGATACACTATGAAATAAATATAAAACTATTTACATAGTAAATTACTCATCACAACAATGTTAAATACTGGTGTATATAATCAGTTATGTGAGGTCTTTGCAGTAATTAAGTGACTTAATCAGCACAATAAAATAACCTCATTAAATGTGACATTAAATAACTTTTTTTAATGTTGTAACTAGATACTGCCTGGTACTCAAATAGTTTTCCGAATTCCTTCAGCTTAAATGTGAAAAGTACTGATTTTTCGGCGGAAAGAAAACTAGTTAAGACGAGAAAACTTTGTTCTTTCCGTAATTTAATCTCAATCGGGTGTCTTAGGAAGTTTTAATTTAGAAAATGTTCATTTTCATTAAAGTTGTATCAACATTTTACTAACTGAAAATTTGAGGCAGACAATCTTTTTTTTATTTCTCCATTTATTTCTAATGCTTTTTTACTTTTTTCAGATTACAAAGTGTAACCTTATTCCAATTTTTGAATAATATAAAGATTTCAGCTTAAATTTTACAAATTTCATTACAGAAGTTTCAGTTAAACAATGAATAAAAATTCGTTTGTGGCATTATTGAAAATTTTTATAGTTTGGCGAACAGCGTAACTTTCAGTGTAACTTCTCCTTTTCGTAATTTAATCTTAATTGAGTGTCTTAGAAAGTTTTAATCCAGAAAATGTTCATTTTCATTAAAGTTGTAGCAACATTTTACTATCTAAAAAATTTCAGGCAGACAAAGTAGCGCTTCTTTATTTCTAATACTATTTTACTTATTTCAGATTACTAAATGTTAGATTGTTGTAGCTATTGAAGGCTAAAAAGATTTCATCTTAAATTTTACAAATTTCATTTGTGAAGTGTCCGTCAAACAATGAAGAATAAGTTTTTCAGTGGTGTTATAAAAAAAAAACAAAAAAAAAAACAACTTCATAGTATTACTCGCACCTAGACTCGCTACGCTTCCTTTTGGTATGGGGCATTCGGCTCCTAATGAGGTTTACTCGTAAAAAGGCATTATCTTCACAGTCAAAACCCGAAGATTAGATCAGATAGCTACGCATTGCTACCGAGCTAAGTATTGTTTGTTTCTTGCATGTTCCTTGGAGTAGAAAAATATAAATTTCACACTATTATTAAATATGTAAAAGCTACGTTACCTTACGTATTACGTATAACCCCTTACCACGTATTTGCCACCAATGGTGGTTTTTCATAATTTGGCGGCTTACGTATTATTTCTCTCTTAGTTTACAAATAAAGCAGTGCTTCATATGTTTTCTTTGCTATAAACTACGAAACAGATAGTACATCTTTCCACCAATGGCGACTTTTATTTTACGAGTTACATCTGTGCATAATCGATAATCATTTCCTATGTAAGGTTGCTATTATAACAGTTCTCCATATATTTTTATGCAGAATCCTTTGCAGAATTGCTTACTTGGCACCGTTCATCTCGTCATGGTGGCAAAACATTCAGGCTCCACCAAAACTACTTTAACGCCGCCAAATATTTCAATTCGGAAGCAAATACCAAAGCTGGACCCAATTTTTTTAAAAAAGTGAGATTTTGATGCGAAAATTTTATAAATCGTATCAAGCCATTGAAAGCTGCAGTTAGCTAAAGAATGCGCTACTTGGAGCATAAAAATTTAAACTTCACAAATTTAAATATGTATAACCTGTGAAACACCTTGATATTTGCCATACATGATTTTCATTATTTGGCGATTTACACATGTGCATCTAAATAATAAACGTCTTGTTCATAACGCTCTCCAGGTTTGACTGATCGCCCCGGCACATATGTCGCCATGTTGAAATTTTGATAAAAACGACATTTTTATCTCTAATTAAAATCTAATTTTTTTATACAGTTCGAAAGATCACTAAAAAATTCACCTTTCTTAAACTTGTGGCATCTTCCAAATCTAAATATCTAGCGAGATATCACGCCTTGAAAAAGTAAACACAGAATGGAAGCAAATGAATCATTCCCCGATTCACTGAAAAAAAATCACTGACCATAATCTATGGCGTAGATCGATTAGATGACGTCATAGAGACGTCATACTCCTTATTTAAGTTCTATTTAACTGAAAAAAATTGATAGATTTTGGGCAAATATATTCAGAATGTGTAAAATTTTTTTTGCACGACCAAGCCTAAACTGGATAACTGCACTTCAGCTGGATATCTATAACCATACATCTATTTGTAGGTATTCTTTTTTAGAAATTGTCAACGTAAACGTATATTGTTATTGCTTTTGGAAGTCATGCTTTTTTTTCATTGCTCTCACCCACACAGCACAAAGATATCCCTTGGTTATCCATTAGGAATCAGAATTGGATAATGGGTACATCTATTAGACGTCCAAGATCCCCCAGATAACATAAAAGGGACCTTTATAAGAGATCTGGGGTGTGATCTCTCAAGGACTAGACAACATCCATAATATATATAAGCAGGGACCGCCACTTACCCTAGAGCCGCTCCTGTTTGTAACCATCTTAATTTTAAATTCCATTCAGAATCTGCGAGATTTCAGTGCCAAGGAAGCCGGTGAGGAACTAGATTCTCTTTGAACAAGTTTTATTAAGATGGTGAACCAACTGGTCGCCGGATGTGGCTAGTAATTAAATAAAATAGCCTTTTTAGATTTCTTTCAAATTCGATTTCTTTCCTTCCTAAACACTCGTCTCTTGAAAATACAAAAACTTTGAACTTCAGGGATAGCATATTATCAGAGAACAAGATATCGGATTCAGCCTTCCCAAAACCACGCCAACCGTCAAAATCGAATTGGAATTGGAAGGATATGCATCGACATTATTTATAAATGTTTAAAAATTCATGATACCACTGTGCATCCATCCTTTAATCGTAATCTAGGAAGCGTTTGTTCTGAAGAAGAAAAAAATGCAAGAAAGAAAGAAAAAAAAGAAACAGAAGAAAGATGATATTCGTTTTTCCAGAACAAATTTTAGAAAAGAGGAAGGGCGTGGAGGAGAAGAAAACAACCAAAAACGGAAATTTTCCATTGTTTTTGAGCCTCCTCATAATCCTCACTATAGTTCCTCTTCTTCGGCAAAATTTTGGGGGTTGGTTGGTGGGGGGGGGTTAGCCTGTCAGTGAAATCCGTCCATGATGAGAAATGATAGATGCAAAAAGAACCTGCTAGGAAAGCAGAATAAGTTGAGATGTTGGACCGCTGCATCGGGGAGAAAAAAAGTTTTATTTCTACGAAGACAGTACATCAATGCGATTCTCTTGTTGTGGTTGTTTATTTGTTTGTAATATTCTGTGCTGTTTTTGGAGTCGCACTTTAGGGATTTTATGGGCGTAGATGTTATTTTTCAGTGTGAGGGGAGTTTCGTTTTGCATAGCAGCTAGTTTTAGGAGCGTAAAATAAATAAATAAATGTCTTTTTTTGAAAACTATTACATAGACATTATTCAAAATTTTCTGTTTATTGTTTTAAACTTAAAGCACCGTATTTACCCACGTATAAGTCAAGAAATTTTGGACAAAAATGAGGCTTTAAAGTTGGGGGGTCGACTTATACGAAGGTCCTTAATTTTTAATTATTTTTTTTAATCAGAAGTCAAAAATGCTGTTTTATAAGACAAATGTTCTCTTCCTGCATTCTATAACACAATGACGTCTTTTCAGGTTGATTTTCATACCAGGAAGAATCTGGGGTTACAAAGATTGAAAACGTGTATCATGTTGTTGTTCTTGTTGGATTACGGCCAATTAGCTACGCGAGGACTCTAGGCCAAAGTGCAGGGTGCCCCCCACCTCCCGTGGAGGTCTTTCTAAGGGATCCTAACTCAATACGTGTACATGATGAGCCGACGACGACAAAGGAATTTTTAAAATTGTTTGATGAGTCTGATATTAAATCGGACCTTGAATAAGTTTAATTTTGTATATTAGTATTTTGCTATATCATACTATCAGTAGTGTCATATTATTATTATTATTCATTATTATCAGTTTAATTTTGTATACTACTTTTGTATTGTTATTATCTTTATTATTGTAAATTTAGTACTTTCTTTTTTTACAGATGATTTTGAATAAATGTATTTTAAAAAATTAAAGTTTCTTGATCGGGAAAGTGGTGGATCGACTTATACGTGGGATTTAAAAAAAATCAAATTTTTTTTTATCAAGAAAGGGGGGGTGTCGACTTATACGCGGGATCGACGTATTCGTGGGTAAATACGGTATCTTTGTTACAACAGCTGATACTATCAGTTTGGAGAATATGTTCAGGCATCACTAACGTTATAAAAAATAATAGGATCAATGCTACAAAAATTGAGCTAAAGCCGCAAATGAAAGGGCGATATACCAAATTCTAAGTTTCTATTAGATAAAGCCACGATCTTGGAATTGGACGATCATCGGCGTATTCTAAAAGAACTAAATTTTTTAACTTAAAATATCTTCGATACAACAGCTGATACTATTAGTTGGGAGAATATGCTCAGGCATCACTAACCACTCCTAGCAATTTTACTCGGGCTACCAACGGCCACGCAGCCAGCCGATGACGGTCCGAGCAAAATTGCTAGTAGGGACGTTATAAAAAATAATAGGATCAATGCTACAAAAATTGAGCTAAAGCCGCAAATAAAAGGGTGATATACCAAATCTTAACTTTACCAGCCATGCATGGAATCAGCAAAAGCTGCATAAAAACAGAGAATGGAGGAGAGAGTCAAGCCACAGTTTTCTATTATATAAAGCCACGGCTTTTGATATAGGACAATCATCGACCTATTCTAAAAGAACAAATCAAAATTTGCCTGTAAGATGGCTCTGGGAGCCGTAATCATTTAGTTTATATTGTATGCATGAGTGCGTTAGTAGTAGATTGCATCATGATTCGTCGCTATTTGTCGCTAGAGAGCGCTTTTGTAGCTAATTATTAAAAGAGGTTGAGTATTTCCTTTGAGAGGCTGGTACTATTTCTCCCGTTTGTCGATGATCCGCCATATTTAACTAACTTTATAGCTAAAGCATATAAAGCAAAGAAATATTGAGGCATAAAGCAGGAGGGAAGAACCCTGAAAGTTTAACATTTTTGCTCAAAGTGAATAAAATTCAAACTTTTCACCAGCAAAAATAAATAAATAAATAAATATGTTTTTTTAAAATACATTGTAAAGGTTTTGTCGCTGTTTATTCATTTTTATTTACTGGTAATCTAAATTTAAAGATGCTGATAATTGCTAACAGAGCTGCTAAGGATAATTAAAATAAGCATGCACAATTCATGCGTATTGTTTGTTATTATTTCCGTCGAACTACAACTGATGGGTAATATTAATTTTCTGCTCTGTACGATTTACCTTGTTGGAGATTTGAAGACACGTTCTCGTTCTTGAACGAGTAAGTTGAACAACTAAGAACTTCAGGATGCAACAAGAGTGGCGTAGTTTGTAATCTATTTTCCTCAAATGCAGTTAATTCTAAACAATGCTTAGTGTTAACTCCCCGTTTAAGAGCCAGAACATTATTTTCTTTTTGCTGGTAACAATTGTTAGGCGTAAATTTTCGAAGCAATTATATACTACAACGGGCTTTCCAGACATTGCTATTGAACAGCTTAGGTTAAAAAAAATATCGAAGAATATTTACGAAACTTATTTGAAATAAGATATTTCCTAAACACGGTAAAATTACGTAGCCAATTAGTTTAGAAATCTGCTTCTATGAATTTAATTAAAGGCGTAATTTGTTAGAAATATGATTTTTGAAGGTAATTGAGTGCTGTTGATATTAATTTATGTTTCATGTTAGAATTCAATTTTGTTATTTAATTTAGCTTTTACTTCAGTTAGATTTAATATATCGCTCAAACCAAGTGAAATAAATGTATTAAGTGGCTTTTAATTTTTTTAATGAGTGCGATTTACCTTGTAGCAGATTTAGTAATACGCTCGTTGATTTTATATTTGTGAGTTAAACAATTAAGAACTTTATCTTGCTACATGAATATAGTCAATCAGGGTAACTTTAATCTATATTTTCTGCATTTTGATAAATAAGGTTTTTCTCTTTTCAGTTCCCTGTGTTCTTTACGTCGAAGGGCTTGGACTGAAGAAGTTCAAAACAATTTTTGAACGAAACGCGTATCCTCTTTCCTTTTACTTCTTATGTGTGTTTTTTACAAAGTTTTTTAATTACTTTAAGTTTCCCTTATGTTTTAATAGTATTTTCAAACCAAATGGCGTAAAATGAAAGAATAAATCCTAACTTAACTTAAACAAATTAGTAAATGCTGATAATAAAAACAAAAATAATAGTTAATTTACGTGATACAAAATGTTACACTGTTATTCGAGGATAACTATGAATAAGTATCAGAAATTGCATACAAAATACATTGTTTTATTCAATTATGTTTAGAACAAGTCTGAACCAGGAAAATTAAGATTAAAATAGAGCTTCCAAACAGTGCTTCAGGAAAAAAGCCTGAATGTGAATATCAAAAATAAATTATGTACCATTTTGTCAATTTATCTTTTAATATAGAGAGTAGAAAACCAGTTTTTCAATCTTGTGAGCAGAGTTCAGCAGTGGACCATGATGAGCTTAGTAAAACCATATAAACTTAAAACTAGGTGGTGACGCAAATTTATCATCTATGACTTGAAGTTACCTTGAATAAATGTAATTCCAGACCCTGCTTTTTAGTAATTCGCTATTTAGGAGCCAAAATATATTTTCTTTTCACATTCAAAAATTGCCAAGAGTTAAATTTCAATGTAATTATGCACAAGAAAGAAGTTCTGGCTTTCCAGACATTACAAATGTATAGTTTGGAAAAAATCGGAGAACATTTTTCACACAATGCATATTTGAAATATGTTTCTTAAGCACGATTAAATTGCTTTGGCAATTAGTTTAGAAACGTTCTTCTATGGAATTAATTAAGGAGATAATTTGTTAAGAATGGAATTCTTTGAATAGAATTCCTCTCTGTTGATGTTTGTCTATGCTTTGCATTAGGATATCTTTTTGTTATTTGACTTAGCTTGAATTGGATTTCACGTATCTCTCAAAAGCAGAAAAAATAAATTGTATTTAATAACACTTTAAGTTATGTTTGTTTATTTGCCTGTTATGGTAAGCTCACAGTAGAGGCATCTGCCTAGTAGGGGGTGCCTTGGGTAGAAGGTTCTTACGCGTACTCATGTTACACCTGGAGAAAAATGCCCCAAACCCCAGACCGTTAGACCAACAGCCACGCGATAGGCACGAACCGGGAGCCTTCACGCTTCAGTCATCTACCATGTTCCGTGTCTTATCCACTCAGTCATGTGGGACCATGTACTTTTAAGTTATATTAGCAATTATTTGCGTATGTTCTGAATAAAGAATGCATGTGCAAACTTATTTCTTGACACTTTATACATTACTGGTGTAACATTTATAATTTAAGAGAAATTAATCAGTCAAAATAAGTTCACAACGTTTTAAACCTCAGTAAAATGTTACTTATTTACATAATAATTAATTAACTAATAACAAAATAAAGTCTGAACAAAATTGAAATATTTTGTTTCCTACAAACATAATGCTCCAAACGCAAAGACAAACTTTCAAATCGAGTGTAGTTCAAATACGAAAATATTTTCACAAACTTAAGGTTTGCCTTATCAACCTCTGGTAATTGTAAATGTACAGCTTTACCGGAAGATGATAATTTTACTAATTATACACTACGTAAAATTTTAATGGATATAATTTAATAAGCAAACAGGCTTTTGCAGTACTATTGACATGGCCTTTTAAATAAAACTTTCCAATGCCCCGAGGAAAAGTTAGTTACGAATGATGAATACAGGTGGCGCTATAATGCAACCATTATTTTCACACAGTAAAACTATTCAAAGTTTGTGCTGAATTTACTCCCGCTAAAGCATTTTAATGATTTAAGATATAAAATTTAATTTTACGACAAATAGGAAATTTTAACTATCACTAATTATATATTATGATACAGAAATAGATCATGAAATAGATCAATATTTCAACAGAAAGTTATTCAATTTTTATCTTTAACTTGTATTTTCTAAACTTTGTATCATTCACCAGAAATTGTAAATAGTTTTACTTTGTGAAAGTAAAACTGCGATGACGTCAACTTTGAAGATCTAGTAGTCTGTTCTAATGCCTTCTATATCTAGGAGGTGTTGAATAGTTTTACTCTGTGAAAGTAAAACTGCGATGACGTCAACTTTGAAGATCTAGTAGTCTGTTCTAATGCCTTCTATATCTAGGAGGTGTTGATTACATTCATGGATATAGGAATACGATGGTTTTGCACTTTTTCATCATTGATGTTCTTCATCTTCTGACGACCAAGGTAAAACTTCACATGAATTGCACACTGATGAAACTTAGTATAATGCAAACATTTCTGTTGCTTGTAACTTAAAAAGTTAAGACAAATTTCGAGCCCAACATGGTGAATAAAGTTGTACTCTAAAAACACAGTTAATTCTAAATTCTGCAAGAAAGCAACCATTTTATTTGCTAAAAATGTTTTGTTTTAAAGATTGTTTAATGCTAATTTTAAAAACTATTATGTCCACAATGGGAACTTCGTGTTCCCGGACAGATACTATGCACAGCTTTAAAGAAATCTACATTTAAAGAATGTTTGAAATTCTTCTTTTAAATATGATGTTTCTTAAACGCTATTGAGGATTAAGTAAACTGATTTATTAAAGAATTTAATTAAAGAATTAAATTATTAAACATAGATTTAATTAAAGAATTAAATTATTAAACATAAATTTAATTAAAGAATTAAATCATTAAACATAAATTTAATTAAAGAATTTAAAAAAGCATTTAATTAACGACTGTAATTCTTACATAAAATGCTGTGATGTTAAGGGTTATTTTAGAATTCCTTTTTGTTATTTAATTTAATTCATACTTCAATATTATTTAAAGCATCTAATAAATGCAGAATGAATTATATTTTTAATGATATTTGATATAATACTCCCCATTATCTAGAATGCTGTGCAGATTTATTCATCGACATTTTCTGCATTACTAATGGAACTAATATCATTAAAAATAGAGTTAAGTAAATAAAATAATTTGAGTAATGGCTTAAATCTTAATTACCTAGTTTATTTAAACAACACATTATTAATTAGTAAGTACATAAAATTTAGACTATGCAGAGAAAAAAGTTTATTTTTTCGTTCACGTAAACATGTTTTCTATCCGTTTAAAAATAAATGTTTAGTTTTAGCACAATGCTAATAATATTTATGTGTTGTGTGTTTATTTGTGTATTGTTAGGTATGCTAGTAGTCAGTTCACTGCGTTAGTAAGCCTTTGTATTCTGTGCTTGTGTAACCGATCTATTGCTTGTTTTTGAATGTGTGTGAAATCTTCACTGTTGAAGATTTTCCTCCAGACTTTCCACTGAAATTTTGCTGGTGGAAGATTTTTGTTGTGTGTGAAATACAGCATCTGAGAAAGCAGCTGCGTTAAGCCACCGCCTCCTAGATATAGAAGGCCTGAGAACAGAAGCTTTTACGTCATCACTAGGTCTTCTAAGATGACGTCATCCCAGTTTTCCTTTCACAAAGTAAAAATATTTAAAATTTCTAGGTGTTATAAATTTTAGAAAATATCTTAAGTTAAAGAAAAAAATTAAAATACCTTTCTGATAAAAAATTATTTATTATGATCTATTTCTATATCATGTTATATAATTAGTAATAGTTAAAATTTCCTATTTGTCGTAAAATTAAATTTTCTATCTTAAATCATTAAAATGTTTCATGCGGGAGTAGATTCGTCACAAACTTTGAATAGTTTTACTTTCTGAAAATAAATGTGTGATGACGTCTTTTTAGTGATGACGTAAAAATTTCTGTTCTCAGGCCTTCTATATCTAGAAGGTGGTGGTTAAGCTGACTGTTATAAATCAAGTTAGTGCTTATTCATTCATGTAAACTGTGCGCAACAGATTATTCTCCGAAGTTCCAGAATCAATAAAATTTGTGTTTCTTCCTGAAAAGTGGACTGTTTAGTATAATTTTCCATCTATACTGGATTTTTTAAGCTACAAACCCTGAAACTAGGCAAGGTTTACTGCAGCATTATTTTATCTGTATAACATTACAATTTGTGTGCTTTTTATGAAGTTTAAATTTTCTTTTAACCCTTTGAGGCGCAACCCTTTCCCAATGCTGAAAAAAGGGCAGCCGTTGCCATCGCGCGACTTAACTACCAGCAACATGGCGGACGATTGAAACGTTCATCGCGTGCCACAGATCTAGAGACCCATTTTTGACGACAGCTGGCTGTGATGGCAGCGGCTGCCCTTTTTTCAGCATTGGGCAATCTATCCAGCTGTTCTCGCATTCTTCCACTTTTCAGCAGATGTCAGTGTTGTTAAAAATAACCGTGAGAATTTTTTACGGGAAATGACGTGCTAAAAGTAAAGGATTCTAGTGGAGCTATGTCACCCGCAACTATTTTTATAGAAATCATATCTATTCTTCGTGACTGGCAACAGTCAAAACGTCAGAGTTTGGTGTTCCCAGAGCGGGAACACTGCGCGTTAAAGGGTTAAACACCAGTATCTTTTGAATGTTTTTTGCTGCTCTATCGTTCAACAGATTTAAAAGCACGTACATTGTCTGTACTCAACTGTTACAAATTTCAAAACGCCACATGAATAACACATTTCGTACTCTATTATTCTCAGTTAATTCTAAATCCCCCTGAAAAGTAACTCCTTCCTTAAGAGCCTACGCAGTTATTTTTCCCCCCATTTTAACAAATGTTAGGCGCTAATTTTCAAGGCAATTATGTAGACGGTGGAAACGTTTGCTTCTAAGACACATCTACGCATAACAAAGGCAAAAAAGAAAAAAAAAAAAACAGAAAGCTGGTGAACATTTTAAGCAACATCTGACAATACGTATTTAAAATACGCTGTTTCCGAAACCTGATTAAATTACGCCAGCAATTAGTTTAGAAACCCGAATCTTTAAATTTAATTAAAGAAATAATTTATTAAGAATGTAATTTTCTAATAAAATGTTGTGCTGTTGATAATCATCTACGTTTTGTTTTAGAATTCCGTTTTGTTATTTAATTAAGCTCATGCTTCATGTTTAATTTAATGTAGCGTAAATGAAATAAAGTAAATTGTAATAGATGCTGTTTGAAATGAAATTTCTATCGTTGTAAACATTACGTTTGCATAACTTGTTTTTTTATATTATTAATACGTTTATTTAATAATACTCAGTGAAAGTTGATTAGATAAAATTACTTAAGTAATGGCTAAAATCTTAAGTACGTGTTGCTTATTTAAATAACAAGGTATTAATTAGTAACTGAGCTAATGAGAGCAGGTGCACGCAAAGCATGTTCTTGGCTCCATTTTCGTCGATTTTCAAACGATACTTCTGGTGTTGGCAATTTCATGTGCTAGGTCTCTCATCTGGAATTGGTTCAAAATTAGGAGACCCCGAGCAAAGTCTGACTTACTCCCACTGGGGCTCATCAGAATGGAAGCAGTCACGTTTCAATCATCGGCGTCCTTTATGAAGGACCTAGCAAGGTTTCGCGGTTGCCAAAGGGCATAAAACAACAACAACAACAACTTTTTTAACTGTGGGCGTTAGCTTTCATTATGAGGGCGAAACATTTCCTACCCAGTGCTTTATGTCATACCCAGTGTTCGAGAAAAACATACTTGTATATAACAGGTTTAAAATGCATTAATTTCGATCTTTTTCTCAAGCATCAGCTTCCCTTCTACTAGCTTTAGAATTACTGTGTTTTACAATTTCTTCCGATTGCTGCATCACACGCAGTAGATTAACTATCATAATCAAATGCGTTTCATACACGCACATACACACCAACTCTTACATACAGAAAGCCTATCAACTCGAGCTTCGACATCATCACTAGGCCTACTAAAATGACATCATGAGAGTTTTATTTTTCACAAAGGAAAACTACGTAAAATTTCCTGATGAATGCTAGAAATATTTAAAAATATTTTAAATCTTATAAATAAAAATGAAATTCTGTTTGTTTGTTTGTTTGTTTGTTTGTTTGTTTGTTTATTTGTTTGTTTGTTTGTGGATTTGAGTTGTATACAAATCCACAAATATGGACCTATCAGCCTGAAATTTTGCACACATATGTAAAATAATATAGAATAAATCATAGTCCACTTTAAAACTTTGAAAGTCCACCCGTTCCCGGAATTTAAGAGATTTTTTATGTTCTGCACGCAAAAAGCTTTCCGTAATTGTAACCCCTGTAGTGAAAAAAGTGTGAAATAAGGATCGTGGTTGCCATGTGTGGCGATTTTGCCGAATAAGATGTTTTAAATTCTCAAAGTAAAAATAAAAGAATAATAATGATTTTTTTTGTTAGTTTATATTCGTAAGGTTATATTTTTTTTTATTATAATATCGTGTGCATGGGAAATCGGAGCAGGAATGAAATGTTTTATACGCAAAACAATAAGAATTGAAGATTTCCGAGGCTAATATGTTAAAATTTTTTAGTTTGGCGAAAAAATAAAATGGCTCAAATGCCGAGAAAGTGAGTTCTAGCGGTTTGCACAGTTTCCGGCTAGGCGCAATTTACTGAGAGCTTAAGGAAACGGATTTTTGAAAACAAGTGCAAAGGTTTTATTAGAATACAGCGTTAAATTTTAATGATCCGTGCGAAAATAATGCAGTTATTAAGGGATTTCAAGCGATCTATCTTCAGCATTCTCGCGATTTTGAGGAGGATTCTAACGCTTGGCGCTATTTATCGTAATTTAATCGTCTGCTATTTGGGTTATGAATACACCTGCGTATAAGTTTTTGAAATTTTCATTCAGTTGGAATTGTGCATTTTTCTGAGCAGCTTTTCTGCATCTAATGTATTACATCCAGAAAAAAGGATGTTAGAAATATCAATTTTAATTTTGTTTAATCACACTCATGAATAATGATACACTTTCCAACTTAATGAAAGAAGGAACGAAAATAGGGAAGACCCATGGATTATAACTCTTTTTATATATAGCAATTTAGGGCGTATTTAAAAATCTGAAAGAATGTTAGATTTTCTATGATTCTAGCGCTTGGCGCAATTTAATGAGAGGGTATTTTTAAAAACAAGCGTAGGTTATCTTATAAATAAAAATGAAATTCTGTTTGTCAATTTGTTGATTTGGGTAGTATACAATTCCACAAAAATGGACCTGTCAGCCTGAAATTTTACACAGATATGTAAAATAATATAGAATAAATGATAGTCCACTTTAAAACTTTGAAACTCCACTTTATTTCCGTTCCCGGAATTTAAGAGATTTTTTATGTTCTCCACGCAGAAAGCTTTACGTAATATTAACCCCTGTAGTGAAAAAAGTGTGTGAAATAAACATCTTGGTTGCCATGTGTGGCGATTTTGCCGAATAAAATGTTTTAAATTCTTAAAGTAAAAATAAAAGAATAATAATGATTTTTTTAGTTTATTTTGTTAGGTTATTTTTTTAATTATAATATCGTGTGCGCATAAGAAATGAGAGCAGGAATGAAATGTTTTATACGCAAAACAATGAGGATCGAAGATATCCGAGACTAATATGTAATTTTTTTTAGTTTGGCGAAAAAAAAAATGGCTGCTAGGCCGATTTTTAGAGAGTGAGTTCTAGCGGTTTGCATAGTTTTAGGCTTTTTGGCGCAATTTACCGAGAGCTTAAGGGAATAGCATTTTTGAAAACAAGTGTATAGGTTTTCTTAGAATACAGCATTAAATTTTAACTATCCGTGCAGAAATAATGCAGTTATTAGGGCATTTCAAGCGATGTAGCTTCAGAATTCTCGCCAATTGAGTACATTGATTTAACTTGGGGGAAATCCGCCAAATTTCAGAAAATTGAAATCTTCGCATTTAGTACATCGAGGTAACGATGAATAAAACATGTTATAGTTGGTAATTTAAAAAATGCGGCTGTATTAAGGGATTCCACTTTTCAAATAAATGCCTGGCGGTCGAACCATTTCCCATTTTGATTGCTGCTAAGGCAATGCTTCGAATGATTCCCTGAAAAAACTCTTGCAAAATGGCGTATGCTGGCACTTTGGCGAGGCTTAGATTTGAAACTGGATTTTACTTGAGACTGGTATATACGTATAATAAGACTGGTTATAGATAAAAATGAATGTTGGTATGTGTGTAGGAGGTTGAAAAACTCCAGCACCGTTTCACCGATCACCATGAAATTTGGTTCACCTAAGTCTTATCATGGAGAAGGTTTTTATGCTATCCGTTTTCCTCTAACTTTTCACTAGGTGGCGCAGCAGAACGTCGAATTCTATTCCGTTTAGCCGTTTGCTATGCGAATATCGTCCAACCAATTTCGATGAAATTTGGTACACGCGAATATTAGAACACGGAGAATATTTTTCACTATCCATTTTGCTGTAACTTGCCGCTAAATGGCGCTGCAAAGCATCAACTTCTATACCGTTCGAGCGATCGGCATAAAATTTTTTATACTTACACATTTGAGCACGAAGAATATATTCTAACTGCGTTACTTTTGATGTTACTCGCCACTAGATGACACTGCAATGCATTATTATTTTAACTCACCACTAGATGACGCTGCAGCAGGCCAAATTTTTGACCATTCAAACGGTGGCTATCAAAATCAGTATACATAGCTATTTGAACAATGAGAATATTTTGGAGTTATCCATTTTGCTATAACTCGCCACATGACGGCGCTGTAGCAAATCATTACTTTAATGAACCACTAGATGGCCCTGCAGTGTATCACTTCTTGACTGTGCGAATGATCGCTATGAAAATAGGTATACATAGATATTTGAACACGGGGAAGAGTTTGGCACGATCCATTTTCCTATAACTTGACACTAGATGTCGCGTCAACACATGAACTTCAAGACTATTCAGCCGATCGTCATGAAAATTCGTATACATCGATATCTGAATGCGAAGAATATTTTTGCCGTATCCGTTTTGCTAAAACTCGCCACTAGATTGTGCTACGCCGCATCGCCTTCTGCACCGTAAAAACGATTGCCTTGAAATTCAGTATGCATGATTATTGAACACAATATAACGCGATATCCATTTTGCTATATCTCTTTATTACAATAAATAGTAATTACAACAAATATTAATATCAAAAAGTCCATTCATTCCCGTGCGAAGAACGGGTACTTCAGCTAGTTAAAGATAAAGATTGAAATACCCTTCTGATGCAAAATAATTCATTATGCTCTTTTTCCTTATCATGCTATAGATTTAGTGATGGTTAAAAATTGTCATTTGTCATTAAATTAAACTTTCTATCTCAAATCATTAATATGTTTTCATGCGAGAGCAAATTCACCACTAACTTTTAATAGTTTTACTTTGTGACAGTAAAACTCTGATGCCGTCATTCGCAAATTTCTAGTGATGACGTCAGAGCTTCAGTTGTAAGGCTAAATCTAGTTGGTGTGTTACCAACGCCTCCTACATATAGAGAGCCTTACAACTCCTACATCAGTAACCTTTGACGTCATCATTTGGCCTAAAGTTGAAAGTTTAATTTTAACAATATAAAACGATTAAAAATTTCTGGTAAATGCTACAAATATTAGAAAATATCTTATATTAAACATTAAAATTTAAATATCTTTCTCATACAAAATTATTCAGCATGATCTATTTCCTTACCATATTATCTAATTAGTTACGGTTAAAAAGACCCATCCTAGTTATGGTTAAAAACTGCAATTTGTCGTAAAATTATATTTTTATCTCAAATTATTAAAATATTGCCAATCATGGGTAAATTCACCAGAAATGTTTAATAGCTTTATTTTGTCACAATCAAACTTTTAAATGTAGGCCAAATGATGACGTCAAAGCTTGGTGACGTAGCAGTTGTAAGAATTTCTATATCTAGGAGGTGTTGGCTGTACACACCCATACTCATTCAGTCATTTCCCTTGTCATCCCTTCGAATCCAAGTTTAATGCCTCCCTTGAGAAGTGCAAAATCGTGTCCATCAAACTCCGACTTTGAAAAATCATGTCATATCCCTGGCATACCCACGCGTTTCCGATGATGAATGATGGACTGTCTGGAGCTCCGATGACGTATCTCCTCCCTTGGACCACCCCGTAAACGATATTTCAAACAGAAAATACCCAACTCCCGATATTGACTGCCTCCCGCCACCCACACACCTTCTCTGGGATTTATCACATCACGAACATTTGTTTCCCAAGATGTGGTGTTTTGTTCCTGACGTGAAAATAAGGGTTCTGCCTTGATTGTTTCTGCGAGTTGAGTGTTAGTGCATTTTATATTATCAATATACGCAGATATTGCAAAAAGGAAATAGATAAATTATTAGGCGCACTAGAGAGTAATGTCGCGTTTTTTCTTACAATAAATTAAAAAGAAATCATTAAGTTCTTAGTTACAAATAAGCTGAGCCTAATAAGCACGATAACGTAATTTGGTGCAGAAGGCGAATAAATAACAAAAACCAGCGTATAAGAGCACCATTAAGAAAATTAACATATCAGATCAATTTCGGCGGGTATGGCCAGCACCATGTAGACGTAGAAGGCCTAAAAACTGCAGCTTTGATGTCATCACTACATCTTCTTGAATGCCGTCATCACAATTGTTTCTTCAAAAAGTAAAACCATTTAAAATTTCTGTTAAATCCTACATATATTAGAAAATATTTTAAATTATAGATAAAAATTAAAATACTTTTCTGATACAAAATAATTCATTGTGATCTACTTCTGTATCATATAATACAAGTGGTGATGGTCAAATATTGTCATTTGTCAAAAATTATTATTTTTTAAAAATCTTAAATCATTAAATCATTATTCACAAGTTTAAAATAGATATACTTCTTGAAAGACTGTGATGACGTGATATTAAGAGTGTGATGACGTCATATAAGAAGATCTAGTAATGACGTCAAAGCTTAAGTTGGAAGGTTTTCTATATCTAGAGGGTGTTGGTATGGCATGTCGTCAGTTCTAGAATGTAAACGGCAAAAAATTGACTCTGTTTGTATAGGAAAAGGGGGGATTCAGGACACTGTTTACGAGGACCAATAGGAAAGCAGAGATCCACAAGATTGTTTTATGAGGACAAAAAGGAAAGCAGGTAACTGAGAACAGAAGAAATCCCCGTGTTCTCAGTATCCGTGTGAATACCGATATCGATTAACTCATTTGACAGAATTAGTGATATCAAGATGCATTTGATTAAGAGATATGTTTTGTGTTTGATGTGAAGTAAGATTATTTCTAAACAAAATAATATTAAAGTTATCTGCAATTTAGTTACCGTATTTATTCGCGTAACAGTTACCCTCGCATAATAGTCGCACTCCCTTCTTTGAAGCACAGAAATCGTCAAAATATTTTTTCAGTATAAAAATCACCGTCACGTATTTGACTTTCGTTTATGTCTATAAAAATATTACTATAAAAAGAAAAATGCCTCTTTTTGTGTATTTTTGAAGAAAAGATTATTTAATGTACTGCAGATAAATTTGAAACATTTAGTAAGCTAGTTATTTTACTATAATATCAGTAATGTTTTAGCATTAAAGTGTACGATATTATGTAGTAGATTTCCGGCATAATAGTCGCACTTAGTCTTGTACCATGAAAAATTGGCCCAAAAAGTGCGGCTATTACGCGAGCAAACACAGTATAAATGATTATTATTATGCATTCAATGATCTCATTGGTTTGGAGACATTTATTTATCCATTTTCAAGAATTTGCGATGCGAAGATACATTTTTTCAAAATTGTGATTTTGTAATTTTTACAGATTGATATTTTATTAAACTGTTGCGTAGTTTTATTAATAATTGTTGTAAATACCAATATTGAATAGTTTATTTTCAAGAATTAGTAATTTTAAGACACATTTAATGCATTTTACGTTTGATGCATTTTGCATTTAATGGGAAGTAAGATAACTTCAGAGCGAAAATATCTTTCAGTTATCTTAACTATTAGCGGTTATCCACATTCTTTAAACTATCTTATTGGTGTGAATAACGATACTGATCAATCAGTTTTGAAGCATGAGAGCACATATATTTCAAAAGTGTGTTTCTGAAAGTTTTGATATAATTTTTGCAGATAGAAACTTCGTACACAGTTACACACTTTAAAAAAAATAAAATAAAAATTGCTCTTTACTTCTTGAAATTATACAATAAACTTAATAGAATTTACATTCAATGCCTTTGCAATAAAATTCACGAGATTGTTACGCAACTTTCACGGGGTTAATATAAAGAAAATGATTTTATATAAATTGCTTAAATGATATTCTAAAATTTGCCACTATGTTATAAAACAATTTATCAGATTAATATTGATTAATTTGTTGATTTTTTAAAACTGGAACATTATAAGTATATCACGGATGGCCTTAATATTATTTCTAAGCAGAACCTTCATTATTATTATTTTTTATTTTTTATATATAAGATTGTAAAACAATTCCACAACAGAAAAAGTAGTCTTTACTATAATTTAAAACATATTTTTTAGAAAATAACTCAATGTTTCATTACTGTAAATTATAAACATTCTACACAATTATCTTTCAAAATAAAAGTAAACCCATTTTTAGAAATAAATAAATTTTTATGTTTTCTGTACAGATATTACTTTTTCATAGGCTAAATATTTTTGCCTGCAATGAACATGCGTCATATTTTGTTGTGATTTTCTTTTCTTATCTATGCAGAAAAAAATTATTCTTTTGATAGCTTCGCTAGTTAATAATTACGTAAATAAATATAATATTTCGTTCGTATTTTTTTTTGAGGATATTACAAGCTAAAAATTATTCCATGAGAAAAATTATCTGTTTTTGATCTTTGTTTACATAATTATGTAACAATTATGAAGAGAAAATTATAGCGGACATTAACACGCATTTGAAGAATTTGCATTCATTATAATTTTTTCCTTCTTTGCTTGCGATTACTATTTTAATTGATCTTTATTAAACACTTGTGCCAGTTTTGCAGTCATTTAAATGTACGGTATTTGTTATTAAGATTACAGATGATAAAAGCTAAAAGTTTCTTAAGTTCATTTTAAAAGCAAAATTACTATCACACTAAGGCTAAAACCTCTGAAAAGAAAAATATATCAAATTGAATTAAAATTTTTTAGAAACATGAAGAATAAAAGCTACATTCAGGTATCAGTTACTTTGCAGGATTTCATTTCGTTGTAAATTTCAACTGTCTATGAAACCACATAAAATATCTAAAATTAAATAATTTTCATTTTTAGTATACTGGGCAACGAAAACTATATTAGAAAAACAATTTTTCTGCAAGGTATCATTCGTTGAGATATCAACTGTCTATAAAACTACATAAAATATATAAAACTGAATAATTTTAATTTTATAAAATGGACAATAAAAGCTGCATTAGAATTTTTTTTTTTCTGAAAGATATCATTTCATTGTCAATTTTAACTGCCGATTCTAAACATCTTTATAACTTTAAACAAATATTTACAACTTTATCTCTCTATTCTAAAAAAAAAATGTAACGGCCGCTGCCGCCGCTGTCAAGAGCTTGTTGGCCTATCTTCTCCTAAACCGTGGGGATTTGAATTTCGAGAAACGTGTTCACGGATGCGGAAAATTCCGA
Organism: Cheiracanthium punctorium; assembly: GCA_038373885.1. Lineage (NCBI taxonomy): Eukaryota > Metazoa > Arthropoda > Arachnida > Araneae > Cheiracanthiidae > Cheiracanthium > Cheiracanthium punctorium. The sequence continues at coordinate 365,404 of JAWZYV010014772.1, forward strand.
GGAACCTGATAAGCTGACTTAAATTTCGAAAATCGAATTATTTTAGAAAATATTAATAAAAATCTGAAAAAATAAAACATAATTGTTGCCAGATTTGGCATAAAATCATTCATTCCTTTGCAACAAAGCAATTCCAAGTATGTAGAATCGAAAGAAATTGACAAACATGATAGAATTACTCCCATTTTACGCTAAATTCAAAAGTATATGAAATAAATAACTCAAACTGTGTCCACACAGAGTTGACAATTTTCAAATAGTAAGTTCGCTTAGATAGCAGGAGTTTAGAATTAGCGATTGTTCGTTTTTCCTAAACAGAATAACTAATTGTAACTCATTTTAAAAGCGCAATCTTGACAATAGGTGCGATCTGGCAAAATGGTATCTTTCCAAACAGGTGAATCTAAACAGCGAGTTCAAAAATGTTAGAACCCAATATCTTGAAAATTAAAAATAATTAAAATGCAGATTATTTTAAAGCCGGTTCGGTCCAGCTGGAGTATTTGCTACCAGAAGAAATATTTGCTGGCGTTAACTCTGCCATTATAGCAGTTATAGTAGACTTTGGATGTTTGACAGCACGGCGAGATGCTATAATTCGTGGTGCTAAATACGCCAATCTGCAAAGGATTATGTATATGAAAATATGGATAACGGTTTACCGGGAACCTTACATGAGCAGTAATTATAGGGTTGTGAGCATGTGTAAATCGCCAAATAATGAAAAGTCGCCATTGGGGCAAGCTATCCTATCTGTTCCGTAGTTTTTATCAAAGAAAACATATGAAGTACTGTTTTCTTAGAGTTAATTATTAACTATACAAGTACGCAAAGCGCCAAGTAATGAAAAATCGCCATACGGAAAAATACGGTGTCAAATACGAAAGGTGTCTAATAGGTTTTACATATTTAAAAATACAGCTGAAACAGATGTTCTGATTTTATTACGCTTTAACTTCTAATATAACTTTTGAATGACAATATTAAATATCATTGTGTTCCTGAGGAGTGCAAATAATTTTTCCAGCGATTATAAGCGGGGTCCGCACTCCAGGTGGAGTATAGTTCAAGACCCGTACAACACGGATTCCTATAACAAAATATCTTGCGTGTTATGAGGGGAGGGGGTCTACTGTAGTGTGAAGTTTAAATTTTTATGTACCAATGAACATGCAAGAACCAAGCAATGTGTAGCTCAGTAACATTCTATCTGATCTAATCTTTGGGTTTTGTCTGTTGAAATTATGCCTTTTTTATGAATAAGCCTTTTAGGGGCCGAATGCCTCATACGAAAAGCGAGCATAGCGAGTCTAGGGGCCTTGGCGCCTAGTAACTTTAAACAAATTTTGGATGCCATAAGAAATGCTTGGATGGATGGTAAAATATTCCGACCGCGTGAGCTGCCTAAATCCTATCTTGAAAATTATGTTCGGTTTATACTATTACAAGTCAAAAAAGTAATTTCATTCACAAAGGTCAACAAACAGTTAAGCTTATTTGATAGGTGAGCGAATTTTTATATTTGTTCTATAGTGTGTTGTTCATTAAAAAAACAATATACTTCTGTTGAAGTTATTTCAATAAATTGAGATTTTTGCTTGTGACAGTTAAAAAAAAACTTTAATCATAAATTACGATTTCTTCACAAACCCTACCTACATTCCTTCAACAAAGAACGCAAAATAGTATATATTATAAGGAATTATTCCAGTCTTTTAAAATCAGTTACATGATTTTGAAACTGCGACATTGTTTAGAGCTTCCAAGAATTTGGAACATGAGAACAAAAAGGCGCCTAAAAATTAACAAAATCCTTAATAACAAAACTTTATCTTTTCATAAAATACATTTTTGGTGCAGATATAGTCTGTTTATTGCCTTACAAGGAAAGAGCTGGCACATTTGAAAAGTAAATAAGTTAAAAATGTGGATGAAATAATAGGAAAATCCTGCACTTTTGCCATGATTAGCTGAGTGATTTCATTGAAATAAGTAAAAGAATAGAAGTATCTAAATGAACATACTAGTATAACTAACAAAAATTATAATAATAAATTTTAAAGTTGTCTACAATTAAAATATTTTAAATGATCTTAAAAGATATTTGGCATTTTATTTAATCACGCTATTATTTAATTCAGAAGCTACAAAATAGCATTATTTGCGGAAACTAATGTCTAATTTTTGACATGAAAACATTGTTTGCTACATGTCACTGAACCCTTGTAAAATTGATTAATTTTCTTTTATATCTCGAGCCCATTTTTATATTTTCTCTGCGTTCTGATGCGTGAGTAACCAGTCTGAAAAACCTAAGAAAAATATCAGAAAACAATATTTCCAAAAATAAAAACATAAATATAAGGTTTTATTTTGCAGTTTACCGTTCAATCAATCTTGAACGCTTTCTTTCTTGTTACCCTTTCGATGTGTCATTTTTGGCAATTCAATCTTCCCTCCGGTGTTCTATTTTTAATGTTTATTGTTATCACCGTACTTTGCATGTCCGTGCATTCCAATTTTTGTCCATATATCGAACAGGAACGCTGCTGCAAACGACGTAAAAATCACGTCATTTCCACTTCAGATTCCCAGTTATCCGATAATGGATAGGGGAGGTCCTCCCAGATTTATCCCCGATCTTTTATGATGGATATCTACCTTTTTCACAATTCTGAGATGATTTATCTGAAACACAAGAAATCTGCTTCCAACTATTGATTTTGTGTCTCCGTCTATACTTTTCTTTTGCTTGTTTCGTTACTTCTTTTATACCGCTGTTATTGCTACGGAGGAGTATTCTTTAATATGTTTTGTTGTTTCTTCCCTGAAATCGTTTGAAATATTTCTGTGCTTCTGATCACTTGTCTTGAAAAATTTATTTTTATGTACTCACTTGTTTGTTGGTTTTGTTTTTGCTGCTATTTCTTGATATATATATATATATATAACATTCTTGAAATTTTTAAATTGGTTTTTGGTCTTTGTTTTTGGGCTTGTTTCCTCTTTATTAGATATACTGTATTTTTAAGCCTTTATTAGTTCACGTTTATTTTAGATTTTATTTACAAAAGGAAGTTATTAGTAATTATACAACACAAAATAATGATTTTGTATCTTTTACAAAAGACAAACAGAAGGTAAAATTTATTCTTAATTTAAAACCTTTATTAGTTAGCAATTGTATACATACTCTTGATATTACTTTCAAAGAAAAGATTTTGGTAACTGCAAACATTAATGATGGTTTAGTATCTTTCAAGATAGATTAGAAAATATATTTTTAATTGAAAATTCTTATTAGCTGATATTTGTTTTCGATTTAACTTTGAAATAATTTAATTTGAAATGACTAAATATAAAATTGTGATTTTACATCTCAAACAACAAAATTCGTATTTATTTTATACATTCTTTAATTTAACTTTAAGAATGACAGTTTTGGATGGTTGTAAATATACTTTGCACTATTTAATATTGATATACACAAACATTTAAACTATAATTTATTTACTGGTATAAGTTATTTGATATCTGACTATGAATAAAAGTACGCAAATAATTACTAAAGCTTTAAATTATTACTTTTATTATTTTGTGTTTATTACTCTCAGTATCTTTGAACTCAGGAAAGGTTTAGGCAAAAAGAACTAGGTATATTTATTGAATATCCTATATCTTAAATTCTCAAAATCATTTCGTTCACCGGCCACTATCAAATTTAAAAATAATCTAGTGCCCTCTCCACATGAAGCACATTCTATTGCATGCTTTTTATATCACAATCAGCCGGCACTCGTAAAAACCGTTATTGCAAATATAACTTTTGAATACGTATTATCATATGGCTAGAATAGGAAGAATGTACCGCATATCCTATTTCTACAATCAGAATGTTTCAGTGACAGGAAGTAAAACTCAGTCATATTTAAAAATACTTTTATTGACTTTATACAAGATGACCCAAAAAGGTGAGGTCTCTTTATTATGGAGGCACTTATTAGGTGGACCTGCGTTGCCTGCTACGAAGGGACAGACGAAAGCATATCCAATCCCGTGTCGGGAATGGAACCTAAACCTTTGGTGTGGTAGGACGGCTCTCTAACCACTGCTCAATCTAGGCGGTATTTACAAGGTGTGTTCAAATGAAAAGGTACAAAACGACAATGTGGGCATAAATGAAGATTTTTTTCAAAGTATGCACCATAGGTCTGAGCAAAACGATCCCATTGATGAACGAGCCGAAGTATTCCTTGTTCCCGGAATTCCTGTGGCCTTGACGAGACCCAGTCCTTCATAACGTCCTTGAGTTCGTCGTCCGAGTTGAAGCACTTCCCCTTTCAGATGTTTTTCCAAGGGACCAAATACATGGAAATCGCAGGGCGACATGTCCGGACTGTAAGGCGGATGATCAAGCCGTTCTCACTTGAACTCGGCCAGTTCCTTGGCAAAAACGGACACTCCATTTTCTCACTGACTTGTGGGACACACAGCCTTCGCAGTATGCGGTCATCATCCGGTGAAGAATAGTGGCTGGTTTAACACATTCCGCTGTCAGAAATCGGATAACGCCTCTCTGCTCCTAAATCATCGAATTTTGCAATGGGAACGTCATCCTGTCCTCACACGCACCGCCCCGTCAATTGGACGTAGGAGGGTGCTTTTTATGAGGGTTTCTGCCCTCTCCTGCAGGCCCCCGCATGCTCCTATCCACGCCGAAGACTTCGTTCGCATCCTTAGATGTCTCGCTACTCTCTTATAGCGGCATAAGCAAATATGTTAACGGTTAAGTTTGTATGACGTTTCGTAACTTTTCATTTGAATAAACCTTGTAAAATAAAATTTGATTGCTTTTTTTCTTAGAGTAAATAAATCTCAAAACTGTGTTTTCAAGCTTAAAATAAAAATAAATAAATAAATAAAAGTTTATAGTAGTTTATATCATACTCATGTTATCAAAAGATGCAGGAGAGTTGCAGCGAAAGCTGCAGTTCAGAGAACGAACATGTTACAATTTAAGCTCACCAATGGTTAAAATCTTTCTGAACAAGCCATATTAGAATAAATTTTTATATTATTTTCTGCTTTACACTCACTTTCGCATTACCATTCTACAAAGCATCTTTACGATCATAATCCAACCTTCAACGTACTTAAAGCAATAACTATCCACGTGTTTTTTCGAAATATTGTTAGCCCCACAAAATAAAATATTCAAATTTCCATTTTCCGATTTCCGAAGGAAAAAAAACACCGTTCTTACCTTCCATGTAACGGATAAAGGAGACCCAAGGAAGAAGTATCGCACCTGAAGTAAAATGTAAACGGGTGAAAAAAGAAAAGAGTTTTCGAATCACACGCCAGGGTACGCTGTAACAAAAGAACAAGAATTTTCCATTATTCCCTCGGCCTCATCCTAATCCTTACTCCGTCAAAATCTCGAGAGATAGCTGTCATGAAATCCGGATTCGAAAAGAATATGATAAATTCAGTCTTCCTTTCGAAACGAAAGGTCGCTTCTACGATACATTTTCATCCAGGTACGATGAAACACTTTAACACTCTTTTTAAAAGAACAATTTCAGGGTAGAATTCTAAAATTTCTTTATTTGTGGTTGCTAAAAGTAAATGGCTGTTAAAAGTAAATGTAATTATATTTTGTAAGTTTAATTATATTGATTCATGATTAAGAGAATATCTTAAATTCAGTTTTCATTCCGAAAACGAAATGGGTCTTCTACAATACGTTTTCAACTAGGTTCGATGAAACATTTTACTTTTTTTTCCCCCTCAAGGGGCGATTTCAGGGTAGGATTCTATAATTTCATTATTTGTGATCTTTTGGTTGTTTAAAAGTAAATGTAGTTTTATTTTGTAAGTTTAATTATATTGATTTATGATAAAATAATATTTTAAATTCAGTGTTCCTTTCGAAAACGAAATGACACTTCTACGATATTTTGATCGAGGTACGATGAAACATTTTATCTTTTAAAAAATACGATTTAACTACTTGTCTTTTGATTGTTTAAAAGTAAGGGGGGTTATATTTTGTAAAGTTTGATATACTGATTCCACTTTCCATATAAAAATGATATTTTTTTATGAAATATCAATTCAAAATTGAAATTTTGTAATATTGTAAAACAGCAGAAAAAAGTTTTATAAAGATATTTAAATTAGATTTAGATATACATATAAATAGAATACATATTTTTTGCTTCGTTTCGCGCTGATATTTTGTGTTATTTTGACACTCGTTACATACAAGCTGTTTATAAAAGATACGGTAGGAACGATGGGAAGTTCGGAGAGCGCTATCGCACAGGGGTAGCCCCGAGCCTCGATCTGTGGCTGTCGATATATATTTATGCACACTTTTGATTAAAAACACACTTTCATTAAGGGATTTAATCTCAATATTACATGGCAACAGAGGTCACGCAAAAGTTTCTCTCTGAGCAATGTTTGAACTTACATTAGTGTGGGTCACAGGGTTTATAAGCTAATCACATGTTCAGAAAAGGTGGATTTATTGTTATTAAAATGCCCAGGTCTCAGTCTGTGAAATTTTTTACGATTTTTGGCCACTGCGAGACGATAGAACGAATGGAAATATATCAATTTCTTTTTTGTGAAATTTAGACCCGGAGATAAATACTTTTTTGGAAAAGGAAAGTTGCTACGCCCCTATAGAATTTTGAGATGGTATGTATATATATATATATATATATATATACAGGGTGATTATAATTAAACTTCCCCTATGAAGGGCTCTAGAGCTAAAACGGAAGAACGGATTGTAACCAAAATTGGTAGATTGACTATACATGATATGCACTCAAGGAATTTCGAAAAAAAAAATAGTTCAAAAAGTGTCCACTAGGTGGCGTTTGTATAAAAAACACCAAATTTAATGATGGAAATGGTTAATTCGAAATATACAAACAATTTTAACATTTATTCAATAGTTTTTGGGCATTCATTCACTAATGGGTAATATTTGAGCTGATTTCACTATGCAAAGTGCCATCTAGTGGACATTTTTTAAGTTAAAAGTTCTAAAAATTCCCTTGAGCGCATGTAGTGTACAGTTCATATGCCAAATTTGGTAGCAATCTGCTCACTGGTTACAGATTCAGAATGGTGTTTATAGGGGAAGTTTAACTATATATATATATATATATAAGAAGGATAAGCACCCTGTATATATACCAAAAATGCATATCCGTAAACAAGCATATAAAAACCATCTAACATTAGTGGCATGCCTCTACACTACAGCAATTCAAGAAATCTATAAACGAAATTGCGATCCTTTTTCTTTTTCGCAAAATCAACAAAATAGAGCCTTACCCAGTTCCTTCATATTCAAACCCCCACTCCCCCAAAGAATATATCACTGATATAAATAAAACAAACGGAAAAGGGGAGGATATCTGGTCGTTTCTACTCCTTCAACTCTAATCCCTATCACACGACTGTTTTGCAATCCACGCTGAGAACTAGCCCGAAATCCATATCATCGTGGAAAACACCGAGGAGATATTTGGAGAATAGAAATGAGCTTTAGAGAATTTTGTGAGCATTCCTAAGCTGCTCCTTTGTTTTCGTGAAAATTCGATTTTCTAAAAATGAGCTTTTTATATGTTTATGATAAATTTGAAAAGTATTTTACGGTGGGATGGATGATTGGGTGTTTCTGATCATTTTGAATGGACAATGCAAATATGATATAATTACAATTTTGGTTTTTAATTGCGACTTTCTTGAGCTGTCAGAAAATTGCTTTTGGAAAAAAATTGAATCTTCCAAAATTTTAAATTAACAGTATTAAGGAAGTCAACGTTTAAGTCTACCAGAAAATCCATATCTTTGTGGGAAAAACCAAAAATGAGCTCTTGAGAATACTGTGAACCTAATTAAGCTGCGTCTTTGTTTTAATGAAATTTCTATTTACTAAATATGAGCTCTTTACATGTTTATGATAAATTTGAAACGTATTTTATGTTTGGATGGATGATTCAGTGTTCCTAATCAATTTGATGGGATAATACAAATATAATGTATAATCATACTTTTTTTTTTCCTTTCCAACTTTCTTGAGCTGTCGGAAATTTGGTATTTGAAGAAAATTTGAGTCTTACAAAGTTATAAATTAACGGTGTTACTTCAGTCGAAGTCGGAAACTACCTGAAAATCCATCATTGTGGAAAAAGTAGAGGAATGAGCTTAACGAAGCTGTTTCTATTTTGTCGCGAAAATCTGGTTTTCTAAAAGTGAGCTTTTTACTAAGTTGAGATCAATGCGAAATAAATTTTTCGTTATGGTTGATGATTAAAAGTTTTAATAATTTTAAAATGGATAATAGAAATATAATATAATATATATATATAATTTTTTTTCAACTCAGTCGGTATATAAAAAACTTGTTATTTGAAGGAAAATTTAGTCCTATAAAATTGTAAATTAACAGTGTTACTGTAATTCATACTGAAAACTAGCTTTAGGTTACAAAACTTCTAATTTTACAGTTATCGAAGTAACATTGATCTCACTTAAGTTGTTAAATTAATTCTAAATTTAAGACAACATGGAAACATGAATCTGAATAATTTCGAAAGCTATTTCAAAGGCACTGAAATTGCAAAAATTGCGAATCGATACATTATAAAATTATGAAATAGATATAATAACTTATAACTTTTCTTTCCAAATAAACAACTTCTTGAACTTAAAAGCTGCAAAACAACTCCTAAGAATAAGAGAATTATGGATTATCAGAATTTTAAGATAGCACATATCGTACTTTTTATATAATTTTTAGTTCAGTTAAAGGAAATTTCAAGCTCATCACACAAACAATGTAAATTTTATTATGTTTTTCTGAATTGAATTTTCCTTTCTTTCTTTCTCGTTCTTTTTTCCTTTTTTTTGAATAATGGTGGTAAAAGTTTTGTTTTTGAGTTGGACAACCAGGAGCATTCCAGAGTCAGTAAGTCAGTGATCAGCGTAGTTATATATTAGGATTATTATTTGTAAGCAACTGAAGTTTGGTTTGACACATTATTCGTATGCCCGCGTTCATAGACGCTATATAAAAAATAAATACCAACTTATTTATTAATTTATTTTGCAAAAATCTACATTTAAGATATTAAAAAATTACAGAAGTTTCAGAAGTTAAATTAAAAAAATCGCTTTTTACATTCTAAGAATACCAATAATTTATATTCTAATCAGCAATATGTTTATCTTCTAAGCGAGTAAAATCAATGTTTCAGAGTTACCCTAAGCTAAAGCATACTTGTCCAAATAAGAATTCTTTCTTCAATCTATTCTAGACCCATGTAAATAAGGACAATACCAAGCGCGGATTCCAGAAATTTCTTCGTCTGTCCTCGGTGGCTTTCCCACTTCCGTTCGAAGTCATCTGTTTAATTAAGATGAAGACAAAGGAACAACTAAGGTACAAGCAGAAGGAACAAAATCTTCCAATACGGCATATTGCTTTCGGAATAGAACAAGCTGCAGTAGATTAAATAAACTCCGAAGCGATCCGGGGTACTTAACATTTATTCCTTGTATATATTTTCTTATGCATTTTTCTTTCTAGAAATTTCTATAAAGTATTGCATATAGACTAATGCACAACAATATGTTTGTTAGAATAGAGGTTTTCATTTTAAAAACCAGAGGTACCATGATTTTCCTAGACACAAGTTTTACCTTTCCGAGTTGTAACCGACGCAAATATGTAGCTAGTGCTACGAAGTCTACAGGATGGCTTAAAAAAAAAAAAACCCTGTTCAGACCTACATTAGGGTGGCGTAAATATGTAGCTATTGCTAGGAAGTCTATAGGGCAGTGGCGTAGCCAGAAATTTCTCATTGGGGGGGGGGGTGTTAGGACTACTGCAACTCTGTATAAGTATGCGTGATAAGGGAGTGAAGAATATACATTTTGTGTGTCAAAAAAATCCTCTTGGGAGGTTGTGATCCCCCTATCCCCCGCTTGGCTACGCTGCTGCTATAGGGTGGCTATTTTATCGGACAGCCGCAGTGCACTACGACCTTAGTGCCTAGCCCTCCGCAAGCAATGAAACCAATGTATCTATTCTGCTCAAACTGAAGAAGATCTCTCAGACCCACGACCTTCACCTCCAATGGATCCCATCATATGCATACATTAATGGTAACGAGGTCGCTGACAGACTGGCCAAAGAGGATAGTGAGAATGAAACAGCCACTGGCTATTCGCTTATTTATCAAGAACTCTACTCAAATGAAAGATCTAAACTTAATTTAATATGGCGTATTCCACCTACGCACTAATGGTACACAGGAGCATCCCCTGGTTCTCTGCTAGAAATCAAATGTGACCGTGGCTCCCAGACTGCTCTGGCTAGACAAACAAGTGGCCACATTAAATGTCTTTCCTTTGATAGTGGCAGAAAAATCCACCCCACTTGTAAAAAATGCGGTGATCATCCATCTCCACCGGTCCACATTCTAGGTTGCATCGGACTTTCTAAGGGGAACTTAACATCCGATCCCCTCACTGTTATTGATTTTTTGGCGGTTAATAGCCTTCTGGAGCTGATGTACCCGACGCCACTCCTAATAAAGGAACGGACAAGTTAAAACCCAAGCCTTAGCCGGGAATCAAACCCAGATCCAATTCGTGATGGAACGGTTACTGCATCACCTCGGAAGCTGACATTGTAGTTCTCTTGTTGTTGCGAATTCTAGAATTAACTTTTCGAATATTTAGTGTTTTGTGTTTGTGTAGTTACGGCTACGCTACACTTGAGCGATCTGCCTAGGATGGGGGATGACTTGTTCGGGGGTTACTTTCTAAGGGGTTCTAATGTGTATTCATTTTACATCCGGGGAAAACCGACCAAAACGCCAGACCTTTAAATCGACAGCTGCGCGATGGGACCCGAACCCGGGACCTCCACGCTTCAGCCGTCTACACCATTGTGAATGACTTATCCACTCGGCCTTGGAGGAGTTCGAATATTTAGTAGGGGATCAGAGATTGTTTTATTTTTGACAACAATGTATTTTGGAATGTACAAAATCTTTGTTTTGCCGTATCATCATAAATTATAATAAATAAAATATTAACGGGCACAAAATTATTTCGAAAATCTTCTATCTCTCTCGAAAAAATAGTAGGCACAATGGTGAGTTGCGCCCCATGAAATCATCCAATAGGCCAAATTTGGCGCATGCGCCACGATTTGGCCATCTATGGTCGTGGTATAAACAATCAAGTAGATAGATTTTTAACAATTTAAACTAATTCTGTTTTTTGCCAGTGGTGTGCATATACTCGCCAAAGTTAAAGTTACGACGATTATCTGAAGGAGGGTAATGGTGTGGCCAGTGATGTTACCGTACCTCAGTCCCATAAAGCACTTGTGGAATGCTCTAGGAAGACCCACTGCATGTCGACAACCCCTTCTAAGGCGTTAAAATCGGAGCGTTTAGAAGAATAGGGATGATTCTTATAATCGTTAAAAAATTGAATGTTGTTACCCCGCACTGATCTGTGCTACTGGAAAGAGAATTGTGCAGGCATTTTTGCATGTGAAATGAGTAGGTATGTGACCTTTTGACAAACTTGACTACCCTTGGTTAAAAACTTGGCAACCGTTCTGGCGACGACTTGCTGAAGAATTTGGCGACTTGGCGTCCAAGAGAAGATAGTGGAATTTGGCTGTATCTGAATTAGGAAAGAAGCTACCAGAAAACTCGAGAAATATGACGCTATGACCTGCTTGGAAATCTGTAAGTATCAGAATCTCTTCCGCTGTGAGTGAGTTGCGAACAGACTGTGGTTATAGAAAGCAGAGCTGTACGAATGACATTGAGATTTGAATAGTGTTATTGCTATGATAGTTAATGATTTGCTGTTGCAAGTATTATTAAATTTTGTATTTTTGTGATATATCAGTGCTTCAATTCGTTGAATAAAGCGTTATAATCGCTTTTCGAGCTTGTTGGGCTGTTTTAACATTCATCCACTTTGTAATTTTAGTGCTCCAATTCGTTGAATTAAGTGTATATTTGCTTTTCCAGCGTGTTGGACTGTTTTAAAGTACATCCATTTTGTGATTTTAGTGCTTCGATTCGTCGAATAAAGTGTATATTTGCTTTTCGAGCTTGTTGGACTGTTTTAGCGTACACCCACTTTGTGATTTTAGTGCTTTGGTTTGTCGAATAAACTAACTAGGTTTGTCGAATTCTATGTATACTTTTCCAGCGTGTTGGACTGTTAAAACGTACACCCATTTAGTGATTTTAGTGCTTCGATTCGTCGAATAAAGTGTCATATTCGGTTTTCGAGCTTGTTCGGCAGTTTTAACGTACACCCACTTTGTGTGGTTTTCGTACTATAGCCTCATTAACAGTATGAAAGCTTGATGTTACGCTAGTATGAGAAAAGCTTACAAGAACACTGAAGAAAAAACTTGGTTAAAAATAATGAAACACACATAAAGAGATACTTTTGCAGTACGATCATTTTAGGTGATAAAAAAGGTCCATCCTCCTTCAGCTTCAACTCTGTACCACGCGAAATAACGGTAAGTACCCCCTTTTTTTACAAAGTTTTCAAATACATTATTGAGAAAATTTGTCAAATACTATCAGAATTCAAATTCATCCTTTTATTGTTTGAAAAAAATGAACCATCATCAAAGAAAAGAAAAGCATTGCAAAACCATGCTAACAGTAATTTTGGTGATTAAAAATGCAATTGCACAATAATTTTCTAAGTATTTCCAATTATAACTAATAAAAAAACAAAACACTACTAGCTCGACATAATTCTGATTAAGTTAAATTTAGAATTTCAATTTGCTCCCACAAAATGTTAACAAACGGTTTTATTTTATGTAATTGCTGCAAGGAGCCTTAATAATTAATTAGCCCAGTGGAAGCATTTGCTTTTAATAATTGTTGAATTAAGCGTAATTCGAGCTCTAGCGTGTTTTTAGAGATGGTGCTTTGGTAAGTTTATCCAATTAATGAAATTAATTGGAATTATTGGGGGAAATAAACTGATGCTGTAATTTAATCCTCAAATAATGCTGGAAAGTTTTAATTAAGCCTCGTGCACATTTGTTGATAGAAAAATATAGCTCCAGGAGTTAGGAACACCCATTTCAATTCGATACTGAAATATCTAATGCGATTATTTGTGAAAATATTTTCTGTTTAATGATACACTGGTAAAATCTCCACATTATGTAACGGTATTCATCACTTTAATTTTTTTCTAATTTAATTCAACTTAACTATTCAGTACTTGGGATATTCTTAAAGCAAATTACAAAACCATGTCCCTTTTTTCAAATGAAATTGATTTTTGCTAGATTGATTAGAGTGCTATTTCGTTCACACCAGGTTTTTCTGGCGACATATTTTTTGTGGACCGAGAGATTTGCGTCGACAAGTTTTTGTTGCATTGTTCAATACGGTTGCCAGATCGAGGGGGGTGAGATGATAAAACGTCAAATGTCGCCAAATTTTGCCATTTTTGATGATTTATTGTTGGGTTTGGTGCCAAAAAATAAGTCCCCTAAACTGATCTTAGCTTGGCGATATCTTCCATATTTGGTGAAAAACTGGCAGACGCTACAGCTTATTACAAAGACGAAGTATGGTCAGAGCATGCCGGGCGAAGATTGTAAAACAGTTTTAGTTGGAGATTTTAATGTCAATTTCGATTCTGGAAGGTGTTTCATGTAACAAGAAAGGCATACATGTCACACTTATAGATTATGATGCACCTTCCAAACAGTATTTATAATGGTGAAGTATAGTTAGAGCATGCTTAGCGAAGATTGTAAAACAGTTTTAATGAACGAGCTTAATGTAGACTTCGACTCCAAAGAAGTTTTTTTACAATTAACCCTTAATGCGGGTTTGACGAACACGAGAGTATGATCCTCATATCTTCCAAACTTTAGGGAGCATTAACTGATTAGTTTTGTAAACAGCAGTACTTTTAAAAATATTATGAAAGTGTAGTAACCAACGATTTACTGAAAAAGTTACTATTGGGTTACTATTACGTTTTAAAGCGTGTGTCAAAGAAATGAATAGCCAATTTAGAACTTACGAATAATACCTTTATTGTCAAAGTAATCACCATTATTTTCCCGCACCTTCCGCTAACGGTTAGGTCAGCGTTTCTCAACCTGTGGGGCGCAGAGCGTTTGCAGGGTAGGGGGGCGAGAAAAACCAAAGAGCAAGTAGTGATGCATGTTTTTTAAAAAAATCATCTTATTTATTCTCATTTTTACTCAAAAATATATCCATTTTCGCTTAAAATGTTCATTCAAACTTTACTGATAAGATTATTTTATAGAAAATTCGACTGAATGTTCATTGTTAAAGATTAAAAAACTGAATGTATGCTGGAATATGTGAGGGGGGGCGCCACCGTAAGTTAGCCATTGCTGGGGGGGCGACATTAAAAGGTTGAGAACCGTTTGGTTAAGTAGTACAAGGATGCAAGCCGCGGTTTTAAGCCGGGTGTTTCAAAAATCCCAGCCAAAATTTACTAACGGTCCTTGACCGGTTTTGCAATATGACGCCTTGAACTGAAATGCATGTGAAATTTGAAGAGCAGAAAAACTTAGCCAATAAATGGACGCCTACGATTGATTTCCAGCAATTGTTGTTTACAGCGCTCAACAGTTAAACTTTCATCGGGCTCCAGTAGTTCGTAGTGCAATACACCATTCTTATCCCCCCAGACAATGCAAGATCTTCGGTTGCAAAACCAGTCATGGACAAGTTAGTAATGTTTGGCTGTGAAGTTTTGTAACCCACGTCCTATAGCTCTGACATAGCCCCTTCGGACTAACTTCGATTTCAGTCGATGAACAAGCCTTGCCGTTTCTACACTTCCTCACAGTGGACGAAGTAAGAAAATCTATTGATGACTTCATGGCACCAAAAAATTAAAATTTCCACTCTGCGGACACAGTGCACTACCTGACCGATGCGGAAGATGCTAGAAAATAATGGAGATTACTTTGACGAATAAAGGCATTATTATAACTTCTAAACTGCATATTCATTTCTTTTCCAAGCGCATTAAATCTTATAATAGACCCAATACATTTATTCCTTCTACTTATATAATACGCTAACGTATGCGGTACCAAAATAGACGATATTTCTACGCTGTTAACAACAACAACTAGATGTAAACATTAGCGTAATACAATAATGCATGCGCAAAAATCCAAATTAACAGTTCAATGACGCCAAACGGAGCAAGCATATTCGTTAATTTTATATACGTATGCCACGCAGCAGCTGGATTACAAAATAACAATAATGGACACGTGAAAATTCAAGATCTTTCGGATCTTCTCACAGTTTTAAACTACCTAATTTACAATGCCTGGCGCATTTATCGCTTATCAAAAACCTTCACTATGCAGTGGACTAAAGCACATTTTAGCCCTTTCCTTTTTTTTCATATTATTGTAACTAGGGATACATATAAAATACTATACCATACTATGAAAACAAAAACATCGGGTTGCTAACCTAGGCACAACACTGGTGTTATTTAAAGAGAAAAGTACCTATTAGCGGAACCAATGAATGGAAGGTAACACACTAAATACCAATTTGAGGAAGCCTGCAGTTCCTGAAATTAAAAAGTATTTCTGTAGGAATTTGTACAGCATGTTCCACAACGTATCTTCCAATACACTCTTTTTATAATCATTTTATGAAAGGAAATGTCACCAACTATGTCCTTATGTGCATTTTGCAATGTCAGTACTTGGCATGGCCAGCATTTTCTTTTATGATAACACCCAAAGTTTGTAGTAACCCTAACCTAAATGTATTTAATGACAAAGATTTTGGTGAAGTGAATCGCATTACATTTAGATAGGTTAATTTTAATTTTCCATTTTTGAAACCAAGTTTCTTAGATATCTATGTGGAGCTGTAATTATGTAATCATAATATCAGAAGGGAAGGATCTTGAAAGTATGCGGTATCTTCGACATATATAGCAAGTGTTGTGTATTGACTTCGGGGTATGTTGTTGATGTATATGCTAAACTAAGTAGGTTCAAGAAGTGGCCCTTGCTGGACGCCTGCTTTAATTGAAGTGTAACTTAGGAGAGAGTTGTTTATACAAAGGGCATTCTATAAAAACTGAGAGTTATTTTTTTTACGTAGTGGCAACACCCCGAAACTAAAAAATAGAAGTGCAGGAGATTTTTTCAAACTGTTAACTGTACGTTTATACAAAATTCTAAACGAAGCAGACTATTTTATTTTCCTAGTTCCGTGCTTGTTTAAAGAACTGTTTTATTTGCCCTACACAAATGGAGATGAACTTGTAGGGAATTGGACATTACATCACGATAATGCTCGCCCGCATGTCGCTGCTTCTGTTCAGCAATATCTTAGTAAATGCAATATTAAAATCATGCCACATCCCCCTTACAGTCCAGATCTCGCACCATGAGATTTCTGGCTGTTTCCCACGTTAAAGGAGAAGCGCTGTGGCAGAAAATTTAACACACATTCTGAAGTTATTTCAGCAATGGAGGGTTCTTTGAAGTGCCTTCCAGAAAAGGCCTTCACTACTTGTTTTGAAAAGTGGGTTGAACGATGGAACCTTGCATATCATCTGACGGAAGGTAGTTTGAAAAAGAATGACGTATTTTTTGATGTAAATATATTTCTTGATTTTTTGTGAATTTACTCTCAGTTTTT
Source organism: Cheiracanthium punctorium (assembly GCA_038373885.1). NCBI lineage: Eukaryota > Metazoa > Arthropoda > Arachnida > Araneae > Cheiracanthiidae > Cheiracanthium > Cheiracanthium punctorium. The sequence continues at coordinate 382,176 of JAWZYV010014772.1, forward strand.
ATGGAATGCCCTTTGTACTGACGGTAAACGATCGTTCATTGAGATAGGAATGAAGCAAGTGAATGAGTGTATCAGGCACTTGAAGCGGAATTAGTTTGTAAAGAAGACCAGTGGTCCAGACTTTGTCAAATGCCATAGCGACACCCATGAAAAGTGCTCCGGTAGAATCTTTGCTATTTAGACCATCTGCTAGAAATTCAACCACTCTGAGCAGTTGGTGATTCGTTGCGTGTTTAGGCCGGAAACCAAACTGTTCGGGGATAATAATATCCTGCAACTGCAAATAATCATGTAGTTGATTTAGAATAAACCTTTCAGTGATCTTACTCAAGCAGCTTAAAAGACTAATCGGCCTATAATTTTTAGGAAGTGCAAGATTGCCCGATTTTGGCATTGCGCAGATAACAGCTGTTATCCATTTTGGAAACTACTAATATTTTAAAATAGCATTTATGACTCCTGTTATGTTAATAATAATGTTGGCAGGGACTTTTTTTAGCATTAAATTAGAAATGTTATCGAGGGCAGGAGATTTTTTTATTTTTAAGATTGAGATTACTGTTAAAAATGGTGAGGGATTAACAGTAAGAAGTATAGTAGATGGAGGGATAGTTAAACAGCTATGAACAGCACTTTCAACAAAGTGGCGAAAGTGGCCGCCTTGGCGGCTAGTTTAGAAAATTACTGCTAACAAAAAGTGGTTAGTTACATTACGTAAATGTTGGCAACTATGGGAAATTTAACTACCAGCTTGAAGGGTTAATTAGAAAAAAGCATAAATAGCAATAAGATATTTTTAGTAAACACTCCAGAGATCATTAAATGAATTAGTACTACATGTTAGTACCCGCAGCTTGCATGTTGTGGCGACTTTGTAAGGCTATTTTATCTGATATTTATTTAGCTTTTCCGTAAAGAAAAGTATACCAAGAACGGACTTTTAAACATCCAGGACTGTTTCGATGTTGCTGTAATCCATTTTCGATTGTTCTAGCCAGAAAGCAATATGTAGTATAGGAAGATTTTGCTCCATTTGTTTGTGCCTTAAATGTTCCTTTGTCTTCGCCTTAATTAAACAGATGACTTTGTAAGGGAATGGGAAAAGCCACCGAGGGTATATCTACGAAGAAATTCCAAGAATCCGGATTTGGTATTGCTTGTATTTACACGGGGAATTCCTCTACGTGGAATACAGCTGGGGAAAGAAATACTCTTTGGGCAAGTAAATTACTTCTGGATAAGCCCAGAGTAGAATTAAAACAGTCACTGTGCTTACCCGAGCTGTAGGGAATAAGGTGCATATACGATTGTATCTTGGAGTGTGCGAGTTTAATTTGTTCCTTCAACAAACTCGTTAGTCAAAATATTTGTATCTTAAATCGATTTTCCCCGTCGAAAGTACTTTTACATAATATTGTGTTTATTATAAACACATACATTCTTTGAAATGATTGAATGTCTTTAAAATAGCTTTTAAATAATGAATGCCGATACATTGTAATGTGTTGTGTTGGGTGCTCCTGTACATGAAATATAAATGCTACTTACAGTATTTTCAATACGGTAAGTGATAGATTATAGAGCAATAACATTTGGTCGAAGGTGGATAAAGTCACCCTGTTTAGACCTATGTACAGCCCGTTCTGGTGGACGCATTTTATTGAAACTTTTTTAACACGTTATTTAGGCCCGGGGAAAAGATACCTGCAAATAAAATAAGTAGTACTAAATTCGTCGAAGAGATGGCGCTTTTCACGCAGAAAAGAAGTTATGCGAATTCAGAGTGTTTTAAAATCTCTAGTAGTCATTGCTGTATAATAAAAGAATTTTTTAAATCAGAACTGAAGTAACTTACCAATCTCATGTCGAGACTATCGACATTTGAAAGACATAGGTCTTTTAACGAAGCTCGAAATTCTCGCAGTGCTGTTGATGAATGAATACAGTTCTGATGAAACAACTTGATCCCAAAAGATCACCTTTCCTTCTCTAAAGGCATGGCAAAGAGTGAGTATACAGCATTGACTACTGGCTTTCTCAAAACGCTGAGAATTGTCATAAAATCTATGTTTTCATCATGAAAAGCACCATCTGTTGGCCAAAGTTGGAAAGATTTTTTATTGCATGTTCCTTTTTATCATATTCCATCAAATTCATTTACCAAGTTTCAACAAAATATGTCTTTCAGAATATGTTCTACTTATGTTCGAAACAAGATTGTTTTGATTATAGCCACCCTGTAGATTTCGTAGGAATAGCTACATATTTACTTCATCCTCTACGTAGGTCTAAACAGGGTAATCATTCTCTACGTAGGTTTAAACTGGACATCTTTAGTTATAGACACCATTTAGATTTCCTAGCAATAGTACTTATTTACGTAATCTTCTACGTAGGTCTAAACAGGGCAACTTTGTTGTTGTTGTTCGCATACTCTAAAGATCTGATCTGAGAAGGCGAAATACACTAAAGATGAGCGATAAAATGACATAGACAATTGATATCGTTTTAATATGGCAATAATGAAACTAAAAAATTAGGGGGGTTTAGGGAGATCTCCCCCTGACGAGGCTCGATCAGCGAAGTTTATTTGAATTATTTTTAAAAATTATTTTTGAAAAATTGATTTTTAGAAGTTTAAAGGTACTATGTCCCCTTAAACAAGGTTCAAATAATTATATTTCAGCAATGGATACTCTTTAAAATTGATCACCCTGTACAATACCTTATTGATAGTGGATCATTTCAATGGAAAATTCGATATCTTTATTCAAACTAAAATGTTTCAGGAATTTTCTTTCCAAGTTCTAAATCACAAGAAACTGCCAGTTTCAAACAAAAACACATATATACCTGTCACAAGGTACCAAATATCAAAATCTATTTACAAGATACGACCCAGGATTTCGCCAGATATCCTAAATAACTCCTCCGTCTTTATTATTCCTTTAAACTGTAACTGCATCCGCGAAATCCGACTCTGCGCCTTGCGAAATTCTTTCGTTTCCTTAAATTCATTTATTTCTTTTGCAAAGCGAATCTCTTTTTTTACGTAAACAAAAAACTCGTAAAAGACAGATGTATTTTATCTCATACAGATCAAAAGACATAAAAACGAATTTTATGTAGATGTTTTATAGCTTCACTTTTAAAAGATACAAACAAAATAGAGGCAGGGGAATTTTTCTTTCGTGTATTGATTGTTTTTATTAGTTTTCATACCTGGAAATGTGTTTTGTTTTTATTTCGGTGGCATCAGATAATACAACTAACTCAGGAGAGACAAAATTTGTTTTCTTCTTCTTTTTTTTCATAAAATAATGTGGGAGACATTGGTATTTTTCCGATGCGTACAATTTCAAACTGCCTTGTAACTTTCAAACTGTATTGTAAATAATTGAAAATAGAAGATGAATATTTTCTTGTGATACATTTTTACTTCTTATGTATCATTTAGGACTGCATGTTTTACGAAGCAGGAAATTCGACTCTGTTTTAGATGCAAAATATGACTTTTATTACAAAATGTCGGAATGTGAATTATTCTTAGTCAGAAAATTCTTGCCAATAATACAGTGAAATTGATGCCAGCAATGTTTGCTTTTCATTTAGAATACTTCTAAACTAATGTAATTGATTTTAATGGGGAGGATTATACGCAACAAATCAAACTTTTTTCAATATAATAAGAATGGCCACAATATTCATGTATATGTTAATAATTATTACGACTAACTTGCCCTCTAACATAGATACTAATTATTTCAAAGACCTATTAAAGTTTATAGTTTATAATAATTACATTCTGCATAATAACAAACTATATAGGCAAATTTTAGGAATACCACAGGGTGGTTCTAACTCTAGCTACTTAGCTGGCCTATATTTATATAATTATGACAAAAATTACAGTAATTCTCTTATAATATATAGGTACATAGATGACATAATTGCAATAGCCACTGATAATAATTATAATGATTCTAACAATTTAACAATAGCTTACCCTTCAGTCCTAGAATTAATAAACTTCTTAGACTTACAACTTAAAATTAATGATGATAAGAGTCTATCATTCAATATATTTAATAAAAGAAATGATTTTAATTTTCATGTTAATGCCTTTACTCATTTTACTTCTTGCATGCACACTTCTGTTTTTAGAAACATAATCTCCAATCATAAATATAGAATAGAGTCTCTATGTACCAACAGTTTTAAGGTCCATAACTTAACCTACCTATATAAATCAGCTCTCAATTATAAATATCTAGGTAGATTTTTAAAATCAATAATATATCCACAATGTAATAAATAAAACTCTATGTCCAAATTAGTTTACTGGATGGTGAGGATGGGGTTGGTTGCTGGACTCTTCAAATTCATATATAAAAAAAAAATCAATGAAAATCATGAAATATATATCTGTATATTTTATACAAAAATGTTATTAAAAAAATAATAATAAAATACAATGTAGAATTATTGATTACTGGTACTTTTTCTTTAGGAGGTATATTTTAAATCTTATTTCTTACTCTTCTGTACCAATTATAAGCCTAATTACATTCAGTATGCGGTAAAGGTAAGTGAAATTTTACCTTTACTGCATAGTATAATATTAGCACAAATAACAATTAATACCTGTGTAATATTACTATTATTATAATCATTATAATACTTGTTATTAATTACAATAGTTTTTTTATAACTTTTCCCCCCTTCCTTTTTCTGATTTTCTTGATATTTTAACATGGTTTAGGCAGCATTTGTCTGTTTTTCATTCTCCTACTTTTTCCTCCTTGGATCTAGTTATTTTTCTCGGTTGGCATCGATTTCTAGTCTTGTCTGTTCTTCCACCTTCATGTTAGGATAGCATCCATGCCTGTTTTTACTTTTAGTTAGGTCGTACCCCCAGGTTACGTAAAGCGACTTCTTTCGTCAGGTAACCTGCAGAAACCTAACTATTTCAGTTTTTATTTAATTGAAATATGAGTACGGTGGTACTTGATAATGGAGTACTCCATTTCAATTTTCCACTCCATATCCACTTTGGATGAGTGTATCAAGCTAGGCTTAAGCCCACGTTATTACAATGGCATGTTTTTCCCACTTCTTTTTGGCTTTTATGGCACTGTTTTAAATTTATTTATAGCCTCTGGATTTTCATTTATAATTTCATGGTTACGTATTATATCTGTTATTAAGGGCTTTCAATTAATATTTCACTTGGGATTGCATATTACGTAAGTTAAGCTATTTTATATTATATATATATATAGTATGAAATTATATTACGAAATATTGGCGATATTTTTAGTGTTTATGCATATAACATTATAAAAACAGAGAAATATTCTGCAATATTAGCGCATTTTGCAGCATAATAAAACAGAGTACAGAATACTACATAATATAAAATAGCTAAACTTACGTAGTATGCAAATCCAAGTAATCCATCGTGTAAGTGATAGCATATAATAACAATCAAAAAGATGGAATCAAGAATAAAAATTGGAAATCCAGAAAATTTTTTGATTCTTTTACAGTTTCTTAATTGCTATTATGTGCTTTCACTTGCTCGATGAATTACTTGCGATTCCATACTACGTAAGTTTAGCTATTTTATATTACATATATATATATATATATATATATATAAAGTGCCCAGCCACCTCATTCGCATCTCTTTTGACCCCCGACCTCGAATATATATATATATTCGAGGATATAAAATATAGGATATAAGCTATTGTTCGCGAAACATTGTTATGAAAACAGATGAATTTTTAAACAAATTATAGTAATTATTACTTGGTGTATAAATATAATACATGTGACTCTACTTTTTTTGGTGAAGTCCCACAGTGCCCTATGCCCTAGTCACTAAGCTCCGTTCCATAGGCCGCTCGTGGGGGGAGCAAGGGGGGGCAATAGCCTCCTTACTTCTAAAAAGGAAGGAACTCTCCTCCCTTCCACTTTCAAAGTTCAGAAGTTAAGAATGATGGATGAAAACTCAATACACAAACCAAGAGAAGACAATTAGTACGAGCTAACAAGAGTTCGCCTCTGAAGATCATTTAACCAATAATTAGAGAAGGTCATTTAATTAATAATGACGTTAAAATCCAATAACATAGACCAATTTTACAACAACAACAAAAATAACTCTTGAATAACGCCAAAGTTGACCAGTGCCGATACAGCACGCATAGGTTCTCTAAACGTCTATTAATGTTCAGAGAACGTTTTCTGAACGTCAATAGACGTTTAGAGAACCTATGCGTGTTGTATGGGTAAGAGCACAGTAAGTTAGTAGCACAGGATTGGCCAGGGAACTCTCGCTGAATTACTGTGGGACCATGTACGCTAGTAGGATCTGGTGCGCGTAAAATCTGTTCGCATTTCCAGTGTTCTCCATGTTCAAACGATGTCTCTGGGGGTGCCGGTTTCAGGTGCTAGGTCTCTTATTTCGAAATGGTTTAAAATTAGGAGGCCATTCATTGGGGCCAACGTTTGTCTGCCTACTAGATGCCCCCATAGTGAAATGATCAGCATCTGCGGCCCTCGTTGTGATCAAACCTCTAGTAGACCGCTGAACCGGCCATTAGCAAAAAAAAAAAAATTGTGTGGTGAAACTTGTTTGTTTCTTCATATTATACCTCCCATCTTTTCATTTTTGTCTTCTTGCGGCCTAGGTGGTATAAAGGCTAGATAAAAATCATTCTATGACACCTAGGGTTGAGGTTCGATTTCCGGCTTGGGCTTGGAATTTTGGTCATCAAAAGCTCAGTAATTCGGGCCTTAGTAGAGACGAAATGCTCGATGAGCAAAAGTTCCCGCCCTTCGGAAAAAAAAAAATGTTTGCCACAGTAATTTTAGATCCCCTTGTATGAAACGTACATTTATTATATTATTTTATATTCATTACTGTAATGCAGAACATTACTAGATGATCTATCTCGTAATGTTTTGCCTTCTGGCGTTGTTTGAATTTTTGGCGGCGTTGTATAGTATAGGATTACAAGTGTACTATATGCCCGGAGTTTATACGTATTTCGTGGAACACTTTACCGAAAATATGTTTCACTAAAAACTCTGATACGTTTTTCTTGATTCGAAAATATTTTGGGAAGTTTTCCAACTTTTAAATCACAAGAAACTGTAAAACTAAATGTATGTATACCAGTCACTAGACAGCAAATATAAAATTTTACCTTCAAGGTAAAATAAAAGATTTCGTGGAATTTAACTAATATTTTCTGCACATTTATTATTCTTTCAAACTGTAACTGCATCCGAGAAATCCGACGCTGCCGTATGAAATTTCCTTTCGTTCTTAAATTCATTTATTCCCTGGCAAGTGAATCTCTCTTTACGTAAACAAAACACTCGTAAAATGCAGATGTATTTCATCTGCTACAGATCAAAAGACATAAAAACGAATTTTATACAGATGTTTTATAGCTACACTTTTAAGAAGATACAAATAAAAAAGTAGAAGGAAATATTCTTTCGTGTATTGATTGTTTTTATTAGTTTTCATACGTAGAAAAATGTGTTTTATTTTTACTCCGGTGGCATCAGGCAATACAGGAAACTCAGACGGAGAGAATGTATTTTATTTTATTTTTTGAAAAAGAAAATGTAGCGGAACAATATGATTGTTTTTTAAAGGATATAATTTTGAATTTACCGCGAAGATTTGTAAGTATTTCAGGAAAATAAATGTTAATTCTTCTGGCATTCATATTTTTGATTTTGTGAAGGATATGTGAAATATAATAAATTTTCGAATGTAAAAATGAAAAAGTTTGTTTCTTCTTCATAATGATTATTTACATTTACAATGCGAGTGATATAATTTTACATTCGATATATATGCATTATGTGTTCGTAACTTTTGATTTTAATATTAAAATTTTGTACAGATTGTCACATGCAATAAGTGCATATTTCTGCGGCGCATTATAGCAAAATTTGATGGAAGATAACTTCTAACTTCAAACTGTTTCACATTTTAGATATATCTAATCATACTGGCCATACGACTTGCCACTTAAATTAAGGGGCTTTCACTTTTTGCTCTGTATATAGCACTTACTCGCATTTATCTCTGAGTTCAAATTGATTTGTTTCATAACTTGTACAGTTTTCCAAAGTCTGTCTTCCCTATTTTTCTTCAGCAATGTGCTTCAATTTTCTTTCATCATATTTTGGGGTTTATACCTCCCTGATTGTTGAAGTTTCTGGTGCTATCTTCAGTTAAATATGGTTATATACACTTATTACGCTGCTTTTTTGATAGTTTAAAATTGATTTGAAATGCCAGATTTGCACCATTTTGTTACTTAGGCACAACCTGCTCTCTTTTAAGTCCACTAACAGATTTCGTTGATGACATATGAAAACAGAAACAACTAGTTTTACAAAGTTCAAACAATCTTTATTTGAATATTAGAGTCGTTTACTTTGAAATTTACTTTTCGTGAGATATTAATGAATGTTTTCTATTATTACAATTCATGGAAGAGCAAAAAAAGGATCGTAAAAGGTGACAGATGACAAGTCATTTGACCACTGTGTTTATATTGACGGCCATTCACCTCAACCACTTTTCAAATGGTTACCTTAATTACATTACAGTCTGAAGGAAATAGTTTGAATGTGACATTTTGCTGTTATAAAATCAATGTTTGAACGGTAATTGGCATTTGGATGAAGCTGTTTTTATTTACTGATTTTCATTCAAAAACTAAAATATCGATAATTTTTAGAATCCACAGGGTATCACTTGAAGACTAGATTTCAAGACATTCTATTACAATATCAATCTTAAATATTTTAAATAATTTCGAATAAATCACTCTTAAGTATTTTCATAATATCATAATTTTTATAAAAACAGGAGCATGAAAGCATATTGGAGGAATAAATTTTTGGTCAATTTGCGAAAAATCACCGCTTGTGGCAATGCGTTATCTTTTTTTGTTTTTCAATTGGCGTATTATGGTAATACTTTTATTTTACTTAAAATACTTAAAAACTAAAATGTTCCTTTTATAATTGGAAAATTAAATCAAGGAAACGCATATTTTATTCTTGGCTATAATTGAAGTTTACTTCAGAATTTGAAAATTTAACAGCTGCAGATTGATCTCAGAAAATTTCAACAGCTGCAACAATAATTTAAGTGGAATTTCACTGTTCACTTAACTGTCAAATAATAAGCAAAACCATTTAAAAGGAAACAAATGTCTTTTTACGCAAATGGCATTTTTGGGATTTTTCATTAAATTGTTCTTAATAGCTATTTTCTAAAGGACATATGTAAATGTTTAGGTGGAACAATTTAAATTCTTGGCGTTACAACTGTCTTTTTTTTTTCTTTTTTAAATAAATAGCAACTAAAAGTTAGTGCTAGATTTCCTTATGGAAGGAAAAAAGCAATTTCCAAGTCAAGATTAGATCTATTGAATAAGCGTCATTACTATAAACTTTAAAACGCTCTGTTAAAGTTGTAGTTTTGCCAGATATACGTCGGCAGCTGTATAAGAATTTAAACAAATGCACAGCATAAAGGCCATTTAATAAAATAAATGATTTTTTATGCAACAGTTTCAGAGTATGAGAAACTGAATACGTGCTTCCTGGCAGGGTGTTTGACGAAAATGGTAGATTTATAGTATACAGCTTGTTTCATAAAATGAGAATATAAAATAGAGTTCAGGGTGTAAAAAAGTCATATACACCCTTTCGATTGGTTGAAGAGTAATTTTTTAAAACAAATTAAGAATGATACTTTCTTGGAAAACTTAGTTCGTCTTCACTTAGTTGATTTCGTACAAAGTAACTGTGAAAAAAATATCAATGGCTTGTCAAGTAGTTAGAACTTGTAAATGACTTTTTCTGACAAAAACAAGGAATAAACAGATGCCGTACAACCGAAGATTATTATAAGATATATATACAGAGTGCCTCGAAATGGTGTAATACGCTTTCATTATTTATCTTTTAGTCATAAGTGGACAATTTAAAATGAAAGTTTAGAATAAGGTGAGAAAAAAACTGCTAAAAAAAGTCTCTCTTTAAATGTTATTATTAATATTAATTTTCAATAAAATAGTAATACTAAGTTAGTAAAAGTATGGTCACAAATCAAGATGGTAACAGTCCTTAATTTTGCGAGACTCGCGAGACGAGACAAGCAATTTCTCTGCGAGACACGACACGAGTAATTTTCGGAAAGTTACACGGTTTAAATTTGTATACTACCCTCATAGAAATATATTCTCAATTACTAAAATGTGCCCCATACACTAAAGAGGCAATGTACAAACTTTGAACTTTATATCCTAAAATGTGTCAGAGGTATGAAGATAATGTAAGCTGACTTAAACCATTTTTAAAGGGGTCTCGAGGGGAGAAAAAAACAAAGCCGCATGATCGCATACGAGGAAACGTACGGAAATTACGAAAGAATTTTTTTCCATAATCTAGCAATAAACGTTTACATTCAAATGCATGTATAGCCTTTGATCATTTTTGTTTCTAGAAATGTTTTATGATGAAAGGCTGAAATTTTGTATATCATCTGATTAGCATATGGGGCACATTTTACGAATTGGGAATTTTTTTGTACGGGGGTCATATACAAATTTTAAAAGAATAACGTTTGAAAACAAACAAGAGGACTTATTTTCTTTACCTAATCTGTTTTACTACACTGAAAAAAAAAAAAAAATCTGTTAAACTGACAGAAAAAAACGCCAGCCAGTTTATTTCCGTATTTTTTACGGAAGTTTTGCGAATTTTTTTCCGCATACGGAAGATTTCTGTAGAATAAACTGAAAATCTGGAAAATTTACGGAGGATTTCTGTTTAAAAAAAAAAAAAAAAAAAAAAAAAAAAAAAAAAAAAAAAAAACAATAAACTGGCGTCCTGGCTGACAGTTTTTTTCTGTAAATTTGACAGACTTTTTTGCAGTGTACCTTACTTTGAACATTTTTTCTTTGACATTGTCCACTTATCTTTAATAGATAAGGAATTAAACAGTGTTACCATCTTTTTGATACACCCTGTTTAGTTACTCTTAAATGCATAATTATGTAATTGATGCAGTCGTGATTTAAATTACCAATACTATCGTAATACTGAACCACTCAGAATATCAAAATCCACCTTAGAAAGAAAATAAAGTATACATAAAATAACTTGACTTTTATTTCTGGCACGTTTTGAACCGTTTTTATCTTCATGTACTCTTCTGCTTTCAGAATTAACGAAAATTTGTTGTTAATTGTCGTGCCGCAAATGGCATCAGTTCAGCGAAGGCAAACATTGAATTAAAAGTGACGCAGGAGGGAAACACGTGTTTAAACAGCGAAGGTTTCATGCAGCCCACAAAGATAAATATTTAATTTAGGCAGATTTGAATATTTCGTGCGTACCCCAACAGTGTATCTTTCTCAATAGGCAGCAGTGAATAAATTATTTCTTTTTCGGAACGTTATTAAATTGACTTTCAGAGCTCCGAAGGAAAGGATTCCCGATTTAAGTTTAAATAATATTGAACTGTAGGGACACAGTCTCCAGAGAGTCAAATGGCAGAGAAAGGTTAGGATTAGATCTTAATGTCTGTTACGTTATCTTGTTAAGATGTTCAATTTCTGTTAATCTGATTACTTACTTGATTTGGCTTTAGAAACTGAGAAAACTGCCCATTACATGCGAAGATATTATTACAAAATTGTAATGTTCTTTTCCTGCAATAATGTGTGTTGCGGGGAAGACAGTTGTACAGCATTTTTGCAAGTAAAATGAGTATGGGATGGCTTGACCTTAAAAAAAACCTTGGTGACGATTTCGGTGACTTGGCAACAAAAAAGTTTTTGAAACTAGTGGAATTCTGGCTATATCTCAATTAGGAAAGAAGGTACTGGAAAAATCTGGAAATATGATGTCACGTACAATACGACGTCACGTCCGCTTGGCAATCTATAAATGAGGATTCAATCTCACTTTCGGTTTAGTATATGCTAGACTACGATTTTAGAGAACAGAGCTATACGATTGATAGTGCGATTTGAATTGTGTTATTGTTTAGATACTTAATGATTTGTCTAACAAAGTCTTATTTTCGTTTTTCCGAGCTTGTTGGACTATTTTAACACAGCCACTGTGTAATTATCGTAACAATATGTAGCCCAAAGTGTAATGAAATTACATTAACGTATTTGTAACGTTAAAAAAAAGTATAACGTTGATAGATATCACTAAATGCTGTTAAAAACTCTCTTCCATTTTTAACAGATTTTTAGACTTGCTTTTCCCAAAAAATCCGTTTTCAATAGTCATTTTGCACTTACGCATACTTGTGCTTAGGTGATAATAGCCAGCAATTGTCAATTTCTGCCCATGCATTTGCTTGGATATTCACAGCCAGCAAATATCTACGCATACATGCGCTTATGATGCAAATCGCTTAACAGAGACTCACCAGTTATACCCCGGGACAAGTCTCGAGAAGTATGATCATCAGTAGGAACGAGTAGCATAACTACAATGCTTGGTTTTTCAATCTAGAATCTGCAAATCATAACTACTAAACGTGTAATCACAGATATGAATTTGTGGTGATAAAAGAAAAACTAAATGCAATATTTAGAGTTGTAACTACGATGACAACATCGGCTTAACTATCTACAATTAACTTGATAGGTTAGAATCAAATATAGCTTAGTATGAGATAATCTGATGAGCCTTTGCTCAGTGGAGTCAGAATAAAAATGATCTACGAATGCATTTGCACAAATAAGAAATGTCGAAATATTGACAGGTATTACAAAATGAGTCGTCGGTAGCGCACGTGTGAATTGAATGGAAGAGTAAGCCGAAATGAGTGGCGAGAAAGAGTGAAAGCTGTAATTATAGCATGCCATAAGTAATGAGCCAGTGGTGCCACCTGGTGGCGAAATATGAAATGAAACAAAATGAGAACCATTTAATGAAAGTCATCCGCATGCTGGAGAAAGAGGAGAATACTCAGGAAGATTTTGGGCTACGATCATCAAGAATTGAATTTCTTTTTTCCTACAGATGTCTCCAGGAATTCATTACTTCTGGTATGACAATACAGCGGTCTCTTCTTACTGCGATATTCGCCTTAGGTGTACGTTACTTCTTACACTAAAGTTGAGTATTAAACTTTTTTCACATCAAACGTGGACTCTTGTTCATTTTTGCAAATTGCTTAGAGCTGAAATGAGTCAAAATTAACATCAAAATTAAAAGTTCTGATGGAGTGTCTATTCCAAAATATTTGAATAGAGTCACAGGTACCTTCAAAGTTTTTGTTATTTCTAGATTTTAAAACGGTCACTTCTACAGTTAGGTGTCGATAAACTGCAATAACGTTACAACTCGGTGGTAATATATGTTTTAAAACAACCGCACTATTTCTAAAAATCATGTTATTACTAGATTTTGCAGCAGTCACTTCTACTGTTACTTTTCGATACACCAAAATAACGCTGCAACACGGTGACAAAACATTTCTTCCAACAATTGCGTTTTGTTTGGTATTTCTTTCTTGTCTTTTTATAACTCTTCATTATTTCCTTATGACGCTCTAGTTCTTTTAACGTCTTTTCCTAACTTCGTTTCATTTTCCAATTTAAAATACAGTTACGTTTCGATACACTGCAATAACGTTACAACTCAGCAGTAAAATATGAAAAATCCTGTTATTCACAGGTCTCGTAGCAATCACTTCTGATATTACATTCCGACACGCCGAAATAACGTTACAACGCTGGGATAAAAAAAGCCTTCCAGCAAAAGCACTGCGTTTGGAGTTTTTTTCTTGTTTTTTGTATCTCTTCATTACTTCCTTATGACGCACTGGTTTCTTTAACGTCTTTCCCTTACTTCGTTTCACATTTTCCAATTTAAAACAATCTGACGCTGACTCAATTCGACACGGAAATACAATTTCATTTAACGAATCCCAAATAAAGTATATATATATATTTTTTTAAATTATAGGAGAGAAAACAAACGCGAAACTCATTTATACTGAGAAACCAATTTCTTTCTCTCTTAACAGCATTATCTTACATGATTAATGTAAAGAAAAAAAGGCTTAAAACGGACTGAACAAATTAAAGATTGTAATTTATTCAATTCTCATATGACAGAGGAAATTCCGAAAGCAAACGAGACCCATTACGATCGACAGAATTCAAACTGAGCATTCCTGCCGAAGCTTAATTGCCAGGCAGCAAATGGCAGAAGTTAAAAACAAACAAATGCTGCATTGAGAACGGCATTTTTAAAACTATTCATTATAAAAAAACTAAAGAAAAGAGTGCAAGGCAATTTCATTAAGAACAAGGATAAATGTTTGGTTAAGGCATTTTAAAAGCCTCATAAGAATTGGATGTTATTAAGTTTTTTTTATTGCTCTAATAGCTACGAGCAAACAATTTTTTCTTTATTCCTGGGAAAAGACAGTTTTTAAGAAAGGTGCAATAATAGGATAATTTCCTTAGGAGTTTATTTGTTTATAAAAGGATTATCGGATTTTTGGAGGATAATGTGTATCTCTTTACTATAACACTGTATGCTTGAAGTTTATTAATATTTAAGTTATTATAAGAGCTCATAGAGACAGCGTATTATTTAATTCATTTTATATACGCGTAATTATTTTAAAATTTAAAAACTAAAATATAAACAAAAGTAATGTTTTCCAAACATTTGAAAAACCCGTTACCCCAGTGAATTAGATTTTTTTTTAGGCTTTCGGTATTCACAAAAACATAAATAGTCTCGTAAATGTTGATTTTGATGTTCCCATTGATGTTCCATTATCATCCTCATATTCGTTTCTGAATGTTGGAAATTCCTCTGTTCTCAGTCACCTTAATTTCTTGCTTTCCTAGTGGCCATTATAAAACCCTCGTACTTACGTATTACGGCGGCGGTCATTTCTGCCAAACGATTTTTGCTTCAAATTTGCTGGCAAACAGTAGCCAAAGGCATTTCTAACCACGAATTATTTCATTTGTCCGGCATTTATCTTGGCGAAACATTGCTCGTCTTGGCTGACCGGGATAATACGTAAGTACCAAACCCTCTTCTGTACTCCAGCTTTCCTATTGCTACTCGTAAACTAACTCCTGCCACCGCCCATCTTTTCTATAAAAGCAGAGTAAATTTTCGCCACTGTCATTCTATCACTGACGACGGTGTCATACATGCTGAAACCGGTCTACTATTTTAATTTTTGTGTTGCTGTTATTTTACGTTGTTCCTTCATGCTTTTTTATTATCATTTGCACCAAGCTAAGTTTGCGCTCTTATGATCTATAGGATGTTTTGAAAATATTCTAAGAAGTTTATTGAACCGCTAGGTGGTACTTTTCATGAGAACTTGATGAACCGATTCTTTGTCCTATATGCTCAATTATCGCACCTGGATTTATTTCTGAATACACTATCGCATATCAAAAGTCTGAGGAGTCCACGTGTATCTCTTGCCAAGAGATGCCACCGCTGCCGCGACAAAAACAAACAAACAAGGACCTCAATTTATAATAAGAAAATGTGCTCCTACAATAAAAAATAGTGCATTTGAGCGAATGCGACAATCAATGCAACAATCATGATCGGCTCCTGGAGGTAGAAACTACTATTATCTATTGTAATATTCTAAAATGTATTAATCTAGTGTGACATTTGTGCCCATAATGCTCAATGAATAATTCCAAAGAATTACTCTGTTGTATTTTTCAGGTCCTCTACCTCAGCTACCCCTTTCAACTGATGCCATGGATTTCTGTGCAATTCTCCATCCTCATGATGCACTGTGCCTCCGCTAAAAGCTCAGAGCATTTTTGAGGCACCTCCATACGATTATATGTAGAATTTGCAAATTGAACCGAACTAAACTGAAACATCACAAAGATTCGAAAGCAGTTCAGCAAATCGGACTCACCTCTTCTCTGCTGGGAGGCGGCTGGGGCGCAGGCTCCATCCATCTTTTTATGTTCTCTTCCAGATACTGCTGGGCCTGCTGCACCACTGGTCCCGGAATTCCCGAATTCCCAGTGGCGGCGCCGCCACTGGCACCACTAGTCGATGGGGCTGAAGGCTGGGGACCGGCCCGAGTCTGCCGCGACATTCTGAAAAGAAAAGAAAGGAATATTACTCAAATATCTGAAATTCGCCTTTCAATTTTGGTATTTGTTCTGCAATGTTTTGATTGCAGAGGTTCAATCACAAAGTTGGACATAGGATGATCATCGACGTACTCTAGGTGAGTTAAAAGAAATTTCTCCTGTAAGATGGCACATCCGAATCATCGTAATCATCCGGAGGCTTACCGGGGGTGGCACGTAGCCCTAAGGAACGTGGCGTCCCCGTGGAAACTTAAAATAGGCACCCCCTTTCAATACTCCAGAACAAGATTTTCTCAATGAGTTCGAAATAGCGCCCCTCCTTTTTCTTTCTTTTTTTTTTTTAAATAACGGGCAGGAATTTGCCGATTTGGCATTGTCCCTTAGAACGGCCCGAAGGTGTGACCATTTTATTATGGGGGCACCCAGTGGGCGGTCAGCGTTACCACCTATGAAGGGACGGGCACTATGAAAACCACGCCCAGTCGGGATCGAACCCAGGCTGCCGGGAGTCGAACCCGAAACCGGAGTACTGTGCTTTATCCACCATACAACTCGGTCGGCTGGCGCACCTTCTAAGATAGCACCCCGAAGTGATGCTTACCTTTCTTACCGCGTCTGGCCGTTTCTGGTAATCATTAAACGTTTTAACCAATTAACGCCCAACTGTTTTTCAGCACATTCTCAAATTTATGTTGATGCCAGAAGTGATAAATAAATTTCCGACATTTGTGGGGTATGAATAACGCAAATCTTTTTCCAAAAAGTTTGAATAAGACAGGCAAATATTCTCATTTAAACTTGTCGTCGCTGAGTATTTTGTGGAAATCAGACTTTTTATTCAAGAAATTAAACTAGGAAAATAAACTAATGCTTAAATATTTGAGTGACTTACAAATTTCGCGTCGATCTAAAAATAGATCGCTTGGCGTTAATGGGTTAAGGTTTTTTTGAACCACGGTCCTTAGACACAAAATTTTTGACAGTTTATTTATTTTATTTTTTATTTGCAAAATGATCTCTCACAACACAAATATATACAAATTAGGAGTGACCAGATCGTGGCGTATTGCATTATTAAACCTGTTTATTATTTTTAAATTGGAGACTTTCGACATAATTGCATGCTCAAAAATATTCACGGACTTGGATATAGGACGATCATCGACGCATTCTGAAAGAGTTAAACGAAATTTGCCTGTAAGATGGCTCTTTGAGTCCTAAGTATTACGTTCATGTTGCGCACATGCATGCGTGAGTAGCTGATTGCATCAGGATTCACCGCTATGCATCGTTAGAGGGCGCTAATGTAGTTAATCATTAAAAAGGTGGAAGAGTATTTTCCTTTGAAGGGCTGACGCTATTTCGTTCGTCTACCGCTAGTCGATGCTCGTCCTATATCCAAGTCTGTGATCGGAGACCAGGAAGAAGGACTGCAATGATCACTTGAAAAATATACCCGGAATTTATCCTGCAAATATCAAATATGGAACTACCGCACTTCCTGGTAGCAAAGGAATCTCGCACTTGTCGGTGTATTTTACATCTGAGGTTTTGGAAGTTGTGATACACAAATTGAGTTTGTCGCGTACAGAATATTGCTCTAAAAGATAGTACGTATTAACCCTTTAACGTGCAGTCCACGAGAATCCCTTACTTTTTAGCACGTTATTTACCGTATAAAAATTGTCACGATCATTTTTAACAGCACTGACATCTGCTGAAAAATGGAAGAATGCGAGAAGAGCTGGATAGATTGCCCAATACTGAAAAAAGGGCAGCCGTTGCCATCGCTCGACTTAACTACCAGCAAGATGGCGGACAATCGAAACGTTCATCGCATGCCACAGATCTAGAGACCCTTTTTTGACGCGGCTGGCTGTGCCGCACAGCCAGCTGCGTCAAAAAGGGGTTTCTAGGTCTGTGGCATGCGATGCACGTTTCGATTGTCCGCCATCTTGCTGGTAGTTGAGTCGAGTGATGGCAACGGCTGCCCTTTGGGAAAAGGTTGCGCCTCAAAGGGTTAAGAAAGTTACCAGAATCTATATTCAGTAAAAAACTGTAACGTTATTCAGGTGTTAACCCATTTATGCCTAGTGTCCCTTTTTTAGAACGGCAGTGTCACTATCAGTCGAAAACGTTATTTATTTTTCCTAGCCTTTATTCACGCGAATTGAACCTCAACTTCACAAAATACTTTAGCATGACCCAGTAGGATGTCGACATTTAATTTTTATATACATAATGATTTTAAAAGAAATCATCTCTTGTTCAAGAAGTTTACATGATAAATTTATCTATTATTGCTGGTGTTAGCAAAATGCGAAGGAAGTCGCAAAAATATCTGGGCTCAAATGGGTTTTAATTGCAAAACCATGAAACAAGAGATACAAAGAAGTCTGACAAATGGATTATGATGCATTTTAAATACATAACACTATTGCACAAGTTCAAAAATCGACTGTATTTCAGATTTTTAGAAATATATCTCACAGTATTTTAGTAATATATCTCTTGTTCCGAGTATGAGCAGTGTCTATGTGCATCTATTCTTTTGCTCATCGAGACCAGTAGCGACAAGTATTCATATATTCAAAACTTGGAATCTCTCGATATCTGACATAAACTCAGACCTCCGGAAAAAAAGAAAAATCAATCCCATTCTCTCTTCAAATAAATTTTCAGATATGAAATGCTTGAAAAATGTTCTGTATTTCAAATTCATATTTCCAGAAATTTATGCAGATTTCGAAAAATGGGAGCAAAACATCCCCCACCGATATCTGAATTTCTCATATCGTATAGGGTAAAGAAATATATGAATAGCTGATACGCATTTCTTGTTCTTGAGTAATATAAACTTTCATATGCATGTCTTTTCTTTTCCTTTTTTTTTTTCATATTAAACGACGTGCCTCACGGAATCAAGACTTTTTCATGAATATGATTCATATGAGACTGATATGAAGACGGCGAAATTTATTACGGATAGGAGACTCTTTAATAGTTTGAATATTACTTATGGATATTTTTTCACTTTCTGCCGGAATGACTATTACAGTATTTGCTATCGAATACCATAACAGTTAATTCTTTGTATCACAGTGTTTCAGATCTGCAACATACCAATTAAAGCTGCATAAATTAATAATAGTGTATTAAAAAATATCTGAATGACAGTTTTCTTTTTCTAGGATACCGTGAGCATAATGCGGTTTTTTTTAAATTCTGACAATTAACAATATTTAATTACTATTGCAACATGAATCAGTACTTTGACCTTCAGTAGCCGCACTATTGGTTATTGCAGAACTTATAGTGTTTTTTTCCCCTAGGTCAACCTTACGGAAATCTTAAAAGTTATTGATTTTTAATTAAGAACTTTTTTTTAAAATTTAGTTCACAATATTCCCAAAAGCTCATTCCCGGACATTCTCTACAGTGATATGGATTTTTTGATAGTCCTGAATGTGGAGTGTAGTCATACTGCTAACCCTCTGTATCACCGGGCAGCAGATATGCAGCATACCAATCAAAGCTGTATAAATTAATCAGAGTGTATTAAAAAACATTTGAATGGACTGTGTTTTAGGATAACGTGAGCACATAATAATTTGAAAATATCTTAAAAAGTGTGTGATATTTAATTAATATTGTAACACAAAACTATTTTGCACTTCAACTTTCACGATAGTTCCTGCTGCATCTCTTATACAGAGAGGCGACAGATCCTGGAAATCAGGGAAATGATGGAAAAATCATGGTATTTTATCCACCTGAAAAAATCCTGGAAATGTCAGGGAATTTTCTAAACATATCCAAAAATCACGGAACTTTCGTTTTTTCCTTGTAAACGAGACCTTCATTTTTAGTTGTGGATCAGCATCTAATTCGTGGGTCATAGATTCGTTCTGGATTATACAATACTCAACTGTTGCAAACATTCTACGAATTCAAGACTCAAGTGATCTGGGTACTACGAGTCCATAATCACAGTTATGCGGACTCGTACTAAGATACTGATCATACAAGAAACCAGACATATGAATCGTATAGACACAGGCATTACTTACTAAGGGCAAGGGAAAGCAATTGTCCTCTAAAATTTAAGGAAATTCAGCTATAACCTATTTGAAAATTTTAGTACCCTCTTAAAGGGAAAAGTGCACCCTCTCAAAAAGTTATTCAAATAAAAGCGAAATTTCCTACATTAGCTATGCGAATGATTAATGACTTTTTGAAAAATGCACAAATCGACAGAAATATAGAAACTTATAATTATACATAGCTTATTTAACATTTTATGATAAATAAGTTTTATATACAAAGAAAACTGAGGAAGTTTGACACATACTCTAATATCTTTTGAGAGTTTTACTTATCACATAATATATGAGACCTGTCTTTTAACTTTGAATTTTAATACAACAACTTGGAACGTATGATCATTAATCTAACAATTTATTATGAAATAAAAATATATTTTTGAGTATGTTTTATAATGAAGCTATTAATAAATTTTGGAATTATTTTGGTAATTTAATGTTACACTTCATTTTTACTACTAAGTTAAATGGATAATTTCATAAAAATCATTCCTGTATTGCGCTATAAAAAACCCTAATTTCCCATTAAGATAACAGATTTGATGGCCAAAAACATTTTTCTTACTTCTAAAAAGAGTTATTTATTAATTTCTTTGAAAAAATTGTCAGCTTGACAGCTTAATTATTTCATTAAGAGAATGTCTTTGTTTACTTCTTTAACAATTTTTCTAAGAAACGTTATTATCAGTTTCAGAAAAAAAATAGCAGAGCCACAAATCTTATTCATTTTGTATCAAACTTTTCCTTGTTATCACTTGGAAAAAATAAATAAAAATAAATAAACAAATAAAATGCATTTTCTTAGAATTTATTTATCAAGCAATTTACGCGTCCCATTTAATTGTCGAAAACAATTTGCTTGTGTAATGTACCGTGATTATAATTATTTCTTAATTTATAAGAAAACTAAGTATTGTAAATATACAAGGTCCTCAAAAGGTTCTTTTGAGAAATCGAAAAATGGTAGATTGAATGATTCAGGAAAATTCAGTTAACCATTCAAGTTCATTGTATAAGGCCAGCATAAATTTTGGAGCAATTGTGATAACCCACAATTGCTGCTGTCATGCCGCAGGTAAAAATGATTTTAGAAGAAGCATGGAAGAATCCATGCAAGAGATGTGATTGCTGAATTTATATACAGGAAAACTTAGGCCAGTAAGATTTTTTAAAATGAGGTTTTGGTAAATTAAAAAAAAATCATATCGTTTCCTGAATTATACGGTGTAAATTTTGATTAGTGCGTCTTTTCCAAACAGTGCGCATGTTTAAGAATATGTGCGATTCTAAATTGTTAAATATTTGTTAAATATATTTCAAGAATGAATTAATTTCAATAAAAGATACTTGCAATTGATTTCAATTCAAATGAATTCAATTCAGTTTCTCTATGAGTGAAGTGTCATATCAAATTCAATAAATTCAGTGCTTTTAACAGATTTGACTGCCCATTTCAATTTATGTACAGAAAAATTGCTCTGCAGTGTTTTAAAATCTCAAATTTTGATTATTACTTATCAAATTATTTATACTATTCCTTGAGTTATTCGGAATAAATTTTTATTAGTGCTTTCAGAACAGTATATATGTTTAAGAATTCGTGCTATTCTGAATCGTCAAATGTAGGATGCACTAATCAAGAGATTATTGTTACGGATTTAAAGGCAAATATTCTTTCATCAATGATGTGTCATATTAAATTCAATATATTCAATAAATTCAACGCTGAAAACAGATTTGATAGCTCATTTGGATTTGCATACAGCAAAACCTAGGTCAGTACTACTTTAAAAATGAGGTTTTTGTTAATAATAATCTATGAATAAATTTTGATTAGAGCTTCTTTTCGTGACAGTTCACATATTTAACGAATTAGTGTGTGTCTGAATCAAGAAATACAGTTCAAGAACGTATTAACCACACTAATCAAGACACGAGAAAAAATGTTTTGTTGATTCAACAAAATTTCGGTTGGCTCGATTTCAAAGTTGTATTTTCGTTGAATCAACAAAACTTTTATTAATTCACCAAAATATTTTGTTAATTTAACAAAAATTTTGTTTAAACAACAAAATTATTTGGTTGAAATAGAGCCAACTAAATTTTTGTTTCATCAACAAAATTTTGTTCAATTCAGAAAACTTTTTTTTTCAATGGAGATTTACTGTAATTAATTTGAATGCACTCTTTAAATTAAAAATGTGCTTTAGTTAATTTAACACTTGTTAAAACATTGATTTAAAAATATTTATTGATTAAAACATTGATTGTTAAAACATTAATTTGAATTTATGCATCGAGAGTCTTCACAAAGTGGGTTATGAAAAATCCAAATTTAATTAATTCACAACAGACTTTTGATATAATATCTTGTATTATTAAAAAAAATTGATTTATGTATTTTTCCATGATAACGCCAAGTTAGATTAGCTCAGTTTTGAACCGTGTGGTATCTTTTGAAGGTCGGATTACCGCATTGAATAGGATATTCTTCATCTTCATTTGAATGCAAATCTGTTTATCAAAAATGTGCCATAATAAATAGATTACTTGTTACAGCTTTAAATGCCCATTTAAGAATATGTATTTAAAATCCTTGACAAGTACGCTTGTGATTAATTTGGATTTCGAATTGATGCACAACAGACTTTGGATACCTCATTTCAGGGATTTTAGAATTATTGAATTTGCATTGCATGATTGCTTCTAATATATGGGGCGAAAAATTGCAAGAATCAATCCAAGCCGTAGCTGCAAAATGTTATTTCAGATTACACAGTCATGTATATCAGAGCAACAGTAGAGTTCTAAAACAGGTATGAAGTTACCTTGATGTCATGATGGGAATTTTTCAAGATAATTTTAGAAGGAATTTTCCCCTCGAACAGAATTAGTTTACTCATTGTTTGGGTTAGTCACCTTGGTATTGGTACGGAATTTAGAATTAAGTTATTAAAAGAATGTATTTTAAAAATGATCACGCTGAATAAATTGCGATCTATCCAAAAATGACAAATAGACAAAAGGGTTATTATACTTTAATACGTAGAATATACTGATCGTAATTTCATTACACATACTTGCTAATCTGCAATATCCGCTAAAGTGAAGTTTGTTGCAACGAAATTTTACTAAAATATCCAGACCTGTTTAGCTGCCTCAAAATCTTAAAATACATGAATTTCTTCACAAAATTAAAGTAAGACCAAAGTTTCTACTTTTAAAATGTAGCAGACGTATTGAGTATAGCAGCTCAATAAACTTGGGTGGCTGATTCAAATCTTTCCCATTTATTTTTCCTAACTGAAAAAGACAACATATTGTGCTTGTATGCGGTTGCTCTCTTACCTGTCTCAAGAGTGTAGAAGGGCGGGGGGAGGGGTCAGTCCCTCTGATCTCCCACTTTTTCCTGCACCACTGCAGAATTGGTAATCACAAAATATAAGTTAGCTTTGATTCTGTGAGAAATGAAAGTTAGGCAGTTCACAGAATATTTTGACTCACAAAAGAGGTCTCCAATTTGGAAAAAAAGTTTGTGAAAAGCTAGCTCACTGTACAGTAAAATCTTGTTACAAGGAAATTCACTTTAAGGAAGATTTCAGGTTAACGAGTAAAATAAATTTATTCGTTAAAACGCACAAAAGTACCTCGTTTAATCGTAAAGTGCAATTTTCGTTATGGTGGATAAATATTACTTTATTCCCAGACTCCAAAATAGGGGATGCAATCCCACGGGTTTTCGTTCAGCGGGATTGTGTCTGTTGTTGCATTCACTACTAATTTCCCCCCAAATAAAATATTTTCCATGTAAAGAATAAGATGCAGTAGATGTATATCTTCCAATACTTAGGGAATGAAATCCCGCACTGTTTTCCGTTTCGCGGAATTGTGTCTATTGTTACATCCACTACTAATTTCCCCCGAAATGAAATATTTTCCATGTATAGAATTAGATGCAGTATATGAATGTCCTCCAATACTTAGGGAATGATATCCCGCACTGTTTTTCGTTTCACGGGATTGTGTCTATTGTTGCATCCACTACTATTTCTCCCCAAATAAAACTATTTTCCATGTATAGAATTACATGCAGTAGATGTATGCTCCCAATACTTAGGGAATGCAATCCCTCACTGTTTTTCGTTTGGCGATATTGTATGTATTGTTGCATCCACTACTAATTTCCCCCCAAATAAAATATTTTACATGTATAGAATTACATCCAGTAGATGTATGTCTTCCAATACTTAGGGAATGCAATCCCACGCTGTTTTTTGTTTCGCGGGATTGAGATTTCATTCAACTAAAAATTAATTTTAATTGAGAAAAGTAGGAAAAAGTATGATTGAAAGCACTATCAAGTTTAATACTTTTTTTATTTGATAATTAGTACAATACCTACATACATATGAAAATTATAGTCATAATATACTCTGCCCGCGGGAACGGTATTGCATTACCTACTCCAAAAAGGGAGGGCCCTTTGCATATCATCAGGACATCAAAATCCACCCGTTCGAATCAGCTTAGGATAAAACGCTAAGCATTGCGAGAAGCTCGAAATTTCGCAAACACGCACTCGCATAAATACATCGCGGGAAAATCTCCCTGCAATCACACTCTACCTCTCCAAGAATCCATAAAACCGGGAAGAAGCGTTCGCTCATTTCATTCCGCAGCCGGGAGAATCTTCCTGTAGTCCTTTTCCAGAAAACGAGGAAGGGATTTCCCAGGCATTCTCCCGCTCCCCCCCTCAAATCCCATCACCATCTTGATGTTTCCGGAAAACTTCTTTAAATAGACTCAGGAGATGGCGCTTCTCGATGATGTGAAGTCATCCCTTACTTCATCTGACGTGTTACAAGAATAACCTTTGCGTTCTTTCTTTTTTCTGAGTTATGCTTTTTCTTGTTTAATGCGTTCACGGTGCTGGTGCGTTTGTGAAGGGTCTCGCTTTTCGTGATCGTGACGTCCCGAGGATAGAGCGGAGGAGTTAAGATCGATACAACAGAGGGGAGAAAAAAAAGCAGCTTTTTGACGTCTCGAAAACCTATATCTCACCACGTGGAGGAGGAAACGCTGAAATACGGAGATACTATAGTCTGATATAGACACCGATATAGAAACCGTTACACCATAGGTAGTTTCCTTTTCATGCATGTACCCAAAAAGAAGCATGTTTTTGATAAACACTTTTGCATTCAGATATTCACGGATTCGGACAACCAGGGACTCTATTCTGCAAGGTTCGTATAAGCGAACGTTCCGATATATGACATCAAAATGACGTTTTTCGAATCCTGCTAACGTATGTTAGTATTCTGCAAGGTACGGTGGAGCTTTAGGTTCAGATGCTTTCTACAGAATGTTTACATTAGCAAACGTTTCGAAATACGTCACAAATCCGAACGTTCGCTTAAACGAACGTGGCAGAATAGACCCCCTGGCATAAACTAGAGAAATTTGACATATTCTGTTCATTAAAATGAATCTATAAGATAAAGGAGACACAAAATGAGTGCCCTCTCTAGAATAGTTTTTTGCGTCACTTTCCACAGCATTCAGTAGCCCTAGATTGTACGGTGGTTAGCTATAGCAACTCTTTAACCCTTCGAGGCGCAACCCTTTCCCGATGCTGAAAAAAGGGCAGCCGTTGCCATCGCTCGACTTAACTACCTGCAAGATGGGGGACGATCGAATCGCTCATCGCGTGCCACACAGATCTAGAGACAATTTTTTTGACGCAGCTAGCTGTGCGGCAGCTGTATGTGTTTGTTTGCCAGGAGAGGACAGCTCGCGTCACTGAATGTGTCGCTTAGAGCTACATATACGTCCTTCCCGGAATTTCCCGCCACAATTTGGAGCCTCATCAGAAGGTGGGGGACTTCTGAATATTGGCACCCCTCGGAAACTGCTAACGACCGCGGAGAGGACTTTCGGAACCACGGATTTAACGTGCACCTACACCGATGTACGCGGCGGTCTTTAGTGGTACGCCGGTATCGAAGCCGCAACCTTCTGGTTATGAGTCCAACGCTTTAACCACTGGGCTACCACGGCCCCGGATGTGGTTAGTTAGAAGATTGACGTATACATCCATTTTATGGGAGTAAAGTAGGATCTTTTACATTAATTTCTTTTTTCTCAATTGGCAGCCCCTCCGTCCCCTGCTATAATCCATCCTTGTTTCGTGATGCGGCGGATATCAAGTCTAAAGTCAAATTCTTCCCACACTCACACACTCGTTTTAACATGGTAACAAAAGCACTTGTGATCCTTTGGCGTAAATTTCGTCTTTGGCACAAACACACGATCTTTTATGTAACCCCATAAAAACATCGTCTGGAATTAGGTCCCGAGGTGACCACGGAAGATGGCGATTGTCGTCGGCAGAACCTCGTCCAATCCAATGACGAGGAAGCCCGTTATTTGTGAAACAAAACTTGCAATGTTTCTTTCTTCGAGTAGACTTTACTGGTGAAAGAAACATTGTAAGTTTTGTCTTAAAACAAACTAACTGCCCCCCCCCCCCTTCCGACAAAATTGCATCAATCCGTCGCTGTCGCGAAAGGTTCACTTATTGGACTTTTGTGTAATCAAAATTGTAACATTGCTTTCTCCAATAAAGTCAACTTTGTTGCTGTATTGGTAATATATATATTTTTTATAAGCCTCCCAAATCCGGGAAGGAATTGTGACACACCCTGTATATTACAGGAAATCATATAATGGAAATTCCAACATAATAAAATTTCGTTTCAACGAATTTTTCATAATTACAAATTTGTTCTTCAGTTGCTTAGAGTTAGTTTTACCGCTATTTTTCTGCAATTTTGAGAAAATCCTAGTCGAGCTTCACGAGAGTGGTTATAAGAAGCTAAGACATACCAAGAGCGGATTAAAGGGGGGGGGGGAGGGGACGACCGCCACCCCCCGAGAAAAAAGAAATTAATGTAAAAAATTCTATTTTACTTCCATAAAATGGATGTATATGTCAATCCCCACCGACAAAGTAACCGCTCCCCCCCGACAAAGTTGCATTAATCCGCCACTGAGACATTCAACATTATTAAAAGATTCAGTTAGGAAATCAATACAGAAAATCTACAGAAAAATCCTGGTATAACGAATTTCAAGAAACCGAATAGAAAATTCCCACTTCTGAAAAATTCATTAAAATGGAATTTCATTATAATTCAATTTGCATTGTTTGAATTCCTTAATGACAGTATTTTACTCGTTAATCTTAAATATCGTTAAACTGTAATAGTAGCATTGTAAGGGGATTTGACAGTATGTTAACAGTTACTTTCAAGAGGAGAGAAACAATTTTACCGCCCGTCTCTAAGAAACCACCTGAGACGTTTCCCTTCCCTCTTCAGTTCATAAATCCCCCCATATCCCTGAGGACTCTTAAATTAAATATATATAATCGAAGCATCCCCCCCTCCAAGTACTGTCTACACACATACACACAATTCGAACGTCACTACCTCATGGGACTGGGAAAGAAAACAGAGTTAGTGTTAAGGTTGTCCTTAGGCTGAAATTTCATAGAAGACCGTATAAAAATAAGTTAACCCTTTGCGATCGCATTAAATTTATACCTAGGTGTGATGCTGGACGGAATTAAGATTTCGTTGAACAAATAGTAATACATAACAATAAATTGTTTGGTTGATTGTGCGATTACTGGCGATTATCTACACTAGGGATTCGGGCCGAAGGGGGATGCTCTCCGTGGGGGTCTTTCTAAGCGGTCCTAACCGGTATTTAGGCTAAGTTCGGAGGAAATTACGGAAAACTTCGAACGGCTAAGTGAACAGACGAGACCTGGTTTGAACCAGGCACCTTCCATCTCCCAGTTCACAGCGCCATGCGCTGTGAACTGGGTGAGGCACATAACAATGGAAGATTATGAGTTTTAGTGTGTTGTGTTTTGGCAAAGCTGTGCAAGCATGGAAGGTGCGTTGGTTGGAGGACTTTTTAAGGTGTTCTTCTCGCATTCACGTTATATCTGGAGAAAATCGACCAAAACTCCAGACCGTTAGATCAACAGCCACTCGATATAGGCCAGAGTGCTGGACTTCTACACTTTAGCCGTCTACCATTTTGAGTATATTATACACTCTGTCAAGGTGGGGCAAAAGTTTATGACGAAAAAACATTATCTACACTAGGATTTCTTATAGACTCACTAAGATCATGGGCTCGGGTTTGAATCCAGATTCGGGCTTGGCTGTTAAATTTTGATTTTGAAGTCACAGCTGTTGGCTTGGTCGGCTGAGATAATCTTTAACCCCTTAACGCGCAGTGTTCCCGCTCTGGGAACACCAAACTCTGACGTTTTGACTGTTGCCAGTCACGAAGAATAGATTTGATTTGTATAAAAATAGTTGCGGGTGACACAACTCCACTAGAATCCTTTACTATTGAGCACGTC
The DNA here is from genome assembly GCA_038373885.1 of Cheiracanthium punctorium. Classification (NCBI taxonomy): domain Eukaryota; kingdom Metazoa; phylum Arthropoda; class Arachnida; order Araneae; family Cheiracanthiidae; genus Cheiracanthium; species Cheiracanthium punctorium. The sequence goes on from JAWZYV010014772.1 coordinate 410,906, forward strand.
ATTTCCCGTAAAAAAATTGTCGCGATTATTTTTAACAGCACTGACATCTGCTGAAAAAATGGAAGAATGCGAGAACAGCTAGATTGCCCAATGCTGAAAAAAGGGCAGCCGTTGCCATCGCTCGACTTAACTACCAGCAATATGGTGGACGATCGAAACGTTCATCGCGTGCCACAGATCTAGAGAACCTTCTTTTTGACGCAGCTGGCAAATGAAAACAACATTTCCAACCCCATACCTATGCGATTCTAAACCGTCATGGTTTCCTCTACTACTCCTTAAATTTTTGAGTTTCGAAACACTCTTTATGTATGTATTTATAAAATATATTTTATATTAAAAAAATAACAGGAAGAAACTTAGAGTACAATGCTATCACTGTAAAATGCCTACAAAACTTGAAAAATAATCATTATCTAAATCTTATCATAATCAATAGACTATTTTATCAACAATATGATGTATTTTAAAGAAAGTATTTTTATTATATGCATGGATTAGAAATTAAAACTCCTGCCCCGATAACATGGTAACAGCTATCATTGCAGCTGATTAATTAAAAGAAAAAAGAAAAATCCATGATATAACAACTAAAATCTCAAGAAGAAGCGAACCCTTCACCAAGTCTATCCCCACGTGACACAAACTCCCCACGGCGTTTCATAATTCACCCCGTTCCCCTGAAAATTCTTAAATTAAATATAGATAATCGATGATATATCCTCCCCTCAAATACTATCCACACACACACATGGTAACGTCAAAACATGGATCCTCTTTAATTCTAACGTCAATGCCTCAAGGGAGTAACAGAATAGCGTTGATGTTGGCCCGTTAGTTAAGTGACACGGAAGGTCGTGTCAGTCAACAAAACCACGGTGTCACACCGGCATCTCGTTTGGGACTAGCTTTAATTATCGGCAAAGGTAACAAACCTTATATTGCGTGTTAACTAAACGAGTATTCATCAGTTGAATGTTGTTCTTGTATGGTGTGTGTAAATAATGCATTATTTTGTTTTATCGATCATACTTGAATATACAGTATTGGAAAAATTATTGTAATAATTTGGTTTTTATGTCTCAGTTATTTAAGGCGACAGTGTGCCACAGAAAATTTCTGTTAGAGTTTTGCTATATGAGAAAATAGACGAATTAATGATATTATTTTGCAATTGATTAACGAATCCATAGTTAAAAGTTCCAGTGTACTCTTCTGTTTATGTTATTTAATAAATGGTTAAATTATTTGCTAACCACCTTAAAATTTCCTTTGTTAAACATTCAGAAATAACTAATTTAACTTCTATAGTCGACTTTTAAATTGCTTAAGGGGACAGTTTACCATTTCAATATTTTTTTTTATTTTAAGAAATAGGGTGCAATTGATGAACTGAATGCATTTAGATGTTCATCTAATGATTTTGAAATAATAAATTATTTTAAACTACACACTTAATTTAAAGTAAAATTAAAAAATAAAATTAAGTAAAATTAAAAAGTAATTAAAAAATAGTATTTTAAAAATCTCTTACTACATTTAAAAAAATTTGTCCGATTTAAAAAAAAAAAGATTTTCAAATATATATTACACAAGACTGTGCATGGATTTTTAGAAACATCTAATATAACGTTTAATATAATTTTTCTCTATATATTAAATATATAAAAAATAACATATTTTCATATAGTTCCTGAAAGAAAAATAAAGAAAGAAAATTGAAGGCTAATTCAATGTTCAGATTTATCAGATATACAATAAAGAATATGAACAAAATTTTTAAACCTTTATCTCAAACACAAAAGAGCCTTAGCATTTTTAAAACATGAAAGTTAAGAAAATATGAATATAGAGAAAAAAAACATTTAAAGAGTTTGTTTGCCAATGAAATTACGTTGAATGTATGAGCAAATTTTACAATATCTCGTGATATTATTGGAAGATATGATAAAAACTACATATGATAAAAAATAAGATGTCAGAATATATTCAGAATTTAACAGAATTTCATTTAATATTTAAAAAAGAAAATTGATATTTTGGCAAAACTTTGGGATAAACTGTCTCCTTAAAAAAAATTAGTGCGAAATACAAATCATATCGAATTGAAGTAAAATATATACTTACTCTTTTAATCACTTATACATACAAAGCCATGTCGTTACAATTTAAGAATGTAATATTTTTACCGATGTACATTGTGTCGCATAATCATGAGGACATGGTTAAGAGGAGGTAGAGTGCATGTTATGGGTTTACGATCACGTGCGGTTATACATAAACGTCATTTTCATTTGTTTGTTAATAATGACTTTGAAATCAGTGTTAAAGCGTTTGACATTTTTTTAACCGAATTTCATTAAATTAAGATTGTCTCACAGAATTTCATCAATGGACTGAAATGGCATTTTTAACCCTTAATTGCATGAATTTTAAACAAGTTCTCTGCCGAGCATGTGATATTCACGTGTGTAAGCTAAATTTCCTATGTCAGTTTTGTGAATAAATAATTAATTTTTCGAAAAGCACGCAATTTGAAAGAAATATCAGATAGTTTTATTATTCACAACGTGAAGCATTTATTCTCTAACTATTAAAACTATTCATACTATTAAAACTATTCACATCCCGCATTCTCCACATGATTTGCTAGACAATATGGAGACAATTCCAGATTGTCTAGCAAAGCCAGACAATCTGAAATCAGTAACAAAAAGAAAAAAAAAAAAAAAAAGTGTCTCTCTTCGTACCGTCGAAATAGTTATCATAACACTGACAAATATTTGAGCACAGCAAAAGGAAGGAAAGCCTGTAACTACTACCATAAAAAAAAAAATAAATAAATAAGTAAAATGCCCGTTTCACCCCGAAACCTTCCCACCTGAGACCTCCTTTCTGCGGCATTTCATATATTCCCCCCCATTTCCTCCCTGAAGATTTTCAAATGAAATATAGATAATCAATGATAACCCCCAAAAAACAGTAACCACACACTCATGGCAAGCGTCAAAACGTGTATATCCTATTTAATTCTAACGCCAGTGCTCCCAAAGAGACTTGAAATATGCTGAGGTAACCCCCGCAGTTGAATACAAGGAAAGTCAGTAAAATTATGAAGCTGGAGTGACAAGAGGGTAATTTAATTTATCAATAAAGGTAACAAAACCCACTGTTTAGAGAGCCAATAAAACGTTAATTAATGAAGCATCGTTATTTAAGTTGTACAAGAGTATAGCTTTTTTTACAATCATTGATACTTAAATATGCAAAAGGAATAACATAGTTTATATATTGTATAGTGTTTTAAGGCAAAGCTCCTCGAGCGCTAGCTATCTAAGGAGGGGTGCTTCGGGGGAAGACTTTTTAACCCTTTCAGGCGTAACCCTTTCCCAATGCTGAAAAAAGGGCAGCCGTTGCCATCGCTCGACTTAACTACCAGCAAGATGGCGGACGATTGAAACGTTCATCACGTTTTGATCGTCCACCATCTTGCTGGTAGTTAAGTCGAGCGATGGCAACGACTGCCATTTTTTTCAGCATTGGGCAATCTATCCAGCTATTCTCGCATTCTTCCATTTTTCAGCAGATGTCAGTGCTGTTAAAAATAATCTTGACAATTTTTTTGCGGGAAATGACGGGCTAAAAAGTAATGGATTCTCAAGGAGCTAAGTCACTCGCAAATATTTTATAGAAATCAAATCTATTCTTCGTGACTGGCAACAATCAAAACGTCAGAATTTGGTGTTCTCAGAGCGGGAACACTGAGCGTTAAAGGGTTAAGAGGCTCTAATGCGTATTCACGTTAAATCTGGAGAAAACCTCCAGAAACTCCATACCGTTACAATGATGGCCGCATGATAGGTCTGAACCCAGTACTTTCACACTTCAACCATCTACCATCTTCAGTGCCTTTATCCACTCCGCTACAAATTTTGCATTAAAATTCTGCATAAACTGACAGTGCGGTATTATTTATATTTTAAAAATACAATGGTTATTATTGGTACTACATTTTATCTTGAAAACGGTTTTGCCTCATTTTTACCGGTATATTTGAAATTTTACTCAAATAAACAGAAAATACAGTAAACAAAATCTCCACAAGTTTAAAATCGGAAAATGTTCGTTTCACCGGATTTTCAGCTGTTTTATGCTTTGATAGCAAATGTCTCTGATATACTTAAAGCAATGGGTTTTGACATTTTGTTCAGATATGCACACAAATACAGAATTATTAAATATATATTTTACGTTTATTTGTGCGGTTAAAACAATCTGCATTCCCGTGCAGATAACGGATGCTTCAGCTAATTTGTACATATAACGTAAATAGGCCGGAAAGGGTTTTACTTAATCTATGTTTCGCTTCATTTACCGTATTTAATAAAATAGCATTTTTTTTTCAAATAAGAAAAATACAACCAGCTGTTTCTTTATTAAAAAAATTAACAAATTTCATTAAAAAATTGTTGTAGAAATGTAACTTATTAGAATTATAAATTTATTTTTTGTGTGTTTTGCTTAAAACAATCGTCACTCCCTTTGCAGAGAACGGGTACTTCCGCTAATCAGAGTATAGAATGCAAATATGTTGGGAAGTATTTTACATAATCTATGTTTGGTACCATTTATCTTTCTTCGTGAAAAAAATGTGTTTCATGAATAAAAAATACATTCAAGTGTTTCCTGGTGAAACGAAATTAACGAATTCTATTTCTAAAAAAAAAAATGACTGTAATAATGAAACGTAAATGCTGTACAATACAGAATTATAAAAAATATTTTATTTTTATTTGTTCTGGTTAAAACAATTCCCAATCCCCTTGCAAAAAGCTGGTAGTCGGCTTAATTGCACAAAAGCGAGTTGCGGGGAAGTATTTTGCAAAAACAGTGTTTGGTACTATGCATCTTTCTTTGTAAAATAACACATTCATTTTATGAAAACAAGGTAATATATACCACTGCTTCCTCGTAAAAATAAAATAAACGAACTTTAGTGTAAAAAAATATTGTACAAATGAAACGTAAATCTTGTACAAAACATAATTATAAAATACACTTTATTTTTATTTGTGCTGGATAAAACACTCCTCAATCCCCTTGCAAAGAATGGCTATGCCTGGTTAATTGTGCAAAGACAAGTAAACTGGAAAAGTATTTTTAATAATCTGCGTTTCGTACAATTTATCTTTCTTATAAAAATAACAAATTCATTCTAAGCAAACAGAATACATGCCACAGTTTCCTCGTAAAAATAAAATTAATGGATTTGTGTAGTAAAAAATGGTTTTAACAGACGAAACTTAAAAACTCAATTCACACACTCCCGAAAATGTTAAATTTAAATTATCGCATTCAAAAATTGCACAATTTCCCCCAGCTACGATCCGAAAAGCGATATCATTTCTCAAGAGAAGGGGGTCGCCCCGTGTAATTAAATGTAGAAAAGCATGAATTTAAGGCACAATACAAGAACATTACTCAGCATTTGCACGTTCTTTTCCTGCTTAATGGTACCCGGATAGAGGTGATTTCGCGCTGAAATTAATAACTCGAAATCCGTTAACGGCCGTATTCCTGCACGCTTAATGCCGCCATATATACAAGACGATGTAATCAGAAGGAAATGTGAGGAAAGGAGGAATTAATTTTGCTCATGATAAGAGATCGAGTATGTTAGATGCTGTGTACCACAGCAGAATATGCGTGGAAGGTTTCTATAGTTCTTTCTTCCAAAATTGATGAAAACTAATGTTTTAGAAAAGTATCTTTATAACTAGAAATCAAAGCCTGTGGTAGAGGCAATTACAACGGCCGCTAGAAAAAGCATTTAACGAAAATATGTCTACACTCAATATATTTTATCTTCGTCCACCCAAAATAAATAACTTCATATTCATTTTTTTCGGGTTCAACTCCCGGCGGCCGGGTTCGATCCCCGACTGGGCGTAGTTGTTTATGTGTCCGTCCCTACATAGGGGGTAACGTGGCCGCCCACTGGGTGCCTCCATAATAAAGTGGCCACATCTTCGGGTAGTTATGGCAAAGGCTTGTGGCCAGTGCCTGCCCATTAGAAAAAAAAAATATTCATTTTTTAATATATACCCAAACCAAATTTCATGCTTTTTTGGAAACGCACGGAAACTTTTCGCATTCGAAAGATTTCGTTTTGTTCGCACAGTCCCTCTTATATCAATGCTTCAAGCAGACGATTATTTTAATGAAAGAAAGAATTAAACTATGTTATCTGGAAAAACTATTTAAAACGAACTGAAATCACACCTTTTCCTTCAAAGCCTGATGACCGTAACACCAATATGACGTCATTGTCACTTGCAGAGCCTAATTTTGTCCAGCGAATGATTAACTTTTTTTTTACTCTTGGAAATAAAATGTAGCTGAAAATAGCGAAAAATCGTTTAGAAATGAGGGAACGGGGAAATTTTCAGATTTTTAAAGTAGTGCAGATTTCTATATTTTTATACATGAATATGTGAAATTTCAAGCGGATCGTACAAACGGTGTAGATGTTGTTAGGCTTTTTGTGCTTAACTTAATCTTTTTGCAATAAGGGCGGAAAAAGCTTTATCTTGGAGCTGGTTGCCCGGAATCGTTAGAGAGTCAGTGAGTCAGGGATCAGAGTAACTATATAGCAGCATTGGTCAAATGATTTTACAACTTTTATATTCTTTTCATAGCACATTTTGTTTTCGGTTTTTGCCGGTTTTCCTGTTTAAAAAATTGCTTGTTCAATAGTTAGTTCATTCTTGTAAGGTGAAGTCCTAGTAAGGAACAACCCCTATATCCTCTATCTTACAATCATCTGGACCAGTTGATTTGCAAACTATTTAGTATAAGGTCTTGAAATTTGGTGAATATATACAAAAATGATCATTTAATAAAATGACTGAAATTAAAAACACGAAGATAGCGCCTAATATATTTTATTTTTCATTTGAAATATTTATGTCAGTGCCCTATCTCCAGATGGCGCCACTGCACAGGCATTGACGGAAATGTTTCAAATGAAAAATAAAGTTTATTAGAAGCTATCTCAGTATTCTTAATTTATGTCATTTTATTAAATGATTCTTTTCATACCTATTCACCAAATTTCAAGTTTTTATACAAGTAGTTTCCAGATGAACTGGTCCAGATGAATGTAACATTGCGAGTATAGGGGCTATGCCTGACTACACATTTTTACAGTCAAACCTCGTTAGTAAATCACCTGGATAATACGTCACTCAGCATATTACATCATCTTTCAGAAGTCCCAACCTTTTTAATAAGCCTTTTCTCATGTTGAACTCTGCTTACTGCGTCCACTATTTTCTCAACCACTCCTCTAAAGTCGTCACGTTTAACCCTTTGAGGCGTTTACATATGTTTCCTTCTTTCAAAATTTATAAAGAATAATATCTAAGAAAAGTATATGTTTCGTCGGTCAAATGATTATACAGCATATTAGGTTGCACATATCATTCAGTTATCGGCATTTTAAAGTTATTTAAACTTTACTAACTTCGTAGTTAGACCATTCCCATTCAAAGTAATGCAGTATATTTGCAAATTACAGATGATGCAAATTACAGCGATCCTAAAACTAAATAAACCCTGCATCAAAGCTGCCTTCATCCGAAACCAGTCATCAGAAAATTGTGAAATTTAAGGATCTTACAAAACACACACGGGAATTTGCTTTAAAGAAAATAAATGAATAAATAAATAGTTGAAAATATCATCGCTAGAGAGCGTATTATTGGCGAATAACGCATTCTGTCGCAGTACAAAAGCAACAACAATGGAAATATAAGGTTTCTGATATTGTTTCAGATTGTATAGCAATGACAGCGTGACATGGATATAGATTTGCATGTTTATTACGAGTTTTCAAACAAGTACGCCATCTAGTGATGATGTTTGAAATTCTATTTTTGTTTTTACTAAAACGAACTCTTATGTCTGCATTACTAATTCACAAAATTTTACTATTTTCTGATGATTGATTACAGATCTGTACTGTTAAAGAGGCGATATATTAATCATATCATATAGAATTTACATGCCTGATTAATTCAAGTTATTGAGTTGTTTAGTCCTAATAAACAAATAATATTTTAGCCATTATTATCGCCAGAGCCTGATTATGACCAACAGGGGCCCCGGGCATTGATGAATTTGGGGGCCCCTATCTATGAAATTTGTTTTATTTTTCATAAAATTTTGATATAAAAAAGACTATTTCAGAACAACATTTGATATTGGGGGCCCTTTCGAGCCGGGGGCCCTGGGCAAAGTCCCGATTTGCCCATGCGATAATAAGGCTCTGATTATCGCTTCTGTGGTACCTAATTAGGTGCTTGCTAATTATATTCTTAGACTTTCAAAATACAAGAAAAAGAGAGGAATAAAAACATCAAAAGTAATTTTTAATGAGCACTAATACTTTTCTTTAAGGCAAAATAGTTTAGAGGAACTGCAACTTTACAAACGTGACATAATACTCGTGCTTTTCTTCTTCTAAAACTGTCGATCATTACCACAAGCGGCCATCTCAGGTCTTATTCGGTTCATTATCCACTCCCCGACGTGGTAATGGTTTCCTACGACATTTGTTAATTGTTCGTTTCCTACAAAATTGTCAACCATTTCGAGAACACTCCCAAAAAGTGCGGAAGCGTGAAAAGCACAGGAAGTTCCACACCTATTTTCATCTCTCCTGCTAGCAATAGTGCGCTGACGCCATTTGATAATTAAGCGTGAAAAAGTGTTCGAAAGTCAAAATCGGAAGTAAGATTTATTTCGTTTCGGTTATTTTCGTACATTCAGTGTTAGAAACGGTGCTAATGGACAGTAAATATATTACATCCTTCTAACTCGCTCTCGCATGATTAGACTTAACATAAACTATAAACAGTGTTCACAAACAAAATTTTCCTTTACAGAGAGTTTTACACCAAAAACTACTGGTCAAATGCTACCAAATCTGTAGAACACCTTAATGAAACCATGGGAGAGAGAGTTTCGTGGAAAAAATGTAGCTAAAAAAGTTACCACCAGATGGCGTTTTAATGTGAACAAAACAGGCTAACACTGAAAGTATTATAAACTAGCGCAAAACATTTTCAGTGTGGTTGTCTTATTTCTAATTAACACCTGAAAACTTAGAAAGGCATGATACACTGCTGATCGCAATGTTTATAACACATTTCTTATAATGCTATATCGTTAATATCTATCGAAGACATGAAGTTTTAAGACATTAGGATTCAAGAATGGTTAAAACAGACCGTGCAAGCGTCACGTTCGTACGTATAGACAATCTGTTTCAAGCTGCTCAAAACATTTTCAGAGAAAGTCAAAATGAATCTTAGAGAACTTGTGTAAATGGATTTAGGTTAGGTAAAAATGGACTTTTCCGTTAGATTTTGAATACCGAAAGTTTTCGAAACTATAATACTTTGTACAAAGATGTAAAAAAATTGAACAGAAAGATACTTCCACACTTGCTTGAAAAAACCGCTTTTCAAAATAAAATTTAGAGCTAATGTGCGGTAATTAAGAAGGGGAAAACTTCTCGCAAAAGTATTATGGTGCAGCTCATCTAAAAAAAAAAAAAATTGACATAGTAGTTTTCGCTTGTATAAAATTTGAAAGATAACCGTATTTCGGTAATATGTATTCCAGGCATATTCCATTCGAGTGCATCAAATCTAACAAAGTTTGTAAAATAGCTTTTTGATAAAAGGAAAAAAAAAAAAAATTCTACTGCCACTGCATGAAATGATATTCCATGTTCGGTTCATCTTATGCATGAAATACATAATTTTAAGTTTTTTTCATTCCTTCTAACTTTTTTATTTTATTTTTTGTTTTACGGCTCATGAAATTTAAATGTAAAATGAGACATTAAATTACACAAGAACGCCTTTTTTTCTCTTCCCTTCCTTTCCCTTTTAAACTTGCATATCTTATTCCTTGGAATGCGTTCGCTTTTTTCCACTTGCCCCCTTCTGCACGTAAATCCTGCTTTAATACAAATAAACTCCGTCACTTAAACCGTCACCCTTCTTCCCTGGAGTCAAGCTGCGACCGTAACTGACATGGCGAAATGCTGATATTCTTTAGCTTAAATGAATTTGGACTAGCGTACGTTTTGGGAATATTACTGGAAGAAGGGAGGAAGATTTTTTTATATATTTTTTTCCCGTTTCATGATTTTTATTATTTTTTTCCCCCGTCTAACAAAGAAGTTGAAGGAGAAAAAGGCAAACTGTCCCTGGGGGTTTTTAGTGACATTTTTTTTTTCTTCCGTCTTGCAAGAAGAAATGAAAGGAACTTACGAATGTAAAAGTAAATACGAAACTTAGTTATTTCTGTTTTTTCTCTTCCTCCCAACAAATATAGCTGTGTGAGTTGCTTAAAAATTAAGAATTTCTTGTCAGACTGAGCAATGGCGTTAAAAAAAAAAGAATACTAAAAAAAATTGGAATTTTTTAATAAAATGCATTTGGAGATTCCTAGATAATGCTTAATAGAAAATTATGCCATGAAAAATGCTTTTAAATCATCTTCCGTAATCTCTTGAAAATTCGTTGTGTGATTTCTAGCAATTTAACACTACAAAAATTCAATTATTTTGATTTACCCTTTAACGCGCAGTGTTCCCGCTCTGGGAACACCAAACTCTGACGTTTTGGCTGTTGCCAGTCACGAAGAATAGATTTGATTTCTATAAAAATAGTTGCGGCCGACATAGCTCCACGAGAATCTTTTACTTTTTAGCACGTCATTTCCCGTAAAAAAATTGTCACGATTATTTTCAATAGCACTGATATCTGCTGAAAAATGAAAGAATGCGAGAACAGCTGGATAGATTGCCCAATGCTGAAAAAAGGGCAGCCGTTGCCATCGATCGACTTAACTCCCAGCAAGATGGCGGACGATCGAAACGTTCATCGCGTGCCACAGATCTAGAGACCCTTTTTTCACGCGGCTGTCCGCCATCTTGCTGATAGTTAAGTCGATCGATGGCAACGGCTGCCCTTTTTTCAGCATTGGGAAAGGGTTGAGCCTCAAAGGGTTAATAGAAAATTATGCCTTGAAAAATGCTTTTAAATCATCTTCCGTAATCTCTTGAAAATTTGTCGTGTGATTTCTAGCAATTTAACACTACAAAAAATGCAATTATTTTGATTAATGCAGAATTGTAGCTTTGTATACCAGTTTAATTCGTTCACTGACAGAGCTAATCAGTCATGTGCAGAAATTTATCATGGCTAAAATTTATATCTCCTTCTCTTAAATAAAACGTTTATACAGCAATCGCATAATTGGTGAAATAAATAAGGATGATAATCGTAGAATTAAGAATACCATTTCATCATTCCTAAAAGAAGCATTTAGTTTATTTGGAACTTAAATGAGTATCACAAATAACTTCGGTGCTTACTAATCAACTCATGTTAAACCTAAAAATGTTGGTAAGTTGCCAAAACTGAATGATTTTATGGCAATAGTTTATGCAAATCTTGACGAGTTTTCCTTCGTGGGGAATAATTGAAAATAATTGAAAATAATTAGAATCCGTTTAGTGTAACATTTGGCTCCAAAATTACAAATGTTTCACTAAAAAGTCATGATGCCGTTATTCACTTGCCTCCGAAAGTAAGTAATACATGTTATTCCTTCAGAAAAATCTAGAGAAAGTCATTTTACAAGTTAATATCCATATACAATGAAAAATGAAAGAGGAAAATGCTTCTTTTATAAATATTTTATGTAACACAGAGACAATTACTCTTTGAAAAATAATCGTAAAATATCAGAGTAGACAATGCTAAATTTTGTTATAGATGAAGGCGCTTTTTCATTTTCCATACATGCCACGTATCACGCTAATTAATATGATGCTTCTTATTTAGCACTTGAGCAAAAATTCCGCCTATGCCAATCCTTTTGTCATGAGAGCATTTATTATCATTTTTATTAAGATGTTAAATTAGAAGAAATGAACTTAATCTCAAATATAAGCCTCATATCTTTGTCCGAAAGGCTTATTTTAATTATTGATTGATTTCTGGATGCAACTAGCTTTCAATTTTCTCCCACGATCCAGTAAGGGATTAGGGGAAGGATTTCCTCCTTAATTATATTTATAATTAAATATTTCTTTTTTTTAAACTCCTGCCCGTTATAATTCCGCGAATTAAATCTTGGTTGAATTGAAACGATTGAAAGAAATTAATGGTGTGAATAAAAAGATTAAGAAATTTGAGCCTGCGCTTCGCGATCCATGGTGGAAGAAATATGATAAGATGCAGAATTATTTACGCATGGTGGCCACTGCTAAGGTAATCATACAAGGTTTTGTGCTGCAGAGATTTAATAGTAATTTTTAAAGATGAATGTGAATGCGGACGTACAGTAATTTGCGGTTGGATGATTAGTTTCCTACTCTTCAGCATTTTCTATCGAGGGATTAATTTTGAATTGTTAAAATGATATGCGATTGTAATCGAATTCAAAGAAATATTTTCGAATGTAATTTACGAGTTTGAAGGATTAACTTAGATAACCGCCAATGTTTTCTGGATATTCTTTTTAAATTGATACCGCGAAGCTAACACATTACTGATGCATTATCTATGATATATGTGCATAGCCGTTGAGTAAATTGAGGTTAGAGGATTAAATTCTAATGCTTTATCGTTTTTTGTTGAAGGATTAAGTCTGATATGTTGAAATAATATGTGATCGTAAACGAATTTAAAAACACTTTAGCTATGTGACACACTTTGTGACGATATGTGTTCGTCGTCACGTGTTCATCACACAAAGGTTATTAGAAAAGGACAAATTCCCTTTTGGGACGTCACTTAGTGACCTAAACGAACGTCTCTCAGTCAGAAATTATACTGAAACATTATATGTTTGTCACGCAGTCGCGTCACATTGTGACTAATTACCAATTACACTGCGACGTCACTCTGCCACGTCACAGGTCTGACTCGAACGGACATCACAGAAGGCGTGCATATACATCACATAGTAACAAAAGTAGAAGTCCTTTAGTGAGAAATCACGCTCCGCCGCCACTCTGCAAGGTTACATGTTTGTTGCACAGTCACGTCGCAGTGTGTCTAATTACCAATTATTCCGCGACGTCACTCTACCATGTAGCATGTTTGTTGCACAGTCACGTCGCAGTCTGACTATTATATTATTCTGCGACTTCACTCTACCATGTCACATGTTTGTTTCAAAGGGACATTAGAAAAAGCGTGCACTTACATCGTATTTGTGATGGGACGAATATGAAGCAATGTAATATCACCACATAGTCACTGACAACATGATTACTGCTACAGTACCTGCTATTGTACAGGAACTGTTATTTCGTCGTATAAACAAGCGCAAACCCCTTAATCAAGTTAGCATCTGTATGAATTTAAAAATACTAGCGGGTAGAACCAGGAAGTTGGTATTTAAAAATACAACGATTAATTTAACAGAATGTGCAAAGGATCATTTTACTATTAATCAAAATGTCGCTTTTCATTAACTTAAGATTTAATAAAATCCGGGAAAAAAACCCATTTAATCATATATAATAGGTGACAAAATGAAAAAAAAAAAAGGTTTCAAATGAGTTCTAAAACGATTCAGAAAAGAAATACGGTTATTAATGGATTCCTTCTCTGCAGCAGGTGTCAGCTTCAATTAGGAACTGTCCCGGAGTTCGATTTCCGATCACACGTCAACCCCCTAGAGAACTGGTACGGACAGTAAAGTTAATCAGGTTGTTGACTTAGTATTCACACACTGACTCCCAGCCGAATGTCTCAAGCAGAATCGAGAGGCAGCATAAACGTATGGCGAAAAAAATATTTCAAGAACTGTCTTTTCATTGTTATTAACTTCTCTAGGCAAAAAATTATTGCGAAAAGTCTTATTAGTGTAAATGTTTAACACAATTAATAAAATGTTTTGTAATTGGGCGTTTCGCTTCCAGTGTGACAATTACACTGTAACTTTTCCTATCTTTTAAATGTTCCTATTAAGAATTGAACAAAACTGGCGCACTGAAACATAGCATTCTACAATCAAATGTGCATCAATGCTTTATTAAACATATGAAAATAATATTTTTTTTTAATATTTGAGTGTTCGCCAGGTGGAAGTAACTCATTCCACCGAGTTCTTGTGTTGTTCATTGCTACTTGTGTCCTGCAGTGGCGCAGTCAGTTGAAGCTCGGTTTCCATGCGAACACCGAAAGTGAAGCAGCGCTGACCTTGGCCAGCATTTGGACAACCGATTCCGACCGTTTACTCTAAGGTGTCCAGACCTATGAAAAAAGAACTGGGGCCAAATAAGCGTAGTGTCCCCCAATTCTGAAACAAAAATTGGGGACAGTTTATGAATTCAATAGCGTTTTCAAATACGTCTCTGTTTTTACACTAGAGCATTATTAATTGATAAAATGAAGGAGACATGGTTGGTTTTTTTTTTGACTATTAATAAATGACTATTACAATTAAAATTTTGTCCTGAATTGCAGTTTCCCTTTTTGGAGACAAAATGACAAAAATCCTGGAATGGGAGACGTTTGACCACTTAAAGGTATGTTAAAGAGAGCTGATGAGCGCAAAATCTATCGTGACTCCAGTGCTTTCCATGCCAACTCTAGCAATACCTTTGAGGGTGCCAATCCAGGTCTCTTATCTGGAATTGTTTCACTATTAAGGGAGCCTGATCTAAGTCGGTCTCCCTTCCACTGGGGTTCAATAAAATGGAAGCTGCTCAATTTCGCCCATCGCCATCCTATGTGAAGGATATGGTTCAGTTACGCTATTAGCCAGAGAGCACCAGAATCAATTACAACAGAGCTACTTATACATCATCTTCCTGAGATTCCACACAGAGCACAGATCCTGATCAGAACCAAAACTTCTACAAATTGGCATCTCTTTCCTAGACAAATTAGCAACCTTTTGGAGCCTTCTTTCTAGCCTATTAGAGCCTTCTTTCTGTGTCTCTGAACAGTACTTCTAGAAGGAAGTATTTTAAAAATACTGTATGTTTAACCCTTTAATGCTCGTATATTTTTATAAATATCAATATTTAGTGCATCCACTCAAAAATGTATTAGAGTATGAGAGAAATTTCCTATATTAACTTTGTGCGTAACTGATTAGTTTTTGGGAAAAGCATGCAGCTAATAATAAACATTAGAAGTTGTTATTATTTACTACATAATCTACTTTTTATTAAGAACAACACTTTATATGTTCAAAATATGCATATGTTCAAAACTGCACACTAAAGGGTTAATATTTTTTTTCTGAATGTTTCACAACTCTTGTGGGTTGACCATTTGTAAAAGTGCTATAAGTACGCAACGATATATTCCATAATGGGATTTCTTGAACGTTTGTAAAAGTAGATTAGAGGAGGGTACTATGGATACCATTTACATTTCTAAGTATAACTTTACAGGTTTTTAAATAAAATCCCCAAAATCATTATAAATACGTACTATAACTAACTGCGATAAAGTGCCACTTGTAAAGAAAATACTATATATTTTTTTTGTTGTTGTTGTTTAGAAAAAAATGTTTAAAATAAGGTTACAAATGGATATTAATATGAAATAGACAAGTAATATGGAATAGGTGGTTTACACCGTTGAAAAACTACCGAAAAATACCGCAAAAGTGCCCCCCTCAATCTTCAAGGAAAATCGCGATCTGTGGGGGCGGATAAACGGTAAAAATCGAAAATATATACCATTCAAGCGCCTCCTCTATCTTCAAGTGAAGCTGGATTCATACCGTCCGCTCCGTACCCCTAAGACGCTGCGATGGCGTCACTCAGCGAAGCAAAGCATAGAGCATTGTTCTGACGTCACCCATTCAGAACAATGCGACACATTTTTCGTTATGAGTAAACAGACATTCTTATATCAATGCTTCATGCAGACGATCATTTTAATAAAAAAAAATTGAACTATGTTACCTGAAAAACTGTTAAAAACGAATTAAATTCGCAACTTTTCCTTTAAACCCTGATGACCATGACTTCAATATGACGTCATGTTGATTGCGACATAAAATTCTGTTACGCAAATGATTCAAATTTTTAACCTCGGAAATAAAATGGAACTGAAAACGACAAAAAATCGCCTGAAAGCGAGGTAACGGGTGTATTTTCAGATTTTTAAAGTAGCACAGATTGTTTCCTATATTTTTACACATAATTATGAAAAATTTCAAGCGGATGGTACACCCTCCAAAAAAGTATTCAAGCAAGAGAGAAATTTCCTATTTTAGATTTGCGAATAATAATTGAGTTTTTGAAAAACGCATAACTTGGTAGAAATATGGAAAGTCATATTTATACATAGCCTAATTCATATTCTATGATAAATAATTTTTAATATACGAAGCCAACGTAGGAAATTTCTCTCTTGCTCGAATACTTTTCTTGGAGGGTGTACAAATGATGTACATGTTATTAGGATTTTTGTGCTTAACATTTTAATATTTTTGAAGTAATGGCGGTGAAAGTTGTATCCTGAAGTGGTTGCCCAGAATGGTTAGGGATTCAGGGAATCAGTGAGTTATGGATTAGTGTAACTGTATAGTAGAATGTTCTCCACTCCTGTACATCTGGTGAAGATAGAATCTAAATTTTTTTCTCTAGCGTAATTCGATTCTTGAGAAAATTTTTTATAAATTACATTATTATTTTTCATAAGAGCCTTAATTTGTAACGCCAGCAGGGACGGATTTCAAGCACGACATTCGGGGCAAGCCCCCAAATTACCCTTAAAAAAAATTTGAAAATTTCTATTGTAATGATTACTAATTTTATGAAAAATAGTAGTAATAACAATTACTCTGTTACTATTTGATAGCGATAGCATTATATCCACAACATTTTTTAGCTAAACGTTATAGTCTCAGGCTATTACTCAGCGCAGCGCAAACTTATCATTTAGGCGTGGCCAAGGCAGTGATGTATGCTGATTGCGAGTAAACCATAGAGCTGATTTTCAATTAGAACATATAAAAAGAAATAACTTCCTAAGTGAGGGTCTTTCCCACTAAAATAATTGCTCTGATATGGACATAAGGGAATTAAATATAAAAATAGTCTGGAGCATGTTCCTTGAAAAATACGGAATGAAATGAACGATTGGAAATTGGATGCTATAGTTGAAATGTTATTATCTTACAAAACATTATTATTATTATCAAACTATTGCATTTCATCTTGCATCTTGATTAAATAATCATTTTTATGTTATAACTCCTTTCTTTGTATGGTGGGATAAGGAAGCTGCTTTGTAGGGTACAAGAAAATATTCGTAAGAGGGGCCCCGAATGAAGCTTTTGTCCAGGGACCCCATCGAAAATCGGTCCCTGAACGTCAATATAATCTTCGGATTTCAACGTCGTCAGATTTCAACGAACTGCTATACTATCAATCAAAGAAATCATTTGTGGAATCAGTCAGGACTCGATTACGACCAACAGGGACCCCGGGCATTGATGAATTTAAGGGGCCCATCTATGAAATTTGTTTTATTTTTCTTGAAATTTCGATGTAAAAAAGAATATTTCAGAACAACATTTGAAGTTGGGGGCCCTTTTGAGCAGGGGGCCTTGGGCTTTTGAGCAGGGGGCCTTATTATCACATGGTCAAGTCCCGACTTGACCATGTGATAATAAGGCCCTGGAAACAGCTAACCTTTAACCCTTTGAGGCTCAATCCTTTCCCAATGCTGAAAAAAGGGCAGCCGTTGCCATCGCTCGACTTAACTACCAGAAAGATGGCGGACGATCGGAAAGTTCATCGCGTGCCACAAATCTAGAGACCCTTTTCTGACGACAGCTAGCTGTGCGACGACTGCCCTTTTTTCAGCATCGGGCAATCTATCCAGCTGTTCTCGCCTTCTTCCATTTTTCAGCAGATGTCAGTGCTGTTCAAAATAATCGTGACCATTTTTTTTACGGGAAATGACGCGCTAAAAAGTAAAGGATTCTCGTGGAGCTATGTCACCCGCAACTATTTTTATAGAAATCAAATCTATTCTTCGTGACTGGCAACATTTAAAACGTCAGAGTTTGGTGTTCCCAGAGCGGGAACACTGCGCGTTAAGGGGTTAAATAAAATAAAAAACCAAGAAAAAAGTACACCCGTCCGACACGCTAAAAAAGCTAATTCCAAATGAATTCTGAAAAGATTCATTGAGAGAAATAAGGTTATTAATGAATTCTGTCTCTGCAGCAGGTGTCAGCGTCAATTAGGAACTGTCCCGGAGTTCGATTTCCGATCACGCGTCAACCCCCTGGAGAACTCGTTCGGACAGTAAAGTTAATCAGGGTGTTGACTTAGTATTCTTCACTGACTCCCAGTCGAATGTCTTAATCAGGAGTCAGGATAAACTTATGGGCGAAAAAAAAAAAATCTATTTCCAGAAATTCCTTTTGTTATTGTTATTTAATATTTGTAGAGTTATTTCAGGAATTCTTCTTGCTGCAACAATTTATTATAAATATGTTTAACCCGTTTGTGCCCAGATATTTTTGAGACTATCTAGAATTTTTGCTAATACCAGCAATCTATATAAATAAAATTAGACTTTTGTCTGTACATTTCTTGGAATTAAAAAATTTTGCGATTTCTATCCGTTTCAAGCACCCGGGAATCCGATGCGACCTTCAAAAAAAAAGTTTGTCTGTCTGTCATTCTGTCCTTCTGTCATTCTGTCCGTGGCGCTTTCTTTGTTTAAGCATCGACTGAAGCGAATGATATGAAATTGGGTGTCATAATAGGTGGTCACTCAACTTAAAACATAGGCTTCGAATTTTTAAAAAATCTTGATTAGATTTTCAGATTTTGCGAAAATCGTTTCAAACTGCGTAAATTTGTGTTCGAGCATCACGTACAAACGACTGAAGCGATTGAGATGAATTTGGGTATCATGATAGAGGGTCACTCAACTTAAAACATAGGCATCGATTATAAAAAAATCTTGATTAGATTTTGAGATTTTATGAAAATCGTTCCAAACTCCTTAAAATTGTGTTCGAGCATCACGTAAAATCGACTGAAGCGAATGATATGAAATTGGGTGTCATGATAGGTGCTCACTCAACTTAAAACATAGGCGTCAAATTTAAAAAAAAATCTTCATTAGATTTTGAAATTTTGCGAAAATCATTTCAAACTGCGTAAATTTGTGTTCGCACATCACGTAATAACTGCTAAGTGAAAAAATGATATTTGGTGAAATGATAGGTGGTCACTCACCTTAAACTATAAGCAACTAATTAAAAAAAATCGATCAGATTTCGAGATTTTGCGAAAATCGTTTAAAACTGAGTGAATCTTTGTTCACGTATTCCGTAATAACGACTAAAGCGAATGATATGAAATTTGGTCACATGATAGATGGTTGCTCAACATAAACTATAGGTGTCCAATTTTTAAAACATTTTCATTAGATTTTGAGATTTTGCGAAAATTCTCTCAAAATACGTTTATATTTCTTCAAACATCACGTAATAACGGCTAATACGAAGTATATGAAATTTTAGTGATATGATAGGTAGTTGCTAATCTTTATTTATAGGCGTTGAATTTTTAAAATATTTTGATTACATTTTGAGATTTTCTGAAAATCGTTTTTAAAATGATGAAACTTTGTTCCAGCATCACGAAATAAAGACTGCAGGGAATGAAACGGAATTGGGTGACATGGTAGGTTGTCACGCAACTTAAATTCTAGGCTTCAAATTTTTCAAAATTATTGATTAGATTTTGAGATTTTGCGAAAAATATTTCAATATGCGTAAATATTCGTTCGCGCATCACATAATTACGACTAAAGCAAATGAAATGATATTACTTAGTTACTCTCTAACCTGTAATATTTTAACAATATATAAAAATTATTGCTTTCTTTACTTTGGCAACATACTATATCCATTCTGTGTACTCCTACAATGCTGACGAAAGTTCTTGCTTTTTGGAAATTGCATTCAGTCCTAACCCGTCAAGGACGGGTACTTCAGCTAGTAATAGATAAATTTCTGATGTCAACTTCTTGAACAAGGTATGATTTCTTTTAAAATCACTATGTATAAAAATTGAACTGTCAGCATCCAAATGGATCATGTTATAATATTTTGTGGCGTTCAGGTTCAATACTCGAGAATAAAGGATAGGAAAAATAACGTTTTCGACTGATAACGAAAATGCCACCCCAAAAAAGGACACTAAGCATAAATATGTTAAAAGTTAATTCCTTTCAGTTTTCATTTTAATTTGCAGTATGACTAATAAGACATTATTGTTTACGTTTACGTTGTACTTTTCTGTTACTGTTTTTACTGCTCTGATTCTCCGATCAAATGTAGCTTTAATGAGATATAGTAAAATATATTTAAGAAAGCACCTTATTTTTTCAATTGAAACACGTGTAGAGATTGATGAGTGGTACCTGTTACATGCGCTTACTTTAGAAAGTTTTAATTGTATACAGTGAAACTTCTATGAGCGACCACCTTTATTAAGCTACTCCCACCTCCTACCAATTTTTTAAAGAACGGATTATTTAAATCTATTTAAGAAAGCACCTTATTTTTTCAGATTGAAACACGTGTAGAGATTGATAAGTGGTACCTGTTACATGTGCTACTTTACAAAGTTTTAATTGTATTATACAGTGGCACTTCTATACAGTGACTTCTTCTATCAAGATACCCCCTCCTCCTACCAATTTTTTATAGAACGGATTATTTACCCTATCGATTTAATGTTAAAAGAATCTCTAGAAGGGACCACACAATCCTCTACAAGCGACCGGGCCCGGTTCCGTGTCCGAAAGTTTTATAATATTTAAAGTAAACAGAATCCACATACGAAAACCAGCCTCTATAGTTTAAATCGACAGCTAGTGAAAGTACACGTACGCATCACGTATCAATCTTGTAGAAGAAAAGATATCTGCCTGAGAAACGAGTGAATTTACAGTTAAGGCAGCACACTGATGTGACTGAATCACACGAAAAAGAGGTCGGTGGTTAACTGTGGTCGTGGGAAAACCGAAAAAGCAAATGGATTGATTTTATTATGGCAAATTCAGGAAGAATATCAGGATAAGTGCTCTGTGCTCAGATGAAAAAAGCAAAATAGAGAGAGAAGTACTCTCTTAAATATCTTTTTATGTGTGTTTTTTTCACAAAGTTTTTATTGATTTTATGTACTCTCTCTACTTTAAAGAGAGAGAAAAAGAATCAAACATCCGAAATTTCTAAGTATTTTATTAAAATTAAATATTTAAAAATATGTTTGCATAATTACTTATGTATAAGTATAATAATCATAAATAACAAAACAAACAGTATTTTTTAGCAGCTTGTTTTCATAGTTTCGTAGTATATTTCGTAATTTTCGTAGAGCTTAGAATTACATAAGCCCATGAAGCCCAAGCCCCTCCAATTGCTTTTTTTTATAGAAGGGGCTAAGCCACCCCAAATAATTTACAACTGGATTTAGCAAATGTATTTTAATTTAATCTAGATTATAGATTTTAATGAAATAAATAATTATAATAGCATTTATTAGTATTCATAATGATTAAATGTGCGTAATTTATAAATGTATTGGTGTAGGTATAATGTGTGGTTGTATGCTTGCATGCGCACAAAACGGGTACAGCGAAACCTCTCCGAACGGCCCTCTAAACGGCCAATTTTTCATGGCACGGATTTTTCGGCTCATAGACTTAATATTAAAATAACCTCTATCAGCGGCCACCCGACGCCTTCTGAACGGTGACCGAGTGGTATAACCCATCTCATTTTTCGGGAAATTCTACTCACTCCATGCTGTATTTTGGAGCGGGAAAACTCAAGGTTAGGTTTATGGTTAAATATAAGTCCCAGGAATAACTGAAATTGAATCTGTTATCTCTTTTGTACTCTCCCCACACCCTTAAAATAGGGAATCTCTTGGACAATCAGGTGTTGAAGTTGTCTAGAAATGAATTTTCGTCCCTTTCAGGAGCTAATTCCGTCCCTGACGAGGAATTTCCCGATGTTTGTAATACAAGCTAAACTTTCAACACACGCGACTTTTGGAAAATTGATGATATATCAAATTGTATATCATGATGATCAAATTGTATATCATGATCAATTGTATATGATGATATATCAAATATATATCAAATGATATAGCAAATATTCCGAATTGGCTACAAAGTAACCGGTCAGAGATCTGCTTTTTAAAGTAAAAAAAAATGAAAAGCTATAAAAAACTCGTTGTTTCAGAGATAAGTTTAAAAACTTTAAAACAGACATGGTCAGACATCGGGCGTAGCCTTGGTTGTGTTTTAGAGATAAAACCCCATAAGAAATGCATTCAATAAAGTACTATTTTCACTCTTTCAGATACAGTTTATATAATGTCGATTTCGTAACCCCCATGAAGGAATATGCTAGCCTGGTCAGACTTGTTTATATTACGCATTATAGCAATTATCTTATAATAGTAAATAAAATCCTTGAGTGTGGCCACCCGTTTTGAGCGGCCAAATATTCTCGGTACTGTGGGGTGGTTGGTCAGAGAGGTTTCACTGCATATGGGATTATTTGATGTATACTGGCTGGCAAGTAGCCTCAGCCTCCCTAATAAATTTGAAAATTTGACGCCTATGCATGAATCTAAAAAAGTTTTAATAATGTATGACTTTATTTACTGCATTCTGCAGTTAAGTCAAACCTCTCATTCGTCGAGCTGAAATCGGAAATCCACTAGCATTTAAATTGCTTTTCATCCAACCGTAAAAAAGAATCCGAGATACGTTAGTTTTACTGCTAAGCTTCCCTACGCGCGTCGAAGCATTAAAACTAATGATGCCGGCCCTCTTAATTTATGTAATACCAGGCGCTATACAGATTACACTTATACTTGCATGCGCGCAAAGCGGGTATCTGAGATTATTTGATGCATACTGGATGGTAAGCAGCCCCAGCCTCCCCAATAATTTTGAAAACTTGACGCCTATGCGTGTATCTAAAAGATTTGTAATAATGCATCACTTTATTTACTGCATTCTGCAGTTAAGTCAAATCGCTCTCGTCGAGCAGAAATCGGAAATCCAGTAACATTTGAATTGGTTTTCATCCATCCGTAAAAAAGAATACAAGTTACATTAGTTTTACTGCTAAGCTACATTACACGCGTTACAGCCTTAAAACATGATGCCGGTCCTCTGAATTTATGTAATACCAGACGCTTTATAGATTACACTTATATTTGCATGCGCGCAAAGCGGGTATCTGAGATTATTTGATGTATACTGGCTGGTAAGTAGCCTCAGCCTCCCCAATGATTTTAAAACTTGACGCCTATGCATGAATCTAAAAAAGTTTTAATAATGTATGACTTTATTTACTGCATTCTGCAGTTAAGTCAAACCACTCATTCGTCGAGCTGAAATCGGAAATCCACTAACATTTAAATTGCTTTTCATCCAACCGTAAAGAAGAAGCCAAGTTACGTTAGTTTTACTGCTAAGCTACGCGCGTAACAGCATTAAAACTAATGATGCCAGCCCTCTGAATTTATGTAATACCAGACGTTATATAGATTACACTTCAAGCAATATAAATAAGCTAATAACAATGATAAAGAGCAAGCGAGTAAATGTTCAGCATTAGATATATTACAGTTCTTAAATGCTAGACAGCGAATGAAATTTGCTATACATCAAATCTTAAGCTTAGACGCATTCTACTGACGGTGCCGTTCCTCCGTATGAAATATCTCACAAGGCGTTTGAAGAATAAAACAAGAAGAGAGTAACGTGATATGGGCTTTATTATTTTTTGAGGCAATACTATTTTTCTTACGAGGTACTGGGATTATTTTATTTAGTTTTGATCCAAGAAATATGATATACAGGGCGGTCCTAAACTATATGTCAAGAATGTAAAGGGTGGTAGAGGGGACCAAGTCGGTTCAGAATCGCATAGCAATGTGGGGCCAAAAATGTCGCCATCATCTGTTAATAACCATTTTGGAAGACATGTAATCATAGCTGCCAACTACTAAATATAATTAACCACTTTTTTTTAATAATAATTTTCGGTTTAAAGTATAGAAAAATTTTTGTACCACGCGCCCCAGCTGGTTGCTATTTTGAAAAAATACTAAAAAATATACTGTTTACCAAAAGTGGTTAACTATATTCCGTAGTAATTGCCATCTATGCATGTAACACTCAAAATTGTAGAAGGCTGCAGTGTGAAGATCCCGGGTACGGGCAACGCCCCCTAGAGAGGAAAGCTGCGGCGCTTACTTGTGACGTCACACCGAGTAGGTAAAGCAAAGCGTTTCCATTGGGTTTCTCCTTGGGAGAAATATACAGGACCACCATAAAACATATACCATAAAACATATACAGGACCATATACAGATACCATATACAGATACAGATACCAGAATACCATAATACAGATACCAGAAACATATACAGATACCATAAAACATATACAGGACCACCCTGTATATGTTTTTAAAGCCTTTTTAATTTTTATATGCATACTTACAGTTGTTTTTTAGTGGAAGTATTTTATAGTTATATTACAATCAGGATAATTCGACGTATATGAGACCAAACAACTGCCGGATTAGTTCCAGATTGTTGGGAGTATAGAAAGTTTACAGATATAATGTACATTTTTTTTTTCAAGAAAAAATAATATATAGGCTGTGAAAAATGTTGCGCAGCTAGATTAAAAACAAACAAACAAACAATATATATATATATTTACGATTTACGTACAAAAAAGTATGATAGAAAATGTCTTCTATGTAACAGTATTCCATAAATTTTGCTTTATCTTCCTTCTATCTATTGGCGCAAGAATATGTGTTCCAAGCAGCACTTTTTTGTTCATAAATAAAATAAACTAAAACAAATTTCATGAATAAATTAAACAAAAATAATCCATAAGTAAAATGCAAAGGAAAATACCAACAAAACAATCTGGAACGCGATATTAAAACCCGAAACCTTCAGAAGTTTACGAGGGAATATCTCTTATCAAAGTGTGTATTTATCTTCAGAAATTACTCGAGAAATTATAGAGGGCTCCTGCTTTAGGAGCTATTTGCCGATAGTATCGGAATACAATAAAAATGAAAGTTTGAGTCCGAAAGATATTTACATTGGACCATAATTCTTTTATGTAACTTGCATCTTTCTGGAGCACATGTCGGAATTTCTGATTTGCTTTGCTTGGTGGAATAGATATTGAAAGAGAACGGATTTATCGTAATTTAAGAGCTGAGAGAAAAATAAATGCTGAATTATGGGCTTCCGTTTATTAAATTTTCAGGCAGTAAACAGACGTTAAATGCAGTTTAATCCTTTGAGGCGCAACCCTTTGACAATGCTGAAAAAAGGGCAGTCGTTGCCATCGCTCGACTTAACTACCAGCAAGATGGCGGACGATCGAAACGTTCATCGCGTGCCACAGATCTAGAGACCCTTTTTTGACGCAGCTGGCTGTGCGCGGGCACAGCCAGCTGCGTCAAATCAAATTATTAAATCAAATCATCAAATTATTAAAATTTGCATTTTGTTACATGAAAATCTTTCAGGTAATCAGTTTGGAAGAAGTTTTGAAGTAACAGTAAACTGTCCGACCAAAACCGAACGCATTTTTTCAGATTAAACACTTAAGGGGTCTTAGGAGGATTGAGAAGCAAATATACATGTATTTTAGACCCTAGCGGTTTTGCATTTTATGATCAAAATAATAGTCACAGCATAATGATTTTTTTATAATAATACAGTATAACACATCATAAAACTTCAGGCAAAACTCCATTACCTTATTGTTTAAAAAAAGTTAATTTTTACTATATATTTTTTTTCAATAGTGCGTATCACTGTCTTTAAGATAAGTCAAATTAAAATACGCATATAAATAAAATTTTTGTTGCAAAATAAAGTAAAATATATGGATTACAGAATGAATTAATACTTAAGAAAACTTTTTTAAATTTATATATTTTAAATTGAACTTTGAAAAAAAATCACTTTTCCCCTTATATTTCTGTTAAAATTTTCTCTCTTTCTCTCTCTTAATATTAATTCACTCTATAGATACTGATACCAGCTATAACTATACAAAGAAGATGAAGAATCGTAGAAATTTTGTTATCTTACGGATAGTTACAAAAAATGCGTTTTCAGAAAACGCAGTTTAAAGTTACCTTATGGGGTACAAATATATAACTCTCGTAAAACGTTTTTATGTGTATGTCCGGTTCTAGTTGGAGTAATTGCATGTAATTGGGGTCAAAATACTCATAAATATCAAAGGTTTCAAATAAAATTAAAGTTGAAAAATGTTGTACTCTTATTCCTCCTATGACCCGTTAACTAAAACTGATAGCTTATAAACTCTATTACGATGAAAGTATCGGAGAAAAGCTCATTGTTTATGAAACTTGATTTAAGAATTTAGACCAACAGTTCTTTGAAAGGGATTATTAACCCTTTAACGCGTAGTGTTCCCGCTCTGGGAACACCAAACTCTGACGTTTTGACTGTTGCCAGTCACGGAGAATAGATTTGATTTCTATAAAAATAGTTGCGGCTGACATAGCTCCACGAGAATCCTTTACTTTTTAGCACGTCATTTCTCGTAAAAAATTGTCACGATTATTTTTAACAGCAACTGACATCTGCCGAAAAATGGAAGAATGCGAGAACAGCTGGATAGATTGCACAATGCTGAAAAAAGAGCAGCCGTTGCCATCGCTCGACTTAACTACCAACAAGATGGCGGACGATCGAAACGTTCCTCGCGTGCCACAGATCTAGACTCTTTTTTGACGACGAGCGATGGCAACGGCTGCCCTTTTTTCAGCATTGGGAAAGGGTTGCGCCTCAAAGGGTTAACAGGTACATGAAAACGACATTTAAGATCCCACATTGCTGCGGGATTATGAACCTTCTTGGTCAACTCTACCACCTTTCATATTTTCGAAGTATAGTTTAGGGCCGCTCTGTATACAAAAGGATTAATGGCTGATTTCCCATTCATAATCTGCTCCATTTATGCCACTTCTCCCTTGCTGCTCTTTCAGCCATTTTTATTTTAAATCAGAAATTTGTATTTATTCGCAAAGTCATATTTTCTTTCATCTTTTTTTTTTCCCCTTTTACACTCTGTCAAGTTTTACGTTCCTTACTTAAAAATTTCCAGTGTCTTGAATACCATTATTTAATTTAGATTAAAAAAATTTCCCGCCTTCTTAATAAAATATGAAATAAAATTGCATTAAACGTTCCAGGAATGCAATATTAAAATCCGGCGCATTTATGATCAGTTTTACGATCGCAGTTTTTCCTTTAGAAAATTACCAGGGAAAGTCAAAGATAGCTTCGCTTGCGATACACACAGGCAGTCAGGGTTAATATTGAACTAGCGCAGAGATAAAAATTTAATCTAGCATTTTATGGTGTCATAATTCTCCAGTATTCGAATCGTAAAGTGATTCTCGAACGTGGAATGTGACGTAATTTCCAGAGAAAAAAAAACTGGAATCGAGAAAGTTAATTAAGAGAACAACTGATACATGACGTTAATTCATTGAACACTTAAATTAAATTGAACAATTTTACATTCAGATATATTAGTATAAGGGCCAATGGAAAGTAACGTTTTTTCATATGGCAAAAATTCGAGTAGCCCAAAAGTTCCAAACATAATAATATGAAATTTAGCATGAATCCGAGTTTTAGTTTTGTAGTTTGTTTGTTTGTTTAACATAGATACATTAGCTGATGGGTTGGCACAAGTTAATATCAAGAGCAGTGGCATAGACAAGGGGGGGGGGGTAAGGGGGTCATAACCCTCCCCCCGCCAATGAGTAATTTTTGTCATACAAAATGTATATTCTTCACTCCCTTATCATACACACCTATACTACATCTATATCAGTTGAAATAGTCGTAACCCTCCCCCCTCTCCCTGAAAAATTTCTGGCTACGCCAGTGATCAAGAGACATAAGTTGTTTGATTCTTACACCCCTCAGTGCCCTAGGCTACTGAGAGGCTTCTAAGTTGCTGATTAAAAAATATTGAAAGTGTATAAGATTTATCTTACCTTACTGTTCTTTATACTCAGTGCAGTGTTGACTAAATTTCTGGACTCATTTCATTGAAAATCATGTTCCTTTGTTTTAACAGTATTTGTCATTAAATTTATTTAGATTAGGGTTGCTACACATTTTGGGTGTCGTAATAAAAGCCGATGTTGAAACAGCAAATGGCTAAAATGAGCTTTAGCCCAATACATGGTGACATTTTTTAGATGGGAGATTAATGCGCCAAATATTGCAAATTCGATATTTTAAATCTGTGGGAAAGTCTGAAAGGTCTAGCATTTTTTGTATCCATTATTGTTATTTTGTAATCTAGCTATTGCGTGACTATGCATGCTCCAATTGACGTCACTGAACTGTTAATTTGGATTTTTGCACATGCGTTATTGTTATTGCACTAATGCTTTCTAATATAGCTTTTGCCGATCGCAGCGTGGAAATATCGTCGATATTAGTACCGCATATGTTAGTGCAAGGTACGCACTCAGCAAGTTTGTTCCGAATCGATTCAATTATCAAGTATGAAGATGGTCCCTTATGGAAATCCCATACAGCAAATTAAAGGGCACTTTATTCGTAAGCGATTTGTATATGTAACTTCGCTGTACGCATGAACGGCGGCCAAATAAACAAACACCAACCCCCTTTTTCCGCAGTTGTACCTAAAAACTTAACAAAGATGATACTCATACAAATGTATCTGAATACAGAATTTTTTAATTAAATTTAAAAGTTCTAAAAATTAGCAGCAAGTATCATTTATCCTTTTAATTAGTTTCTGCGATTCATTTCTTTCTTTTTCTTTTCTTTTTACTTTTTTTTCATCACAAAATGACCTCGCATTCTTTTACTCAAGAATCGCTTTACGATTCGAATACTGAAGAATTATGACACCGTAAAATTCTAGATTAAATTTTTATCGCTGCGCTATTCCAATATTATCTCTGAGTGCCAGTGTCTCGAACGCGAGCTATATTTGACTTTGCCTGGTTAATTTCCAAAGGAAAAACTGCTGTCGTAAAACTGGATTTTAATATTGCGTTTCTAAGAGTGTTTACTGTAATCTTATTTCATATGTATTATTGAAATAGCAGAAATTTAATCTAAATTAAATGCGAAATTGGAAGCATTAAAATCATTGTGTGAGGGGATTGAAATTCGGAAGAGATTTTTAAGAGTGAGCTGAAACGAACTGATAAATTTGCTGAGTAAATTTAAATTTCTGATTTAAAATGTATTGAATGAAAGTTAGTTTATAATACATAAGTTACGTTAGTTTATAATACGTAATCCGATTAAAAATATCTGCTTAAGGTATATTGGCTCTGTTACTTAGTTTATGTTAAATAGATTCGAAGAATATATTTAACACAAGCTATTATTACGGTGTCCCCTACAACTCGCCAACTGTGAATTCGCCGACATTTCCAAATGTCCCTTTTAGAACTTTTTTCGGAATTATCCTCTCTCATTTATCTAGTGAGATGATTGCCGAAGGTGGGAGTATTCTTCAAGAGGTGGGAGTAGTAATTATTAGCACTATAGTGCTAATAATTCTATTTTATTTAATCGTATCACTTTTCGTTTGCTTTGAATTGCTAGGATTGGTCTATCGTGGCCAAAATCTGAAAAGTTTCCAAGGAGTGGCTACTACTAAAGCTGCGTATTTATTACTTTTATAAACTGTTTTATTTCATATTAGAACAGCTTGGATGTTTGCCGCACACGATGATTTTTCATTCTTTGGCAACTTATGCGTAAAATCGATTAAGTTAATGCCAGAGATACGGATAGAAAAAAAAATTGATCCGGAAGACAAGAGAAAAATTAACAGCACTCTAGTGCAATAATCAATCATGAAACACAAGATCCTACAGTTTTTAATAAATTCCGATGAAATCTCCCAACTTTGACATCCACTAAGTTGGATCAAGAAGTGAGCTTTCACATTTTTCACTATCGTAATATTGTTTCACTTTTCAATACCATATCGGCGAATTGTAGGGGACACCTTTTCCTGTGGGACAAGAATTTTTTTTTTCTTTATGGGGAATTTTCCCATTAGGGAAAAATACGGCGAATTCACAGTCGGGGAATTGTGGGGTGAACCAACATTACGAGGTCTCCATTACCTTTTAAGAATAGGTATCTTCACAGCTAGCAAGTGCTACGCAATTGTTCAAATCTTCCGAAATCGTGATCAGTCACTTAAAGTACAGTTAGGAGAATCTATCACTTGAATTTTGTAGAGGTGGTCAAGCAAAAACATGTCCAGCTAGACGTATGAACAACAAAATCCTTTTCAAATTTCGTATCATTTTTTCATCTAGCATCATTGTTGCACAATGTATTTAATTTAGTATTATAACACGAACGCTATCCTTATTAAAATATATTTAATAATCTCGGGGTTACTAAATAATTACACATAATATATGCACCACAAAACAAACATTTATTTAGGTAGTTGCGAGTGTTACAAAATTCTATTAGATCAACAACAACACCAGTGTTGCCAACTAGTCCGTCGAAAACGGTATATAGAGCAGGAGGGGAGAAAGGAAGGAAGATCATGACCTAATGTCTGAATGAGGGAAGAAAAGAGTTCAGAATTTGTGGGATGTTATAGTATGCATTAAAATTTACAAATATTCGTATTTTGAATGAAGCATATACTAGATTAATAAATAATGGTGAAGAAACAAGGTATAATAGCACCAATACAAAAATGAAAATAGCAGACCAGTTTTGGCATGTATGACATGTCGTCGACGTGCTGGAATGAGAATGGTAATAATTTGCTTTGTTTAGGAAGAAAAAGGGGGGATTCAGGATAGTGTTTACGAAGACCAATTAGGAAAGCGGGGATTCAGAAGAGGGCCAATAGGAAAGCAGGAAATTAAGGAAACTGAGATTTGAGGGATTTCCAACACCCCCCCCCCCACCTTTTCTATACAAACAGAGCAAATTTTTGGCATTCTGATTCCATCAGTGTCAACAGTATGTTATACTGGTTGACCAAAAAGTCGGTAAAAACTTTAAAAATTCAT
Organism: Cheiracanthium punctorium; assembly: GCA_038373885.1. Classification (NCBI taxonomy): domain Eukaryota; kingdom Metazoa; phylum Arthropoda; class Arachnida; order Araneae; family Cheiracanthiidae; genus Cheiracanthium; species Cheiracanthium punctorium. The sequence goes on from JAWZYV010014772.1 coordinate 442,164, forward strand.
TAAAAAAGGAAAAATAATGGTAGAAAATCTCGGTTTGCACCAATAGGTTCAGAGGGGTGATGGGATTTTTTTTTATTGACAAGAAAGGTTGTAGTTCCGAATGTTACCGATAGGTGGCGCTGACATGTACAATGGCAGGGAAATTTCCAATAAATCAAAATCCGAAATCTCTCTAATCGTATCCATGAAAACCGCAATTTTGTATCATGATTTGTTCTTTTTTAATGAAGTTTTGAAGTTTTCCCGAGCTTTTACGCATCCTGGCTGCGTAAAAGTAAAAAAAAATTATTAAAAAAGAACAAATTAGCGAGACAAAATTGCGCTTTGCGTGGATAAGATTTGATACATTTCGGATTTTTTTTAACTTGCTTCCCACTGTGCATGCCAGCGCCACCTATCGGTACCATTTGGAACTACAACCTTTCTTATCATTAAAAGAAATCGCATCCCCGCCAAACCTATTGCTGCATTTTCTATCACTATTTGTTCTTTTTTAATGAATTTTTGAAGTTTTTACGGACATTTTGGTCACTTGGCACATGCCGAAACAGATGTGCAATGATGTGATTTTAATTTTTGTATTGTTGTTATTATACGCTGTTTCTTGATACTTATTTATTACAAGGAGAAAAAAAAATACCACTCTCATCTAGAACTTATAGGTGTCTCTTTTCTGTGCCCCAAAACTAGAAGAATATATCGTAGAATTATGCGCGTAGGTGATACACACAACTGGTATAGACGAAATGGTCTAGAAATTCTAGTCCGTAGCATTCTGGATAATCAGAGCAGAGTGATTAGTTCTTATAACTAGAAATTATCGTTCGATTTTTTCGAGCACTAGAATTACCGTTTATGAGTCTACCCGCGAACGTACGTAGTGATTTACAAATACTTTCATATGGGTACGAGAAACAGATTTTAGAGGCGAGATTTAAAAATTGTACAAGTGGGTTCAGAAGTGCCTGGATCTATGATGTTGCATTTATAGGGAGTACATAGACTTATAAATTCTAGTTTCACCAATTATTTTCTAGATGTCAGTGGCATATTTTTTTTCAGTGTAACTTCTATATCAAGTTATGTTTTACTTCTTATTATTTAGATTATCTTAAGATAGTTTTTAACTAGTACCATAGGGGAGAGTGGTTAATTGGGAGACAAGAGGAATGGGACAGTATCAAGATTTTTGTGTATTGCAATCGTTGGGTACTGGTTATGTTGTATTTTGTTTGAAAAATGGCGGCCCACCGCTCATTTATCACACGTAGTTTGATAATTGTATTCACCAAAGAAGGCGAGAAAATATTCGAACTGTATTTTTCAGCAACCTCAGCAAAATACGTTCTTAGAGCTTAAATTATATAGTAACTAAGAAATTGTTTATCTATAGTTTGATTCACTTTTATATCGGGCAATTCAAAACAGATGTTAAAGCGATAATCTTTTAAACCGTAATTGATCGAAACATACTTTCAGTTAGAAAAGTTCGTCAGATAATGAGTAGATTTCAGATATAGCAATTTTTTACTAGGGGCTATATACTTATCAAAAAGTGAAATTTAATTTTTATACCGTCCCTCATTTCCTGCCAGTATTATCCCGTGCTTAAGAAAAAAAATCTAAGTGAAATAAATAGCGAGATATTTGTGGCTAAAATTGGTGACTTACACCACTTTAACTGCTGTGTTGGGGTCCGTTTTCAGGCAAAAAAAGGATCTTTTTTTTTCTTAGGGGGCCAAGTATGAGTTGATGAAAGTTGAATAATGATCCCTTTTGTCGAAACGCTAACAAATAATTTTCTCTCAATAACGCGCTTTATTTCTCGTTTGAGAATCATTTTACGATTCGAATACTGAGATATTATGGCACCATAAAAATTTCAGATTAAATTTTTATCTCTACGATAGTCCCACATCATCCGTGACTGACATTGTATTATATAAGGGAACGTTCGAAGCTTCCCAAGTAGTAATTTTCCAAAGAAAAACCTGTGCGATCGTAAAAACCAGATCATAAATGCGCCGGATTTTAATATTGCATTCCTAAGAGCGTTTGCTGCAATTTTATTTCATATTTTATTAAGAAGGGCGGAAGTTTAATCCAAATTAAATGCGAAATTCAAGGCATTAAAAAACATTGCGTGAAGAGATTGGTATTCGGGGGGAGATTTTAAGAGATCAAAGATGGATTGATAAATTTCCTGAATAAATTTAAATTTCTGGTTTAGTCCTCTAATGCCCACTATAAGAAATTACCAAGCAAATTATTATTTTTTCGTCTAAATGGTGTTCTTTTAATTCAATATCGTAAATATAATAAAAAACTATGAAAACAAATTATCCTTTGTATGTTTTTCAATGGTAGCACCATGATTTTAGAACTCTTCTATACATTAAAAATGAAACTCAAATATTTTGTATCTAGTGAAAAAGTATATATATTTTTTTGCATATAAATGGTAATTATTATTTTTTTCTTCATATTAAATATTATTAAAATAGTACAAGAAACATCACTGAAAATATATTTTCTTTGTTGACTTTACATGTTGCTTCCAATTTTTCATGCACTATGGCTGGCATTTGTGGACATAAACTGCTACTGCTATTAATTAAAGGTACAATTAATGGTTTTATGCCTTCAAAACTACAGTTTGAAACATTTTTCCCCGTAGAAAAAAAAAGAGAGTAAAGGATGTAGCATATATGCTACCATGGGCATTATAGAGGGCTAAAATGTGTTGTAGAAGTTAAAGAAAGTGTTATAACACACGAGTAATTATCTTAAACAAACTCATATAGTTTAGGTGCTATAACAGACACATGAATGATGACCTTAAATGGCTCATTAGTAATTATTTTATGATTAAATATCTCACGAATTGCGAATTTAGTTTGATATGAAGTAAATTTTGCGGTGGAGTTTACATCCATTTCACGCAAATTTAATTTGTAGCGTCACGATTTTGACTGCTGTAAAAAATCCCAGTTAGTTTCGTAACGGAGTAATAAAATGATCATACTGATTTTTTTTTTCATTTTTCTTTACAACTAGAAGCCAAATCCCGTTGTAGAGGCAATTACAACGGGCGCTAGAAATATCACTTGGGGAAAATACAGTTAACTCCGGTTATAGTGAACCTCTGGGGACCAGCAAATTTCATCCACTACATCGGAAGTTCACTGAAATCGAAGTGTAGATTGAACAGACTTGTTGTATGTGAATTGGGAATAATGGTTTGCCTTCATTATAGCCAAAAGTTCACTATATCCAGAGTTGACTGTATGCCTACACTCAATATATTGAATCTTCGGCCACCTAAAACAAATAAGTTCATATTCAGTTTTTATTACCGCCCCAAATCGAATTTCACGCTCTTCTGGAAACGCGTGGAAATTTTTGCATTCGAAAGATTTCGTTTTGTGTAAACAGCCATTCTTATATCCATGCAGACGATTTTTTTGTGAAAAAAAAATATTCTATGTAATCTGGAAAATCTATTTTAAAGGAATTGGGATCACACTTTCCTTTCAAAGCCTGATGACCGTGATGAATTTGACATCACATCAATTGCGATAGCCAATTTTGTCACGCAAAGGATTCACTTTTTTTACTCTCGGAAATAAAAGGGAGCTGAAATCGAAAAAAATCACTTAAAAATTAAGGAGCAGGTGGATTTTCAGATTTTTAAAGTAGCACAGATTGTTTTTTTAAATATTTTTATACATAATTATGAAAATTTTCAAGCGGATCGTAAGCGGTTTAGATATTATTAAGCTTTTTGTGCTTTTTAATCTTTTTGCACTTTTTAATCTTCTTGGAGTAATGGCGGTAAAATATTTATATTCAAGTGATTGCCTGGAATGATTACAGAGGGATAAGTGTAGCTATATAATAGGATAGGACTATTATGGAGGAACATAATCCCACGTGAAAATGTTCTTTTAAAAAATTAAATATGAATACCGTCAAAGAATTTTTACTTGATAGTACACGATGATTATAATTAAAGTTCCACTTTAAAACGATCAGAAGCGGAAAACTACTGGACCAAATGTTATCAAACTTGGTAATTGTGTAAAGGTGGTTATACAATTTATTATCGGTGAAAAAAAGAGTTAAAAAATTGAGCACCAGGGGCAAGGACGTATTTAAGGTGAAGGTTCAGCAGAGCCTGATTATGACCAACTGGGGCTCCGGGCATTCATGAATTTGGGGGCCCTCATCTATGAAATTTGTTTTATTTTTCATAAAATTTTGATGTAAAAAAGAATATTTCAGAAAAACATTTGATATTGGGGGCACTTTCGATCCGGGGGGCCTGGGCAAAGTCCCGATTTTCCCATGCGATAAAAAGGCTCTGCGGTTCAGGGGTCCGGACCTCCTCCCCCACGAAATTTTGAATTTTGTTACTAAAATGATAATGACATTGTGTCCGTTTGAGAAAAATACTGCCTTTTTTGCCGTTCGACCCCCTCCGAAATTTTTGAACCTCCTCCAAAATGTTCTTCATGGGAGGGGGGGGGAAGTCGGACCCCCGAACCCCCATTCCCTTAAATACGTCCTTGCCCCTGCTGTTGAATTGTTGAGCTTTTTTTCGCCGATAATAAACTCCATGACCACCTTTACACAATTACCATGTTTGATAACATTTGGTCCAGTAGTTTTCCTTTTATACATCAATAGCCTTAATAGGTATTCCATTTATGTCTGGATTTTTCTCAAAAGACTATCATTGAAAACATAATCTCATCAAATATTAACTGTTTATTATCATTTTAATAATTATATCTATTGGAATAACAGCATCATACTCTATTCGAATAATTTCCATCTCAAACAAATGAACTATCTGTTCGTTTTAAAGTGGAACTTTAATTATAATCACCCAGTATAACTTTAATTTCATTTATAACTTTTCATTCTCTGCTCATTCCATGCGAATTTTCCAAGTCTTTGCAGCTCATAAAAAAAAAAAGAAAGAAAAAAAAAAAAGAACACCGACTGCCCTTGATATCATTGCCAAGTGACAATGGACTCTTGTTCCCCTTCTATATTTATTGTCATTCCAACCCAATCAATAAAGTTGGCTTCGGGAATCCCGCACAGCAAGCAGCAAAAAATAATGAACCGACGGGGGCGTAGATCCAAGGTTTTGGCAATTAAGTTATATATGGGAGGGGACCGTTTATTTATCCTGTAAAAGTTATTATATGCTTTCTATTTGCGTGATCTGGCAAAATAATAAATGATACACGTCCTTTATTTTTTGCCGTTGTCGTTGTTATGATTATGAAATTGTATTGTTACAAAGTGATTCGGTGGAGATGTAACGACAGATAGTGTAAACGGTTTCTCACTGTTTTTGTTGTCTTGTAAAATGGAAAGTTTTTTATGTTAACGTCAATATTTTGAAAAGAAAAATAAATTGGTGGTACCTACAATTTTTTCCGTTTTTTTTTTTTTTTTTTTTTTTTTAAAGATAAGATACGAAATATAAATCTATAATACACAAAGAGATGATTTGGGGAGATACAACTGATCTTGCTAATGTTTTTACAGTTCACTTATTTTTGTTCTTTTTTGTTGGCTTGTAAAATGTTAAGTTTTTTATATTAACAGGGATTGTTTGAAAGAGAAAATAAATAGGTGAGATCTACAAATGTTCCGTTACTTTTTAAGATAAGTAAAAAAAGAATTCTGTTGATGCCATATGATAATAGATGCCCGAAATTAATTTTACAAAGATAATTTACGTATTTTTTCTAAATGCTTGTTTCAAAAGCACAAAAGTTCGTAATACGAAGATAACTTGCTTATTTTTATCATTTTATTTTTATGAAATGATCATTAGTGCATAATTATGAATGCATATGAAAGAATACATCGATAGATAAATAAATAGATAGATCGATAGACAGATGGGGAGATTTTTCTGATTATTTCACAAGCATCAAAAGCTCACAAGTTACACCGCTGTGCATTTTAAAACAGAAAAGAAAGAGAAGAAAATTAGTTAAAATCATTATTATTATTCATAAACATGTTATTTAATGAAAGGCTTCGTTGATTAGTTTAGAGATGCTTGTAATTCACTTACTGGTTGTGCTTCAGAGTTCACAATTATGTAAATCATTTCACTAAATAATAGTTAAAACAATGGAAAAAATCTTATATTAATGTACTACCTAATAATGAAGATCGGGGACATCATATTGGTTTTATATATTTACAATAGATGGCGCTACACATCAATCGATATTTCCAGTTACAAGTGGAACCGCGAAAATCGTTCTTTTCGAGGGGGTCATTTTACTTTTTGCAACTACCTTAAAAAGATTTTTTCTTCTTAAATCGCGCTTTTAATTAGATTTAGAACAAAAGAATAAATTAGTGAATGGACAAACTAGACTGAAATTAAATGAAACAGGTCTTGGATAAATATAAGAACATTTTTCAAGCTTTAAACTTAAGTATATGTGTCCGATTTTATTATTTTGTTTATCATTTCTAAGACCGCGATGGAAAATCATTAGTTTTTTTAAGTTTGAAGTGTTTCCTCTGTATCTGGCTATATCTGTGGCACTTAATTTCCAAAAAGATAGATTTTAATGTGTTTATTATTATTATTATTATTATTATTACAAAGCTCGCATACTGAGCTTTGTAATAATAATAATAATAATAATAATAATAATAACAACAATAGATGAAAATCTATTGTTGTTGTTCTTGTTGCTGTTCTCTTGCCCATGGATAGACGATTGCACTATCCTTGGAAATAGGTGCCATTGCCCCGAGGATGATGGACTTCTGCTTCTTAATCCCCAATTTTGAATGAATTCCAGATGAGGGATCAACCATCACCTGAAATCGACATCCCCAGAGCCAGCGCCTGATTATCACAGGTGCATGCGGGGCAATAGCCTGGGGTGCCGGAAAAATAAGGGCCCCCCAAATTTTCCGATTTATTGTTATCATGATTTATTGCATATTCAAACATGCTGCAAGGATAAATTTTTTGCAACTGAATTTCCTTTGCAATATCTATAGTATATTTTTTAACAATAAATGGACTTATAGGTTTATTTATCTGTTCTAATTCAATGGTCTTTAAGACTCATGGATCCATAAACAAGAAGTTAGGAGTTTTTGAAAACGTATGGTATGGCCATATATATGCTTATCACACCATTAGTTAACATTTTTTATTTCGTGATGAAGGAAAGGAAATTTCGAACTTTTTGGTGCATCAAGAAAAGTTTTGGAGTGAGAAACTTTCCTCCCGTGCCTTGTAATTGCCATTCCTGGAATTTACGCACCCATGCGCTAATAATACAAACGGACTAAAAAAATATTAAAATCACTTTTAAATACATAGTCTTGTTCTAAATAAGTGTAAATAAATAGGTAATTTTTAATTCAATTTTAGTATTCTTTAAAAATAAGGGCTAATTATTTTTATGTCGGGAAAATGCAACAGTAAACAAAAATAAATTAAAATGCTTGTGATAGTATAGGGGCCCCCAAATAACCTATTGCCCCGGGGCCCCGACCACCTATGATCAGGCTCTGCCCAGAGCTATCGTTTGAACTTAAAGGACAATGGAGCCACAACGGTTTTTACGTGCACCAACTCCCATTAGCATATACGGTCCCACAGCAGTCCAGCCGAGAAAGGAGTTCACCCTCCCTAGCACTGGTCAAGCCGGATGCTGCTTCACTTTCCGCGTTATTACGGGAACGGAGTTTCGCGACTAGATCCACTGCGGGACATGATAATTTATTCAATCATTTAAATGGAATAAGATTAAAACACACGGATGAAATCTTTGTTTTCTGCTTTCTGACTCCCAAATGGGTGAACCGATTTTAATGTTGGTTTATTTTGTTTGAAAACTGGTTTATTCTTAGTTATATTTGGATGTTTTCACTTCATATGTCGAAGGTATTTATGAAGCTTATTTATTGATTTATTGTCTAAATGTTCTTTTCTAACAAAATGCAAATAAAAATGAAATTTGTAGGAAAGTCATTACTCATATCATATACTTTATTACCGGATAAATTAAAAAGCAGAAATTAATAAAATGACACCTAAACGTGAATTTCGGTGTCGTCGAAAACCCTTATTTTTAGAGTAAATATTTTATACTATGGCAACATTGCTCAGGCCATCATTTTTTCTTTTTTGTCTTCGTGAAAATTTTTCAACAGAAATTGCGAAACCTTCATAATAGCCATCGTTTTCCATTCTTAGATACAAAACCTTTTGTTTTCTTTACACAATTTTTGAGTTCATAGCTCTGTAGTGCTACTAGCAATAATAAAAAGAAATACACAATGCCAACTTTTAGGTATATATAATTAACCACTTTTTGTAAATGCCATATTTTTAAAAATATTTTTTCTTTCTAAATCAGGAACCAATTAGTACGCTATGATTGGAAATTTTATATATTCTAAGCCAAAAGTTACTGTTCAGAAAAAGTGGTTAGCTATACAATGAAACTTCTTTAAACGGCCACCCTCCTTCCACGGCCACCTCTAAAAACGTCAAGTACCGAATCAAAATAACCTAAGAATAATATAACTGTTACCCCTATTGAGCGGCCACCCCTCACCCCGGCCAACGGACACTCCCAAAACCTCAAAAATTTAACGACCGAATGGTTTCGGAGAAACCCACGTATAACTCCAAACGGCTAAAGCGACAGGACCTCGGTTTGAACTGAACGCCTTCTGTCTACCAGTTGAGAGCTCTATGAGCCCCACTCGGCGATCAATGAATATTTCCAATGGCATACATATATACAATAATTTTTGTTGTACGTAGGACGATGAAATATGCATAGAAATTTTAATATTTCATAATATACAAACAGTACACATATTTAATTTTTAATGTATTGGATATATGAAGATGTTCAACTTCTCTGTTGCAATTTTAAAAGTTTTGTGTGAGCACCATTATTCCCCGACCAACTCTCCAAACGGCCACTTTTCTGGAAGAACCGACGGTGGCCGCCTTAGAGAAGTTTTCCAAGTTGGAAGCTTTGGAAGTAGTTTTACTTATATCTGCGCAATCTAATTTAAACACACTCGGTAAATTAATCTAGAGCAAAATCTCTGAAATCGTTAATTTTTACTCTACTTCACTTGAAAGTTTAAACGTTTTAAAATTTAGTGATAGGAAATTTTTACCTTTTGTAAAGTAATGCCACTGAAAAATGAAATCCAAAATATGTGTACTCGCCACTCAAAAAACGATTTGGAAGCAAATTTACCATGCTTTGATATCATGAAATGAGACATCAAACATGTCACAATTTTAAAATTGTCTTCGACACATTACCTCAAAAAATTATTGATCTCAGTTTTAAGCTCAAGGTATAAACGACGCTAAAGAGGGGAGTCACAAGTCACATTATGTACGGATCATTTGCCGTCATGTTAATGTGTCCCACCTGTAGGACATAACTTAAGCTGATCGCCTTTCATGCTATATAGGGACTTAGTTTCACTGTTAATAAAAGTAGTTACCGTTTCACCATAAAATGGTACTCAATTAGCGACAGTTTTTTATGTGGAGAAATGTTGAACCATGATTCGGTAATTAAATTGACCAAGACACCAAACTATGGTTCAACATGGTTCCATAGAAATGTATAAGCTTTTAATTTTATTGATATTAATCAAGTTTTTTTTGAGAAATTATCACTTTAACGCCTTGCGGACCGTCCTTTCAATTTCTTTTTTTCTTTTCTTTTCTTTCTTTCTTTCTTTTTCTTTCTTTCTTACTTTTTTTTTTTTTGGCTTTGTGCTTGTTGCACAGTGTTAGTTAGAAGTAATTGTTTAGCATATGAATCTCTTAGTAATTTTGAGATATTACCTTCGAATTATATAGTCAACATTAGTGAATACTTTTTAACATTCATGAAATTTTCGTTCATATATTTTTCTTGCACTACAAAGCTCACTTTCTAACTAAAAACACAGGCCAGTAAAATTTTAGTTTAATTTCAAGGGACCAAATATTAAATCCATAGTACTGAAAAAATTTCTATATTGAAACTCATTATTACCTGGATTTATGCGTTTCAACTTCACGATTTTTTTGGTTAGTAATATTCTGTTCGTTAATCTAAAATATTTGTAATAAAATTAGTTATTATGAGATTTTGGAGCTATCTCTAACTCAAGTTGAATTTTTTCGGTTATTATTCCTCGATGGTATGTCCGATTTCGGATTTTCCTTTTTTTTTAAGTGATCAGCATCGTGACCAATGTCATAAGTTCAATGAGCGCGTGGAGCGAGTAATTGAGAAACAGAATAATTCTTCTAATATCTCCATCGAAAGTTAATGACAGCAGGTTTTTCTGTGGTTATTCCTCCGTGGTCAACCCGATTGGTTTGATTTCAGATTTGTACTTTGCCACTATTTTCAGCTATAACCATGCCAAATTTGAACTAAATCGGTCAGGCGGTTTAGGAGGAGAAGTGTTACATTGAAATGCCTGAGTGTAGTGTAAGAGCTTCGCTCACTTCGCTCAGCTCAAAAAAAAAAAAAAAAAAAAAAAAAAAAAATAATAAAAAGAATTTGGGTTTCTTTCAGTGCAATTTTTTCCTTTTATTTTCTACGTACTAAAACTTCCAGCTCTTTCTCCCATTTTTTTCTTCCAAACACTCCAAATCTATAGCACAATTAGCAGAGATTCACCTTGCGTAGAATCCTAGAAGAATTGAAAGATACCGGGTCTGGCCACCTAACTGTCAATCACCGATATAATTTCGTAGACCTATGCACAATCAGCAGAGCGTCACTATCTAGAATCCTAGAAGATTGAAAGATGCTGGGTCTGATCATCTAACTGTCCATCACCGATATAATTTCGTAGACCTATGCACAATCAGCAGAGCGTCACTATCTAGAATCTTAGAAGAATTAAAAGGTGCTGGGGGTTCTGACCATCTAACTGTCCATCACTGATACAATTTCGTACACCCATGCACAATCAGCAGAGCTTCGCTACCTAGAATCTTAGAAGAATTAAAAGGTGATGGGGGTGCTGACCATCTAACTGTCCATCACTGATATAATTTCTTGGACCAATGCACAATTAGCAGAGCTTCTTCTGGTGTAGAATCCTAGAAGAATTGAAAGATACTGGGTCTGATCATCTAACTGTCAATCACCGATATAATTCCGCAGACCCATGCAGAATCATCAAAACAGAGCGAATGTGAGGCAATGCAAAATGGCGGAATAAGCGCTAACTTGGCACTGCACGTCACCATCTTGAATCCTATCTGCTGGAACGTATGCGGGAAAGCGATATCCACTGTCATATGTATAACTTGAAGCATAGGTCTTAAAGATGAAACTCCGACTTTTATGCATGCGTTACGAAATACTTCCTCTCACTGACAGCCATTTTTATGCAAAATTCATTCCCGTGTTTCTCCATAATAATTTTTAACATACAGGATGGTTATAATAAAATTTCCAATTTCAAACTGTCAGAAGAGGAAAACTACTGAACAAACTGTTATCAAACTTGGTAATCATGTAAAGGACCTCATGATAATTTATTATCCACGAAAAAAAAAGTTCAAGCACTCACCTAACTTCTAAACATTTTTCCGCGGATAATAAATTCCCATGACTTCCTGTACACAATTACCGAGTCCAGTATTTTTACTTTTCGGACAGTTAAAGTTAAACTTTAATTACTAGCCACCAAGGTGGCCAGCTTTGTCGCCCGATACCTAGACTCATTTCAAGGAAAATCATGTCTCTTTGTTTTAACAGTATTTGCCATTAAATGTATTTAGGTTATTAGGGTTGTATTTATTATTAGGGGGTAATATATTAGGGTTGCTACACATTTTGGGTGTCATCGTGTTGCCGATATTGAAACAGCAAATGGCTAATATGTGCTTTAGCCCAATGCGTGGTGACATTTTTTAGATGGGCGATAAATGCACCAAGTATTGTAAATGCGATATTCTAAAGATGTGAAAAAGTGAGTGAACTGTTATTTGTATTTTCGCGCGTGCGTTATTGTTATTGCACTAATGTTTACATCTAGCTTTTGCCGTTCGTAGCGCGGAAATATCATTGATATTGGTACCGCATACGTTAGCGTATTATATAAGTAGATAACCACCCTGGTGTCGAGAACACCAGTTTTATGCATGCGTATCAAATTACTTATTCCCTCTCACTGACGGCCATTTTTATGTGAAATTTATTCCCATGTTTCTTTACAAAACGCAGTTCAGCGATAAAAGCTCATAAAATTCTAACAAGTATTAATTACCCGTTCCCATCAATAAAACGCGTTCGATCGCGAACAACTCGCTCTTTAATTTTCCCTAGGCTCATGTTCAAAACGCCGAATATATGAACAATAAAAAGTGGAAAAACTTCAAAGAACGGGGGAAAAAATAAATTAAAAAATCAACGAAAAGAAGGCTTTCAAAAAATATTTTTCCAGCGCACTGGGGGGAAAAAAGCAGAAAAAAAAGAAAAACATTCACCAGATATCGTCGATTTCAGAACAGCAAGTGACTTTTTAAAAAGGAAAAGACACACCGTTGCCAAAAATAAAGTTAAAATATTGATCCTGCGGTAGAAAAGATCCTTTCTCGAGCAGCGGAGACAAATGAAGTTGGAATCGATGCTTAATTCATGATGAAACAGAATAATCGATGAAAAGAGAACCAAAAATATCGATCTTTCTACTTTGTTGCTTTCCATCCAGTAACGATTGAAGAGGAATTTAAAGATGCAACATTGTGTGTGTGTGTGTGTGTGTGTGTGTGTGTGCTCCATCGAAAAAAAGTTCTGGGGAAAATTGATCTATGTACAGGGTTAATAGTAAAAAAGAGGGAGAATTTTTTTAGGCAGTTATTCTCGTAATTTGAGATGATGTTGCGTATAATGCTTTAATCGTGGTAGGTTTTGCTGATGGGTTTTAACTGTAAGGATTTACACCGTTACTTGCAAGAGCCATTATGATTTAAATGTTTTGAATTAAATGAATAGTAAAACAATGTCTATTCTTGCATATTTATCTGGAATAAGTTAACTTTCCATTTGATTGCCACGTCAAGTGCCATATGGTTCTTCCACGGGAATCTTCGAACATTCCCGTGATTTACTCGAGGACAATAACTAAGCGTTTCTCACCAACAGAGATTTTCATTGAGGTTTTAATTAATGCTGAGGTAAAATAGCGGAATTTAATGTTGATAGATGGTCTGAATCAACATTTTGTAACTGATAGTGGTGTGGAATAGATGAAATTAATGTGAAGTGCGTAGAATTGATGTTGATGTTTATGCAGAGTAATGCAGTTGAATGTTTACATATGATCCTAATCACAATATGCGTCGTTTGGCTTTACTTGATTTTACTGTAAGAAATCTAAATGATTATATATTACCCATATTTTTGTGTACTATTTTGTTTGAAAGTTCAAATAAAGAAACTGGCTATTAATTTTCTCTGAATTCTTGCATAGTTATTGTGCGCGAGTAACTTGCTAAAAGTGCTTCTATTTGGTTAGTTTTCACCCTACTAACATTTTTGCTCGGGCAGTCATCGCCCAGCTGCATGGCCAGTGGTAACCCGAGCAAAATTGCTAGTAGGGCAGTGATGCCAACTGTTCTGATGTCTTCAGGGGAATTTCAGAGACCACAGCTATCAAATTGTTCTTAATAGATGGATGGTAAAAATAATTCCTATTTTTGAAAATTTAAGTGGAATGCGCTAACTTTCCATCAGCACGCCACATGGTTCTGATTTACGTGATTTGACAGTAAGAGAGCTCTCTAATGCACCCTTACACTAATACTTGTTGTGCGTATTATGTGAAATCATTACACGGTTTCAAGAAGAAAATGATCAGCATCTGTAGACATTGATTTTGTGCATATTTTTTGTATTTGTTTGTTTGTTCTTGATTAACTCACCAACAGATCTTTTAGTCACGTTGTTCTAATTCTGATAACTGTTCTGATTCTTTAGAAATGTTTTTAAAAACATTTAAAATCAGCATGCACTTTCTATTACATAAATTTTGATTCAGATCATCTATCAACATTACATTCCGCTATTTTACCTCAGCATTAATTAAAACCTCAATGAAAATCTCTGTTGGTGAGAAAAGCTTAGTTATTGTCCTCGAGTAAATCCCCAATAGATCTTTTGTTGATGCTGTTTTTCATTATTAACTGTTCTGATGCATTAGAACTGTTGTTAGGAACATTTAAAACCAGTATCTACTTTCTATTACTGAATTTATGATTCAGATCATCAATCAGCAATGAATTCCGTCATTCTACATCAAGATCAACATCGATTCTACACACTTCAACACCAATTTCATCTATTTATCAATATCAATTACATCAAAACGGGTGTACGTTTCTCACCAAAAGAGCCGTCTATTAATATTGTTTTTGACTTATTTAATTAAACTTATACTTAATAAGTCAAAAACAATAAATACTATTAGTAAAACTATTACTAATAGTATTTAAAATAAACATGCCGTTTCTAACTAAATTCCGATTCAGATAGTAGCTATAATCCACCATAAAAATCCAAACCACGTATATTGATCTATTATTTTTCATGTTCTCTGACTTTGTTAATAGGAAGTTTTGGATTGCATGTGTTCTGTTTCTATTTCGAAAAATCACAAACTTTCAATCAATAACAATTAAAAAATAATATGCTCATTTTCACTAAATTGTGAAATGTTAGTAAAAAGCGCTTCATAAAAAAATTAATAGTAATAATAATTTACCTTCTTTGTGCAAAGTAAAGAGGGTTCGCAACTAATGGACTTTTTAAAGGAATTTGGTGAAGCAGAGGGGAATCGAGAACTGAAGTCGACGAAATTGACTAGAATGATCTAGATTGTTAAGTAGACGAAGTAGAAGAAGTGACTGGGAATCTAGTTTAAACAGTTTGAAGAATATTTGTGAATACTATAGAATGTTTTAAGATGCCTCAGAATGTTTGGGAGTGCTATAGAATAATATAAGTTGTTCTAGAATTTTTTAGGATCTCCTAGTAATTTCGGCATCTCCGAAGTCTATTTTGACGTGTTTGCGAAGTCGGGAAGTTTGAACTACATTGTCTCCTTCTTATCATCGTAATCGATTGAATTTTTGTCGTGGGAAAGAGCACACTGAAAAAAATGTTTTGTTGATTCAACAAAAACATGGTTGTCGCTGTTTCAGCCTAATAATTTTGCTGATTCAACAAAATGTTTGTTAAAACCAACAAAATTATTCGGTTGAAGTAGCTTCAACCAAATTTTTGTTGAATCAACAAAATTTTGTTCGATTCAATAAAGCATTTTATTTTCGTGCATGTTTTGCTTCTCTTCGACCGAGTAATTTAAAATGTACTTTTTAAAGGTTTTTTTTCTAAAATTACTCGAAATTTGAGTTAAACATTTGAAAATCTTTGCGATATCTCGAAAAAATGAATTATTTTTGTTTTCAAAAATGGATAATGTATTCTCCCCATGCGAAGAACGGGGACACTCGGATAGTGAATAAATAAAGAAATTCACAGAAAGAAATCAAAACCCTGAAACGAACCTTTTCACTTGGATTCCCGTAGAAAGAAAGAAAGAAAATCCCAATGATTCGCAGTGGGAATCCAAACAACCAGCCACTACAGCCCAATTGGGTTACTCTAACCCTCGACACCTTGAAAAATTTCGATGGTTTGCTCCCATGGCAACAACTCCTCAGTCAGAAAAAAAGATAAGGCTGTAAAGTCTTGCGAAAACGGCTTCAAAAATGAACGCTGAAACGACCCTGGAAATAGGAGGAAGGACTGATGTGATTAGAGGGGCTGACTGTCCCCGGCAAATGGTCCGTGCCACTTTTCAAGAATGGAGAGCCAGTCCGGTGGCGGGTGAAATTTCTGCGTCAGTGGCGTAAGAAATTTTTCGGAATTAAAGTGAAATGAGACGAAGGCGCGAGGCGTTAGTTTTTTTAAAACCTAGACAGTGCACATTTATTGTTTTCATGAACTTAGAGATGATGAAATTTGGATATTCGCTGGTGGCCTTTGAAATCAAGATTATTTCATGTCTTGATCACACCGAAAAATTTTTTTTTATTGATTCAACAGAATTTTGGTTGGCTCTATTTAAAAAAATTATTGAATCAACAAAATTTTCGTTAATTCAAAGAAATATTTTGTAAATTCAAAAATTTTGTTAATGCTTATAGACTTATTTAGCTGAAGTAGGGCCAATCAATTTTTCGCTGAATTCACAAAATTTTGTTAAAGACAACAGACTGATTCAGCTGAAATAGCGACAATCAATTTTTTCCTGAATTCTCAAAATTTTGTAAAGACAACAGACTTATTCAGCTGAAATAGCGCCAATCAATTTTTTGCTGAAATCACAAAATTTTGTTAAAGACAACAGATTTATTCAGCTGAAATAACGCCAACAATTTTTTGCTGAATCCACAAAATTTTGTTAAAGACAACAGACTTATTCAGCTGAAATAGTGCTAATCAATTTCTTGCTGAATCCACAAAATTTTGTTCAATTCAACAAACCATTTTTTCCGCACATACAGAATGTGTTTATAACGCTTCGCCCACTAAAATGCTACTGGTAGTTTTTTAAATCAGATTTTTTTGTAATTTTTAGAAACATTATCTTTTCGTTTAGCTCTTAAAATTCCCAGCCTAGGAAATTTTCTTTTATTCAACAAGCCATTTTTTTTCCGTGCATGCAGAATGTGCTTAAATAGCGTTTCGCAACACTAAACTGCAACTGGTAGTTTTTTAAATCATCAGATTTTTTGCCATTATTTGAAACATTAACTTGTTGTCGTTTAGTTATTAAAATACCCAGATCAAAAATTTTTATTAAAAAAGAAAGAGTTACAGTATAGATATTAAAAATCATCGCAATGCTAAAACTGTAGCACTTAAATTTACAATAATTATTACAGTTACAGTTTTACGCAAAATGTTTTTTTCTTGAACTGTTAATCGCCAGGTTCGGGCCTTCAAAATTAACCTGGGGATCATTTTTACTGAACAGTGAACACCCTGTGTACAAGTAACATATATGTTTTAAATAGCCTATTTATTTTTCACCTTTAACCCTTTGAGGCGCAACCCTTTCCCAATACTGAAAAAAGGGCAGCCGTTGCCATCGCTCAACTTAACTACCAGCAAGATGGCTACCAACACAGCCAGCTGCGTCAAAAAAGGGTCTCTAGATCTGTGGCACGTGGTGAACGTTTCGATCGTCCGCCATCTTGCTGGTAGTTAAGTCAAGCGATGGCAACGGCTGCCCTTTTTTCAGCATTGGGCAATCTATGTAGCTGTTCTCGCACTCTTCCATTTTTCAGCAGATGTCAGTGCTGTTAAAAATAATCGTGACAATTTTTTACGGGAAATGACGTGCTAAAAAGTAAAGTATCCTCGTGGAGCCATGTCACCCGCAACTATTTTTATAGAAATCAAATCTATTCTTCGTGACTGGCAACAGTCAAAACGTCAGAGTTTGGTGTTCCCAGAGAGGGAACACTGCGCGTTAAAGGGTTAACACCTATTTCTTTCCCGTCTCTGAAGCGGTCCACAAATAGTGAATTCAAATTGTAGCAAATAAATAGTGTATGAATTTTAATCCGAATTGCAGTCAACAGATAGTGACTTATTTTTAATTTAAATTGTAACAAATTAATAATCAATTTGCTTTAATTCAAATTGCAGTCAATCAATAGTCACTGGAGTTTTATTCAAAATGAATTATATATTAGAATACTATTTATGAATGAATTTCAGATCGAATGGTATAAGTTTTTACAATACTGTAGGCTAAACATCGAGTGTCTTTTTTATCGATTTTCTCATATGAAGTTAATAATCAATTTACATAAATAATTTCTTTTACTTTTGCCCAGGAATAAGAAAAAAAACTGCAATCCTAAGTTCAATTTCCCTTAACAAATGGAGTTAATTTCTTCGTAGCACTTAAGATCTATAAACTGACTCAAAAGTACATCTTACTAAAAATACAGTCGGTTCTAAATATAAAAAAGATTTTGCATAACAAATCGCCATGCTCTCTCTCAATTATCGCAAGTATGGGTAAGAGAAAGGGGCCCACCCAAAATGATCCTAGCTGGTAAAACGATCCACATGTGTTTTCTTCCAGACAGGCAGCGCCGTCATCTAGGTAACGCATAAACTAGTTGTGCCACGTCAAGAAGAAGCAATGGCGGTATTTAAAACATGTCTCAGCAGAATTCTTCAAAAACTGGGTTTTATCGTATCTCTTATAAGGTAAGCACTAACTTTCCTATTTATTTAAAAATACAGTTTTTAATGTACAGAAATGTATCTTGGTTTACTGTATAGTGTATGTTTTTAGATGTGGATTAAATCTGTTTGTTGTTCTACACGTTTTTCAGTAATATGACATAAAGTGGGCAGTCATACTGCCAGGTAAAATGACCCATCGACTGAAGAAACTCCAATACCGGATACTGAGGCAGCCCTTCAGACGTTCTCAAAATGCACGACTCCCCATTAAATTATTTCATTTATTTCTGCGTTTACTGTAGACCATAGCTTTTGAATTATAATTTTGAATTGTTCCATTTTATTGTTTGTGACACTTTTTTACTCTGATATTTTCATAAAATAAATTACTATATGAATGTATAACTTATTTTATTTTATTATGTACAGTCATAATGACTTTTACAGCTATTTTTTTTGCTGATAAAAAACAATTTACCATTATTTTCATATGAAGGATCATTTTGCCCTTGGGTGACGGTAACATGATCCTTTGGAATCGTTTTCAAAAGTCTATTTATTTCGTTACTGAATTTGAGTTTAAAATATTATTAAAACATGTTTATGATGCAAAAGATAGTGTTAAATATTGTGGCAAAGGGCTAAAGTTTTCGTAACCGGAAGGTTGTTAGTGCGATACCACTAAAGACCATCGTGTAGATGCGGTGTACGTGCACGTTAAATCCGTGATTCCGAAAGTCCTCTCGGCGGTCAGTAGCAGTTTCCGACGAGTGCCAACGTTCAGAAGTCCCACACCTTCTGATGAGGTTCCAAATTGTGGCGGGATACTCTGGAAAGGACGTATATGTAGCTCTAAGCGACACTTTCAATGACGCTAGCTGTCCTTTCCTGGCAAAATAAATAAAATAAATTCGAATAGAAAAGAATTCGATTAATCAAAATTTGAATGAATACCAAATGAGTTATTCGAGTTGAAGGTTATTTATTAATGAGTGAATTTTAATTCGAATTGCAGTCAACAAGTAGCGTATCATTTTTTTTATTTAAATTGTAATAAATAAATAGTGAATGGACTTTAATTCGAATTGCAGTCAATGGAATTTTATCCAAATAAAAATTCATTCATGAATTATATATTCGAATACTATTTATGAATGAATTTCAATTCAAATACTATGTACTATTGCAATACTATTTGGTCACGATCCAAATATTTTTTAAATAGATTTGTTCGAATGATCTTAAAATCGATTCATTCAAATAATTTCATTCGTTTGTGCATATCATCATGTAAAACAATTGCTAATCTGAAGTTTAATTTTCTTTAACCTTTTACAGATCGCGCATTGAGATCGAGGCATATTTATTTATTTATTTATTTATTGCATATTTTCTCTTCTAATGCGTTGATTGCGTAATTTGGTGTTCCCTATTGGAAACATTGGCCTGTAAAAGGTTAATAAACAAATTGAATTCCTCCGCATCACTTTAAATTTCTGGACTGATCTTAAAAATACATTTCACTAAAAATGCATTCGGTGATTCTGCGGTTTGAGCTACACATAAAACAAAGATTTTGCACAACAAATCACCACCAGGCCTTCCTCTCTCAATTATCGTAACTATGAGTACCCAATTTTCCTTCATCACACAATCCTCATTCAAATAAAGGATTTCCTTCAACGGCACGATGTAGAGTCTTTTTGGGAGGATTTAATGCCCGAAGAACATCAAAACCGTTGTAAAATAGCTGCTAAAATGGGCTCACAGAATAGTTCCCGGAAAAGAAATTACGTGATTAGAGGGGGGTTATTATATCTAACAATCTTGAAAATTGAGAGATAATATTTCTTCAGAAAGATGCGCCAGGGGATTTTCGATTAAGTTTTAAGCGGCTAAGTCAACCACAAACTTAATGAGCGTAATGGTATTTGCTAAAAATATTATTAGCGATATAGGACAAATTGTGCTGTGTTTTATAAAAGTAATGTCTGCAATCTGTAAAATTAGTTAGAAAAATTATTCTTTGTACTTGAAATTATATCGTTATTGAGCGTGTTTGTCTGTGTATTTCTGCATGCATTAGAGGAATCCATTCATGTTTAAAAATGTTTTTAAAAAATTCTAGAGACTATTTTTTTAAATAAATGAATGGTTATACATTTTGAAATAAATATAAGTGGCTCAATGATTCGTGTAGTAAAAAAAAAAAAAGCAGGATTGCAAGATAACAAAGTAATTTCACATTTAAGCAAGCTATTGTATAAGCACAATTTTAGAGAATGGGCAATAATGTTTGAAATGTTATTATGTATCAGATAATAACACAAAAAGCGGTACGAAGTTGTGTAATAGCCCCTTAAAATTATAGTGAGAGTAGCGAATTTGTCATTATTCTTAAATTTACTAGCCATGGTTATAACTAAATTAACAGTAAATAAAAATAATGATATTTCTTACACTGGAAAAGGGTTTCAACAAAGTTTTCGTTGGGTCTTTTTCAAAGAAATATCCTTATTGAATCAACAAAATGTTGGTTAATTCAAAAAAATATTTTGTTAATTTGACAGAAATTTTGTTACAAACGGCAAAATTATTCGGTCGAAATAGCGTCAAACAAATTTTTGTTGAATAAATAAAGAATTGTTCAATTAACAAAACATTTTTTCCATGTTTAGTAAACAAAATAACTATGTTTATTTACGCTTTATAAAAGCTACAATTATATTCCATGTACAAAGCAAAACTATGCATGAAAAGATTCGATAGACAGACATTTTCAGTAGATGAAATTTCGATTAATCGGAAATTTGCTCGGAACCATAGTAGTGGCCGAGTCAAGGCCGAACAAAGCACCGAAAGTGAAGCAGCACCCACTTTGGCCATTGTTTGGGAAGATGACCAGCTCTTTAAACTAGATCTGTTGTAGGTCATGCACTCTAAAAGTGAAGCGGTTCATTTAAATTATGTCGTGGTCTTACTATCCTTTATGATCAAACGATACCTCGGAATGTGTAAGATAGGTGCCACGTGGCTCATCTAAAATTGGTTCAAAGTTAGAGGACTACTCATAGGGGATAACATCAGCTTACCTACAACCAACGCCTCCTAGATATAGAAAGCCTTACAACTCCTATGTCGCCAAGCTTTGACGTCATCATTAAGCCTACATTTAAGAGTTTAATTTTCACAAAATAAAACTTGTAAAAATTTCTGGTGAATTTACGCATGAATGGAAATATTTTAATAATTTGAGATAAAACATAATTTTACGCAAATGGAAATTTTTAACTATGGCTAATTAGATAATATGATAAGGAAATAAATCATAATGAATCATTTTGTATGAGAAAGTTATTTTAATTTTTTATGTTTAATTTAAGATATTTTCTAAGATTTATAGCATTTACGAGAAATTTTAAATAGTTTTACTTATACGACACTCGGATTGAGCAGTGGTTTCCGAGTCATTCTACCACACCACGGGTCCGGGATCAATGCCCGGCGCGGGCTTGGTTGTAATTTCGTTCCTTCCCTTTATAGGAGTCAACTGTTAGGTGCCTCTATAATAAAGAGACCAGCAATTTCGGACTTGGTAGTGGTCAATGCATATAAAATGCAAGTGCTGTCCATAAAAAATAAATACAGTTAAAAACTAAAAATATTTCATGTGCTAAATTCAATAAGTCCAACTGCTTATGATTATCAAAACTGCAATTGAATTAATTATAAAAACTGAACTACATGCATTTTCGAAGAAGTAAATAATATTAAATTCCCCCTAAAACCACTTGAAATATACTTTAGAGCACAAAACTTTCACGGTGATCTCATGATTAGAAACGCCTCTACGATCCCAGAAACTGGGCAGTAGCGATATTCTCTGTCTCCGTGCAGCCACTGTGTTCTGAATTCATTTGCGTTTTTATTGCTCGGATAACCCTGAACTTAACGCTCATAATTAAAGTTGGAGGAAATGAGGAGAGATGAAACAATTTGCAGTAAATTTGCCGGAGTCGGCACTATCTACAATGCAAACACGGAAGAGAAGCGTTTACATAGAAATCTGACCTAAGCTTAATGTAGCACTTAAATTTCAAATTTCGATAAAATCTCTGAAGCTAACTGGCAAGTTTGCTCTACTTTTGTTGGTTAATTTTGTTAGAAAAAAAAATGCTTTGACATCTTACAGAAAACTTAAACATTGCCAAAAACTGTCAAACTGGATGTACAGCATAAACCGTGGCTGACGAGATGTACAGGCTGTCAGTCAGACCCATTTGTACTATGATCAAGAAGCCGTGACCATCTTAATCTGAAATAGCCATATTAAAATGGTCACACGCCCTAGGTCACGTGACGCTTCGAGTGCAAAGGGGTGTGACTAAACTGTCAGCACCGTAGCCTGTATTTTCGTCAGCCACGAACATAACAGAAGTGAATGTACGGAGTATCCCCAAAAATATAACGACAAACATTTAGGGGAGGGAGAAAAGTTAAAAGGGATCCAGAATCACATAGCTGCGTAAACTCAACAGGTTCCTCACTCAGAAGAAGTGTTGATGAAATTTCCCATCATGCTTTGCCGACATTTCATTTTTTCTTTTTTTTGTAATTTTTTGTCCCAATGGCAGGCCTTTGACTTGGAGGCATTGGCCACTACTAAGTCCGGAGTTGTTGGTCTCTTCATTATGGTGGCATCTAGTAGGGGGACCAACGTCGCCCCCTATGAAGGACGGAAGCAATGACAGCTACGCCCATTCGGGGACTGAACCCCGACCCCCGGGAGTTGAACCCGAAACCATAGTACGGTGCTTTACCCACCGTACAATCTGGTCGTTATTTATTTATTGTAAAGAATACTGTAGTGAAATTGATTAATATAAATAGGTATATATTCTGAATTCTGTATTTGTTGGCGAATAAACCATTTGTTATGAAACTCAAAGGAAGGTTAACTAATGCTTCAACATTGTGGAGTGGTTATAAACCCGGAGTATAAAAACCGTGTTTCTGATCCCACACGGTTTTGCGATTCTGAATCCTTATTACATACACTTATTCTCTCAAAAGCTTGTCACTGCATTTTTTCTATACCCAGCAAAGTTAATTTATGAATCAATAAAATTAGATGTAAGTATTTAAAAACTAAAACTATTTCCGAAGTTAAATTCAATAAGTCCAATTATTTAAAGTTTGCAAAGCTGCAATTATATTCCTTATAAAAGCTGAACACGTATACATTTTCGAATATTAAGAGGATTAAAGAACACTAAATTCCCCCTAAAACCGCTGCATATGTACTTTAGAGCACAGAATTTTCACGGAGATCTTGTGATTAGAAACGCCTCTTACGATCCCAGAAACTGAATAGTAGCGATATTTTCTGCCTCCCTGTAGCCAGTATGTTCTGGAATTCATTTGCGTTTTCATTGCTTGGGTAACCCGAAATTTAACGCCCATAATAACTGTTGGGGGAAATTAGATAAGAGAGATGAAACAATTTGCAGTAAATTTGCTTGGGGCAATAGTCGGCATTATCTACAATGTAAACAGGGAAGAGATTCGCTCGAATAGAAATTTGACTTTAGCTAATGTAACACTTCATATCAAATTTCCAAAACGCTTCGGAGCTAATTGGCTAGTTTGTTACAATTTTGAGGATTGTGTTGTATAGTAATGTTTTAAAAAATTGTAATGTCGTAAAAAGAAAACTTTAACGGTGACAGAAACTGACAAACGAGGCATACATTATAAGGGAAGTAAAGCAGAAAAGCAGTATATAAAGGGTTGTCAAATGAAAACGAGGCAGTTTATTATGTACAGGTATTTATTTAAACTGCACGGAAAATAATATTTTGTTGAAATGAACAAAATATTGTTGATTCAACAAAAATTTGGTTGGCGCTATTTCAACGGAATAATTTTGTTGGTTTTAACAAAATTTTTCGTTCAGTAACGTAACAAAACATTTCGTTCAATTAACAAAAATTTTGCTGATTCAACAGAAATATTTCTTCCAAATAGAGCCAACCAAAATTTTGTTGAATGACAAAACATGTAGCACTTAATTTCAAATTCCAAAAACACTTTGAAGCTAGCTGTTATACCTTTGAGAACCTCGTTGTTTTATATAATGATACCTCGTTGTTTTGTATAATGACCTCGTTGTTTTGTTAATATATACCTCGTTGTTTTGTATAATGATGATAGAAAAAGAAACGCTTTGATATCTTGTAAAAGGAAACCTAAAACAGTCACAGAATCAGACAAAGAAGACGTACAGCATAACCGAAATAAAGCAACTTACAGTGTGATGGGCGCTCATACCTATGGGCAAGGAGGGGGCATGTCCCCCCCCCTCAGCTGCCATATTACCGTTATTTACGTACGGGTATAGCGTAGAAGTGGTTCAGAACAAAAATTATAAAAAATATAAATTATAGAATCTTTCTGGTGCAGGAAAATTGACTTGCCCCAAAATATAGTTTGAAAGCAACGTTTTGATCCCCCGCATTGCTATGTGATTCGAAATCTTTATTACGTACACCTACTCAAAACGGTATTCGAGTAGTAGCCAAATTTAATATTTTAAATTTGTCAACAACTCATTAATTAGTTTTTCGAAAAACACAGCATTAGAAAGAAATAGGATAAAATTTTATTACATATGACATGATTCCCTTTCATGCAGAACTGTATTGAAAACTAGCCACCAAGGCGGCCAGCTTCGCCGCCCCATACCTTATTGTTCTTTATATTCAGTGCAGTGTTGGTCAAATTGTTGGGCTCATTTCAACGAATACCATATTTCTTTGTTTTAATAGTACTTTTTATTAAATTTATTTAGGTTAGGATTGCTAAAAATTTTGATTGTCATTATGGAAGCGGATGGTATCATATAATGGCAAAGGTAAGTAGCACTGCAAGATGTATGAAAAGATATAATTGGTGACATTTCCATTTATAAAATGATCATAAAAATACTGTATTGGGTGATAACGTGTTATACAAATTCCTACAGAAATGCCTCTTATTTGCAACAGCTGCGGGATTAATGTGACAAAGTTAGCAACCTCGTGTTTTATAGTACGGTTGCATTATTTAATACGGATCGAGCCCGAGCCCGGGCCCGAGCCGGGCTCGGGCTCTGTAATTCACAATTGCGTTCGGGCTCGGGCTCTTGAAAAATTTCTCCTTTATTGAATATACTCCTTGAAAGATATTTTAAAAAGTGATTCATGAGGAAAATAAACGTACAGCCAACTCCGGTTATAGTGAACTTCTGGGGATCATCAAATTTCGTCTACTATATCCGAAGTTCACTAATTGTCACTAGACCCAAGTGTCTTCATGATGGATAGAGATACTGTATGTGAATCGGGACTAATGGTTTGCGTTCACTATAGCCGATGGTTCCCTATAACCGGAGTTGACTGTACTTATAAAAAAAAAAAACGACACTGGCGCCTAGAAGGTGCGTTAAGCTCTTTAGGTATTTCTGAACGGCGGCTTATATTCATTAGTTAGTCATGAGATCCGACATTATTTGATAAACATATGGATAAATAAAGAATTAGAAAGTGCATTGAGAATTTGCAACTCTATTTGTCTTTAATTTGCACAAACGGCAAAATTCATTGTATTCTATCAATGAAGTCATTGGATTTTTTTAATCTTTAACTGAAATTTCGGGCTCGGGCTCCGACTTAAATAATATTGCTCGGGCCCGGGCGGGCTCGGATTTAAAGTCCTCGGGCTCGGGCGGGCTCGGGCTTCAAAAAATGAGCCCGAACTCATCTCTAATGCACACGTATAAAATCCGAAACGTGGTCGGTAAAATACTCCTTATAGCGGATAGCGTTAGCGTTAACGTGGGAAGAAACGTAGGGCAAAAACTCCCTATTGTTAGTACACTAATATTTACATCTTGTTGTTGCCGTTCCCAGCATACAAATATCGTCCATATTAGTGCTGCATACGTCAGCGTATTATATAAATAAACATGAAACCGACATAGTTACCCTCAAATTCTTTTTTTAAAGTGTGTACCTTAAATCCCTCAATAGTTTGTAATTATATCTTTGCTGTACTCTGTAGTTAATTTATGCCTAAATAAAATTAAACGTAACTACTTAAAAAGTAAAAATATTTCCTACGTGTAATTGAGTAGCTCCAACTATTTATAATTTGTAAAACTACAATAAAATTCCCTATAAAATCTAAACTACGTACATTTTCTAAGATAAAGAATTAAACACTAAATCCTCCCTAAAACCGCTGCAGATGCACTTCAGAACACAGAATTTTCACGGAGACCTTGTGATTAGAAACGCCTCTAAGACCTCAGAAACTGGCCAGTTGAGAGATTGTCTTGTCTCCCTGCAGTCAGTGTGTTTCTGAATTCATTTGCGTTTTTATTGCTTGGGTAACCCTAAACTTAACTCGCAGAATTACAGTTGGTGGGAAATTAGATACGACGGATGAAACAATTTGCAGTAAATATGCTTGGTGGGAACAGCGGGCATTATTTACAATGTAAACACGGAGAATCGTTCGGTTAGAAATTTGACTTTAGCTAATGGAGCACTTTATCTGAAATTTTCAAGTGGTTTCGAAGCTAATTGGCAAGTTTGTTACGATTTTGAGGATTGCATTTGTATATTCTTTCATTTTGAATAATTCTTTATACAAAAGAAAACTTTAAGGGTTTTTCGCCTGAAGAGTGATCGTCCTCAAAAGATTTTTGAACAGCTCTAAAAACAAACTGATTATTTCAGTGGCGTAGCCAGAAAATTTTCAAAAATTTTCATGCGCGGGGGGGGGGGGGTTACGACTACTGCAACTCATATATGTGTGTGTGATAAGGGAATGAAGAATATACATTTTGTATGGCAAAACATTTTTCACGGGGAGGGTTGTGACTCCCCCATACCCCCCCCCTCTGCTACGCCACTGCATGATTTTAAACATTCGAAAAATAATAAAAATGCTTCTTCATCCAATTCACTATGAACTAGAACTAACAGTCTCATGCAACTATCGTAAAAAGGATTGTAAGTACAAAAATTGCCCTCAAAAATGATCCAACGAATTACCTGTTTAGGGAAATATTG
This sequence comes from Cheiracanthium punctorium, assembly GCA_038373885.1. Taxonomy (NCBI): domain Eukaryota; kingdom Metazoa; phylum Arthropoda; class Arachnida; order Araneae; family Cheiracanthiidae; genus Cheiracanthium; species Cheiracanthium punctorium. The sequence continues at coordinate 469,612 of JAWZYV010014772.1, forward strand.
CAAAATTCCTCATGCTTAGCCTTTTTTTCTGGGTTTATCCTAGATTCTACAGATTCATCGTTTGTAGCAGTTCACAGTACAACTTGTAAAGGGACACACTGAAATTTTCGGAGTTTTTAGAGCAATTAAATTCCTTTAAAAGCTATTCAAAAGTTATGATTTTCAAAAACAGCAGCACTAACAGTGCCAGAAACTGACAAATGAGGCATATATTATAACAAAGCGAAGCAGCATATAAGAGCCAGTCAAATGAAAACGATACAGGATATTAAAACAGGTATTTATGTAAATTGTTTATCATTTGATAAGTAATTGCTATTAATGTTATAACATTTATCCCATTGTCAGGCACGTATCCAAAAAACATTTTGGGGGGGTCCAAACAATAAAAAAGGCAGAATTTCACACAAAAATACTATATCATTACCATTTTAGTAACAAAAATCCAAATTTCGGGGGGGGCGGACCCCCTGGTCCTCCCCCCTAAATACGTCCTTGCCCATTGTGAGATAAGAATGCCAATGGTTTCATGAAAAACCTTTGGGGGTTGCCTGGGGTACCATGATTGTTGGCAACTGATAAAATCACTCCGCTGAAAACCACCAATGTTCCGCTAAAACCAGGCGTGCACCTAGTCGTCCGAAGAGAATAACAGTCACAAAGCTCATTCTTCAGAGAATCAAATAAATGAAAATCACATGGAGAGAGATCTGAACTGTATATAGGTTGTTCCCAAAAGGTGGTAGCACGATAAAGATTACGTTTAAAAAAATTCCTCTAATTAATTTTCAAAATGTTGAACTTTTTAAACATGTATACGACCACCGTAAAAAAAAAAAAAAATCCACTTTGTAAAATGTGTCCCAGACGCTAATCATGTGACTTCAGGATATGAGAATCATGTTCTGAAGATATCAGAAATATGAAAATGAATGTATGCTGACTTAAACCACTTTTTAAAGGCTCTCGAAGAGGAAAATTCAGGTCGGATGATCGGTTGGTCAGATCGTTTACTGAAAAATATGAAAGAAAACAGAGTTTTGTACTCTTGCAATGAACGTTTACTTTCAAATTCATGTGTAGCCCCTCATCCGGAAAATATTTCTTTTAATAAAAATTTTTTAGACACTATATAGTTTTATTTATTTGTTCTGAAGACATTTCATTGCTTACTTGATTTTTAAAACATCACTTTGTATAATGTTTTCTATTTTGATGAAAGAGTAAAACAGAAAATGTTTTCTTATTAAAACATACAACGCAGAGATGTTTTTAAAATTCCTCATTTTTATGAAATCAAATTCAATATTAAAACTCTGCTTATCTTCGAAAAATTAAGTTAAGATGAAAAAAAAAAAAAGTCAAATGATCCAGCAGAACAAATGATACAAATTCACGCAAAAGCGACATTCAGCTTTCTCAACATTCCACAAATTGGTTGGGATTAAATGAATAATAAACATCCAAAAACTATCAAAAAACGCCCTTCTGCATGCCTCTCGCGCGTAGCGTAACAAGCATTCATTACGTCATTTACAACCCCGGCCATTAATTCACACCGGCAGCGCCCTCTGGAGACAACGAAACAAACAAAAAAAAGAAAGCACACTACGAACAAGTGCATTGAAAAAAAGAGTAATAATAATAATAATAAAACAACCAGAAAACTTAATGCCGGAAAAATGATTTATCGTGTAATATGCAAGGAGAAAGCAGTAACACATGGCGGATGACAACTTAAATTTATTTTGCAAGGAATTCTTTCTGCTTGTTTGTTTTTTTCCCTCGCTCCCTACAGGCACTGTTTATTTTCCAGGAAAACGGTTAAATCAGTTTTTTGTTGCTTTTATAGAAGGGGGCAGCGTGCGATTAATTTCGGAATAAAGGAAGATGAAAGCTCCAGTAAAAATGATACAAATATTTTAGAACGAATGTTTGTGTCGCGCCATTTTCTGTATTATTCAAGTTGGAAATGCAAAACGTAATCATTTGCGCTGGATTAAGAATTGTTTTTTATTACTCTTTTTTTCGAATGGTCTTTGAAATAACAAAAGGGGATGCGTTCTTAATTTAGACGTATGGAGAAAAGTATAGAAATAAAAGATATCGATATTCTATTGCCAGACTCGCGAAATGATTCATATTTAATTAGATTCTGGATATTTTTTGTTTATTATATTTTATGCCATTTTCATGGCTTTCTTTCTGCTATTGATTTTGTTGTTTTAATCCCTCCCCCCTTCCCTTATTCTATAGAACATTTGATTCTTCGATAGTCATTTAGCTTGTTTTTCGCTTTCTTTTAACGTTTTCAGAGAAGTGATTAAAAGTTATAATTAAAAATTGTGTGTTTTTGTCTGATTCTTTGATTTCGAGTTTTACTATGCGTAGAGAAAATTGTTATTTACATCATGTTTATTAGTAAAAGCATATTTAATATTTGGACTTTCGTTGTTTGATGCCAATACAACATGTAAGTTTTTGCACGAATAAAAGCATACTTAAAACTTGGTGTAAAACCATGGCTCTTACAGTAAAATGCCCGTTCAAAAAGGAATTTTCTCTGGGTGTATGAGCATATTAGGCATGTTATAAAAATATATAAAGGTATACGGTAAGGATGGTCGAATCGTGGCGCATGCGCTAAGTTTGTCGCATTTTACGACTTCAAATGGCACATTGCAAAATTGCGCCATTTTATTGTTTTGAGATAGACTGAAGATTTTTTAAATACTTTCGAGACAGGAAAATTTTGATTCTTATAATTTATGATACTACGTCCAAAGGCAACATTTGTACATTCCAAAATACAACGTTTCAAGAATCGAACCATCTCTGATCCCTTTCCAACTGTTCGAAAAATTAATTCCCCAACCCTCCTTTTCAGAACAACTGTTGCAATCTAATGTTAGTTACATCCTCCCCTAAACTACAGCTTACCAGTGTTCATATTTTCCGACTCTACCAGTGAACGTAAGGATATGAAAAAGGTGTTTGAGTTGTATGGCGCATCTGAAACCGTCTGTGAAAGAACATGGCGCATGCTTTCAAAAACGTAGCCATCCCTGGTATAGGGCGTAATATGTCTCTAAAATCGCATTTCTTGGACTCCAATTTAGATTTCTTTTCTGACAATCTTGGTTCCTTAAGGGGTTATCACACTAACGTAAAATCCGACTGGCTTTTCCGCTAGACTTTAAAGGTGGAGTTATCGTTAACGGTTGTGAAAGCAAACAAACATTCTCCGACGCCTAATAGTCCTCGCATATTAAGATATGGCTGGTTTGACATGTAGGTTATTATTTTACTTATAGTGACTCAGCATCTAGCATAACTCTTTCATTGCTATATCTGTATCGGATCGGCGGGGATTTGTTATTGATTATGATACTTAAATTGATTGCATTTATCAAAATAATGATTGATACGTGAATAAAATCGACTTCTAATTCCACACTCCAGTTGCACGCCGCCATACTTTTATCACTTCGAGCCAAGCCTCGAACCGCAGTCAATCACGTAGATGGGAGAAGTACACTGATTGGCAGACTTGAATTTTTCGTTCGGAAAGCAAAAAGTTGGAGATCACCGTCGTCGAGGTAAAGACAGAGAAAATCGGTCTATAAGTTGTTCGGCAAGTAAGTTGCTCGGATTTCAAGCTAGTGTTATAACCCTATTAAGTGACGAACGAAGAGGAGCATTTCCACCAAATATTTCTCCCTTAGAAAAGAGGTACCGTGACAAAGCAGTGCTAGAATGCTTGCTGTTTAGTGTTAGATATTTAAGTGGTATATTCCACCATTGAAGAAAATCAACAATCTCCGCATTTTAATTACTGCATATTAAATCGAATTGTATCATGTCTGTATGTATATTTTGTTACGAAAATATGGTAGTGGGTGTAAGCTGAAATAATCCAACGAACTCGGAAAGCGAATATAACGCTTTATTCGACGATTCGAAGCACTGATATCTCACAAAGAGTACAGAATTTAGTAACACATCAAAGAGCGAATCATTAAGTATCACAGAAATAACACTATTCAAATCGCTGTGTCAGTCGTATAACTCTGCTCTTTATATCCTGGTCTATTTCAACTAATTCGACACCCTATTCATAGATTTTCAAGCAGAATGTGTCGTCATACAGGAAGTGACATCATATTTCTCGATTTTTGTCGTAACTTCTTTTCTAATTGAGATACAGCCAAAATTTCACTCGATAACTTTTTTTTTTTGGTCACCAAAATCTCCACATTTGTCGTGAAGTCACCTCATTTCCCATGTAAGATGACATTCACATGCTGTAAAACTCTCTTTCTAGCAAACATTAATGCCGGAAAACAAAATTAAAATTTTGTAACTCTTACATACGACGTTTCGTTCACAGTTAACATGTATCAGGAAAGAACCAGGGGTGGTGAAAGAAAGCTATTTAGATACTTGAATTTAGTATAAAACGTTTTGCCACTGTAACGGCAGGAATCAATCTAGCAACTTTGACAGACGTTATTATTTCCTTGTATAAGCGCACCCGACCGCATCATCTTACTTTGACTGTTTGCCTCTGTTATTTGCATACGCATGCCTATACCATTAACCTTCAGAGTAGTACAGGGTGGCCATAATTAAACTGCAAGTGTTCAAGGTGTGCTGGAGAGAAAACTACCGAGAATATGCCAGTGAAATTTGTTATTTACACGTTTCAGAACATGCGCAAGCCAAATATGTTAAAAAAAAATCGTTATTTTCAGCCGATAGATGGCGCTGTACCGTATTTCAAAGCTCACCGGTGGCATATATATACAACTTCCAAAACCGATAGACAGAACATAGTGACATTCTAAGAGGCATATAAACAATAAAAACATCATTTACAGTTTATCAAAATTCCATATAATTCGCTTCAGTAATTAAATTTTTACAGTAACATGTAATCAAAAATTAATGTAAAATAAGATCACAAATTAAACAATTCATATAGACGCTTTGGAAAACAATTAAGCCATTATTTATTCTCATTGACACTCATTGGACCTCTTCTTAATCGTTTCACGCGCCGGCATTCTTTCAGATTAGCTGAATAATTGCTACCATTCTGTTAGAAAATCGTCACTAACAATGCACGTTTCTTCTTATTCAGAGTCATGATTGACCATTACTCAATGTGGTCTTTTTTTTACACTGTTCGATGGGCTTAAAATTTGCATATATGACGTCCATAAGCATTGAAACACGGTATAGCGCCATCTATCGGTTGAAAATGGTGAATTTTTTTTATTGCATATTTGACTTGCGCATGTTCTGTAACATGTAGATCACTGGAATAACCACAATACCACTGGAATAAACAAGTTTCACTGGAATATTCCTGGTAGTTTTCTCTCCAGCACCCCTTGAACACTTGCAGTTTAATTATGGCCTACCTGTACGTCTAACATTTTTTAACAACGTATTTCGTATTATTTTCTAGAAAAGTAATGGTCCCTCAGCTAATTTTCACACGAAATTTCTGTGTAAGTATTATTATTTATTTTTTTGCCTTTTATTTATTTATTTATTTATTTATTTATTTATTTATTTATTTTTGCTATTTCATTTTGCCTTTTTTCTATGCTAAGTCGCATACGTCATGTCTTGGTTTCCATATTATTTAAATAAGAATGTGTAATACAGTTTAGAAAGAAATCTTTAGAAGATTCTAAATATAGTATCTCATATAATTATTTTGATTATCTGCTTGACAATCACGTGGCGATATTTCTTTTTCAACAAAAGCCTTCTGTTGTTCAAACGGCTTTTCTTCCCTAATATTAACCCGTTAGTGCCAAGATATTTTTGTGACTTTCTTCGATTTTTGCTAATACCAACAATAATAGATAAATTTCTGATGTCAACTTCTTGAACAAGGAATGATTTCTTTTAAAATCATTATGAATAAAATTTGAAATGTCAACATCCTACTGCGTCATGTTGAAATATTTTGTGGAGTTGAAGTTCAATAATCGTGAATAAAGGCTAGGAAAAATAAATAACGTTTTCGACTGATAGTGAAAATGCCACCCCAAAAAAGGGACACTAGGAATAAATGGGTTAAAAAAGTAAGATATGTTAGCAATTTAGATTATGTGGAGAGCGTAACAATAAAATAAATAGATATTGTATTACCGGACTTGCGAAATGATTCATATTTAATTAGATTTTGAATATTTTCTGTTTATTACTCCATTCATATTTTCCTCCCGAAAAATATTTCTTTATTTGATACATTATTTTTTTTCCTCTTTATTTTTTCCCCCTCTTGTTCTGAAGAGCGTTTGATTTTTCAAGAATCATTTTGCCTGCTCCTCGTTTTTGTTTGAGCGTTTTCAGAGAAGTAATTAAAATTCGTAATTAAAAATGATAAATTTTTCCCCTTTAATTTTGTATTTCATTACGTCTGCTGGGATTTGTTGTTCACGTTATTTATTATTATTTTTTTAATGCTAGAAAATTCTATAAAGGTGCATTTCTCTTCTAAGATTTCCTTATGTTGATGTCGATGCGAGTTGTTTCTTTGCAAAATAAAATTTAACAAAAATATATATATTTTTTAATTTTTCAGCCTTTCATCATAAACCGTCTTAGAGATATTTTTAAATGAAGATGTTTTAGGGGTTATGCATGAATTTGAGAAAAAACATTTATTTCCTGAATAATGCTAAAATAAATGATAAAATAAATATTATTTTTTTTCCGTAATTTATATACGGCATTTGAAACGATCATTCGATGGGTTTTTTTTTCCTTCGAGAGACATCGGAAAGTAGTTTAAGTCAGCATATATTTATCTTCATATCTCTAAAACTTTTTAGGATATAATTCGCAAATTTTGTAAATCACTTCATTAGAGTACGAGGCACATTTCAGTAACTGAGAATTTTTTTTTCTACGGGATCGTATACAAATTTAAAAAGCGTTACTTTTTGAAAATTAACGAGAGAAACTTTTTTTTTAACATAGTCTTTTCCTCCTACCTTATTTTGAACTATTTTTTTCTATTTACATTGTCTACTTATCTCCAATAGATAAAGAATTAAAACGTGCTACCTGCTTTTTGGGACACCCTGTATATAAAACGTGTTCACATTTCTAAAATAAAACAGCAGAAGTGGGCAACAGGTAGGTTTTGATTACAAGCATTTAGCCAGAAAAATGTTTCCTGGGTGTGTGTGTGTGGGGGGGTGGGGGGGTGACAGTAAATAAATCGTGAACAAATAAATGTAATTAAGTTGTACATGACATAAAGTTTACGTTTTTTAATTTAAAAAAAAATCGGGTGGTAGAGGGGATCTATCCAACACCTCCTAGATATAGAAAGCCTGAGAACAGAAGCTTCTACGTCATCACTAGGTCTTCTAAGATGACGTCATCACAGTTTTACTTTCACAAAGTAAAACTATTTATAATTTCTGGTGAATGATACAAATTTTTAAAAATATCTTATGTTGAAGATGAAAATTAAAATACCTTTCTGATAAAAAATAATTTATTATGATCTATTTCTCTATCCCATTATATAATTAGTGATAGTTAAAATTTCCTATTTGCCGTAAAATTAAATTTTCTATCTTAAATCATTAAAATGGTTTGTGCGGGAGAAAATTCGTCCCAAACTTTGAATAGTTTTACTTTGTGATATAAATGTGTGATGACCTAGTGGACCTAGTGATGACGTAAAGTTTCTGTTCTCAGGCATTGTATATCTAGGAGGTGTTGATCCATTCCGATATGTGGGATAGGGGCTTCCCTGCAAGCAATGCGTGCACAAAGCAGCTTTTGCTAATAAACATTAAAATATATTCTGTGCTTATTTCTCCCTTCTTTCTTTCTTTCTCTTTTTTTTTTTTTAGCTAAGAATTATGTATTCAGCTGTAAATCAGTATTTATGTTAATTCAGCAATATTTTTTGTGGATAGAGCAAAAACTTTAAATTCTGTAATATTAATAGAATAAATCATTGTTGGGCATGGTAGCGCCGTCTGCATTCCGTCTTCGTAACTAGTTGCAATTTGGCGGTTCTTTTTTACTTCTTTCAACTGCATTCTCTCTCTCTTTTTTCTTTCTTTCTTTCTTTTAAGATGTTTAAAAATTGCTTTCTCTAGTAGTCCGATGATGACGGTAAATGTCGTTTGCATGCATCCTTGAAAATCTCAAAATTTGTAACAAAAAAATAAGTTCCGAATCCCGAAGCCAGCTTCCCTATATCTACTATATTTGGAAAGAAATCGCCAAATCTTAATGCTATTCAATGGGAATTTTAAAAATTGATAACTCGGGCTCTAATCAATTGATTTTCGGTGAGAGTATGCAAACTCTGATAAATTTAATGGTTAGAACATTAATAAAAAACTCTGAAATCGTGTAGTTTTACCTTAACCAACACAATGAATCACAAAATCACTTTTCGAGATTGTCGAGCATTGTCGATCAGGAAATAGGAACCCCAATCTACATTACTGAAATGTTACTTCACGGTAAATTCCGTTAACCCTAAAAAGGGTGCAAATAATTACATGACAAGACAGGACGGGGTGGGGTGGTGGGAAGTTCAATATTACAGTCATAAATTATGGTTAAAATAGCACATGACAAAATTGTTTTAAAAAATAATTAAGATAAAAAATTGTAATTTAATGATCACAATGATAATAACGAGTTGAGAAAAAATAAGCACTAAGACCTTACTAACTCAAAAAAATAAAGGAATAAAAAGATAAATAAATAGGGAATAAGAAAAGGAAACCTAATACTTTTACACTGAAGTCTATAAAAATCGTTATATTTTGTTGTTGTTTTTCCAAGAAATAATTTTTTTCTTGTCATTTTTCCACTTCTTCTTGGAAGTTTAGTAGAAAGCTACTAAGAATAATAAAGATAAGCTTTCTTTATTCTTCTTTAAAGAAAAATATGGCCGTAATATGAGATAAATCTAGATATAATTTATTTATAAATAGAGATTTTTCAATATCATAACTAATTACATAACAGTTTTTTTTGCATAAAATTTGTTTTTGTCTAGGTTTCTTTTTTAATTCTTTGAGCTTCTTGGAAATTAAAAAAAAATTGCAAATTCATAGACACTTCTTTTAAGTTCAGATTGCGAAATAAGCAAGAAATTTTGTAAGTTTTGAGAAGATTCCCTTGAACACATGTTTAAAGCGTTCATCCCCATTTTTGTAAAGATACAACAGTGCAGATCCCATCAATGTTGCTTCCGCGCATTTATCTTTAAGTACTCCGTGAGTCTTTATGTTAAGTAAAAGTACTGCTGGATTTAATTTCTGGAAAATTTACCACATGTGATAGTAATTAAAACCTTCTTTAATGATTAAAATTTTACCAATAATAATATTATATTATTTTAGTACCATTACCGTATGTACAAAACTAACAATGCTTACAGTAATATTGTAAAATGATATAGGATAAATTCGATAGGATAAATATTATACGATTCAAAAATAAAAACATTGATAAGGAACATGATTTCAAAAATAAAAACTTATATTATTTTAGTACTATTATCGTATGTAGAAAACTAACAATGCTTAAAGTAATATTCTAAATCAATATAGGATAATTTCAATAGCATAAATATTATAAGCTTCAAAAATAAAACAATGAAAATGAGTCATAAGCAATATTACGTAAAAAAAAATAACTAAAAGTAATACAAACTGAAATATAAAATTCCAAGCTTTTCATTGTATCTATCTATTACAAATTATATTATAATTTTATTATAATCACTTAATTTTCACTTAGGTGCACATTTCACTCTATGACAATAGATACGCACAGCCATGTTTAAATATCTTCAATAAGTCTTACGTAACATAATTTTTAATTTAATTAGTCTACTAATAGAATGAAGCATGTGCTCTTAATGAAGTATACGCCAATTAAAATTCTTTCTCAAATATCGCAGCAGAAGTAATTAATCATTAATTACCAACAGGAGAAAAAAATATCTCACAAATATATTTTTAAATTCTGCAAGTGTTTATTCGATCTAGCTTATTTTTGTGCGCAACTGAATACGTCTGATTTGTTTTCTTTTAATGAAGCAATTTTTTTAAAAAATAAATGAAGTACTTCCGCTAATATAGAAGGTATTAAACATTTACAAAACATTTAAATAATCTGAAATAAACGTACTAAAGACAAATCTTCTCAACTGTACAATATATGTTTAAATCTTTATTTTACACAATTATGAATTGCAAATTCAAAAAACACTCTATTGTATAAATGTAATAGAAACTTAATTTTTGATTCAGAAAAAATTTGTGCTCAAAAATCACCGGATAATTAAAAAAGAATTTTTAATTCCTCTTTACTAATAAAACTTTACTAAGTTTTGAAGTTTTAAAAAAGTCCAACCTTCATCAACAATGGCGTACTCACCTGTCTTTTCTGCCTGTCTGAGAAATGGCTAGTACATTTGCACCTATGAAGGTAGCATTTTTGTGCCATTTGAAACACGCGTATAATTTTTATTATGGTCATGAATGTTGTATACAAAGCATTTAAATTTTTTAACACTATTTTTTCAGTGATTTATTTTAACCCTGAACTCCAATTTTCAGTCATGGTTCTCTTTTTCTAGGATGTATGCACAAGTTTCAAAGCTCCCAAAAGAACTATATGAAAACTAAAGTGAACTAATTAGCGATAAGCGCACCCGTTAAGGAATTTGAAAACACTTAATTATTAAAACTACATTCATTGGCAACCCAAAATAAATAAAAATGTAACGGAATGCTTTACTTACAGGTTGTTCCAAATCGCCATTTTAATTCTAAATTACGATTGCCACATAAATACAAAAATCGTCGTGGTAGCTCCATATGTTTATGATCGCCACCCTGGCGAGGGACGGGGCGTTAAAGTAGGAATCAACCCAAAAAGAGAAACACGGCGCACTTATTTATTATGATGGACATTCGAAACAATATTTTAAACGGTGAAGCATAGTTGTAATATACTTGGCAACGATTGTAAAATAGTTTTAGTAGGTGATTTTAAGATAGATTTAGATTCTAAAGACGGGTTTTATGAAACATGGGAGAAAAATACGGCACAGTCATGAATAATGATACACTTTCCAACTTAATGGAATAAGGAAGAAAAATAGGGACGACGAATTAACTATGATACGCTTTTAATATATAGCAATATGGTGCGTATTTAAAATCTGAAAGTGTTTCAGATTTTTTTCCTTTTTTATTATTACTTATTACTGACTGGCAGATCAAATCTACTGAAAGGTTCCATTAAGACCTTATATTTTACTTATTATCATTATTGTTATTTGAAATTTCAACTGAAGCTTAACAGAGCCATTACCATCTTTAAAACACGCAAGGTGAAGATTATTTGCTTTTAAGATGAAATAATTGTTTTATAAATTTAATGAAACTATCTCACAAAAGATCTATAAAAATGACGTGCAATAATTACCAAATTAAATGCTTACGCAAAAGCTAACCAAAAATGCAAACACATAAAACTATAAAATAGTAAAATTACTTAACATTAAGAAAGAAATGTTCATTAAAAGTTTTGAATAAATAAATTACTTTGTTCTGCTCAAATATATATGAGTCTTGCACAATATATCACTAATAATTAACATTTGTTTTATCTAATTTACGCGGCGTTTTACAACTAAACACCACCGTGACAAGGGAGAAATGTGAAATAGAAAGATGAGATGTTCAAAAGCTGAACAACAACAACAAAAAAGTGGAATTTGCATTAATCAAACTGTCTGTTTAGCCTTTCTAAGAAGACAGACTTTCTGTTCAGTATTTCATAATTACGGAATATATGACTTCTAGCAGGGCTATGAGTCAAAGTATCATGTTTCATATAATTTACTGACTCAGAAAAATAATCGCAGGGTTTAAAGGCGAAAAAAGTTTAACTGACTGCCAGAGCATGGATAAATTATTTATTTTTTCTCCGTATTTTCCATGATGGATAACTACTTTTATAAAGAGTGAACTGTAGTATGATTTGTGCCTCGCCATTAAAGTTGGTTTAAGTCCTTTTTAATTAACATTTTTCAACCATTTTGTAAAGGGGTTTCTCATTCAGTTTTTTTTTTTTTACATAGGTCGGTGCAATTACTCTCGGGTAAGTTGATGGGAGATTTTGGAATGTGAATTTGTTAGATGTAATTGCAACAAGAAAGTAACCTTTATCCATTATGTGAAAAACGCAAGGATGTGTAGTGCTGTTGCAAAATTTAATAAATAAATCCAATATCAGAGAGTACTTTCTATGTTGGGGTGATTTTTCGATCATTTACTGTTATATATAAATATATATATATAGATAACAGTAAAATAATTCTGTTTTGCATTAATAAGAGTAATCCGGAACAAATTTTATCTTGGTCACTTGAAATTTTATCTTCCAAAATTTATTCTTTGTTGACTTTGTGTTTGAAATAAACAAATAATTTTGTTTTCTTTTTCAACATTATAGTTGCTATAGATATATATATAACAGTAAAATAATTCTGTTTTGCATTAATAAGAGTAATCCGGAACAAATTTTATCTTGATCACTTGAAATTTTATCTCCCAAACTTTGTTACTTTGTGTTTGAAATAAACAAATAATTTTGTTTTCTTTTTCAACATTATAGTTGCTATAGCAACATCACCCATTCTTGCCTTTTAAGTAGTTAAATTCAACAATGAAATTAAAACTGAAATCATTTTCAGAGCACTGGGGCTCCAAAAATGAAAATACGTATATATGGACCAAATAGAATATTAATTTACAGGTCCTTTACCAAAAGTAGGATTTTCAATGCAGCTGTTGCTGTTTTGCATCCCCCCCCCCCCTTTAACATGTGTGACACTATCTCTTTAAAATTATCCAGAGCTGATCATACGCACTACGCGTTTATTCCTAGCAAATGCAGCGACATTTAATATTGGCATAAAAATAGCGGTTGCATCAACATTCAGGAATCTTAACCTATGCAGATATATAATGAAATTTCGAAAATGTGATATAAAACTTACGTCACTCACACTTACTATTGCTGTAAAAAATGGGGATACTTATACGGACTTATGGATTTCTTTAATACTGCAAAACTTTTTAACATATGCAATATTATTAAGCATTTACATGGATTTATAGATACTATTCGAATTCATCAATTATTAAATGAATAGGGGAATCAATTATTAAATGTCTTGTTCCCGTAAGAACAGGTGCTATGAACTTCTCGAAAAATGGTGAATATTCTAGAACATCGTCCAACTTTCCACCACGTGGAAATTCCGTCCTGCTAGCATAGGATTACACAAAGACGACCGCTACTGTGGCAATAAACTGTGACCGCTACTGTCGAAATAATCGATTTTGAAAAATCCGTTCTAACGCTCAGTTTATAGCATTCGAATAGCACATGGTATTCGAAATTTCGAACGCTATTCGAATAATAAAATCGAGTTAACAGCGAATTTTATTCAAATATTCGAAAAGTAAAATCGCGGTTGCTATTCAAATAGTGAAACAGTGAATACTGTTTAAATAGCAATCGCAAATACTATTCGAATAGTAAAAATCTGGAAAATTCACTATTCGATTAATCGATTATTGAATCTATCCGAAGAATCGATTATGGAAATCATTCGAATGGCACGCCACACGTTTTATTTTCATCTTAATTTAACGCAGCAGTCAATGTGCAATAAAAATGCTTCTATAAAGAAACTAGATAAAGCCTATCCCAAACTTTCCGTTTTGAACCATTAAGATCTTTCATTAGCAGATATTCAGACCCACCCTTCTGACGTTTTAGATGGTGGGACAGTTCGCAGCGTCAGATAATTAAACGATCTCCTAATGATGATGTCATTACTATTTCAAACAAAAGGGAATCTGTTAATTAAGGCGAGTGTTTTGTTTTGCTTTAATCTAACATGGTTGTCCCAGAAATTAATTCTGAATTCATTTACATATCTCAATTATTATTTTGTTAACAAATTACTTGCTGAGACCCAGGCACATGCTTTGTTTTCTTGATAATTATTCTTGTTATAATAAAGTCCAAGAAATTATTAGTAATAACAACCGTAACAAAATGAGTATATGAATCATGGTTTTTTAAACTTTTTGGTGTAAACTTAGTGAAAGAGTCAGTTTCTTCACTTGTACTGGGATATACCTGTAAAATTTTAGGTCTTTAATTTTTAATTTTAAGACAATGTGAAAATTTTAAATAAATAACAAACTTAATAATATAATACAGTTACAAAAATTAATTCAATTACTTGGGTAAATTGAAGCATTAACTACAGTCTGTACATTAAGTGTAGCCACTTGAAAAGTCACTAAGGAGATAGCCCAATTACTTCTAACAGTGCATATTCGAGATTTAAGTATCATTGAGAAGAGTGTGACTGTTTATTTTTAATTATATGATCAAAACTTTGTAAAATAGTCAACACTCCAGGTCGAAGCATTGCTCCTATATTCTTTCCATGTGATCGACAATTTGATTTTATTGTAATCAAGTGTCATAAAATGATTAGAATAAATTAAAAAAATATCAAAATTACTAAAACTTTTAGCGACCCCTCTTGCGGGACCCGCGACCCCAATTGGGGTCGTGACCCACAATTTAAGAAACTCTGATATAAATAATCAAAGTGTGTGCGTAAATACATGCATACTCATGAATATGAAATTAAAGCATAAATAAAGCAGTATATATGGTACTGTGAAAGACCGAAATCTGGGGAATGTCGATTTTTACCGTGAATGTCAACAATCACATTGTCGCTAGGTGTATGCCCGAAATATTTGCTAAATATCCTTATTTCTCACTTACAGCGGCAAATGTTGACATTCACCATGCACTTAATAGTGAATGTTGAATATGTCTGAGATTTCCGCTTTCTTCTCCGTATTTCAGGGACGATGAAACATACCAAGGGCGACGTAACGTTTTCGACTCTCTTACTGAGAGAAGTGACCAATCACGGTAAGGAGAGGGTTTCGTCCCTCAGAGTAGCTTTCACTGCGGGACTCACCCTGTAGAATTTAAATGCCGTGGTAAATTTAAAGGGCAAATGGGATTTTTTTTCTTTTGGACATGCAGAGTTAGATTCTAGCCTAAGAAGTAGAAAAGGCGCTCTATATTCCTTGCCTTCTTAAAACAGACAGAAGTTGTACTTAGATAAATGTTAAGCATTAAGATTTTAAAATAAAAACTTTGTGAAAAAAACACACATAAAAGGTTACTTCAAGTCGTAACGATCGTTTCGACCGAATTCGTTCGGTCTTCTTCAGACATACCCCTCCGTCAAACAGAGCAGAGGGAACTCTGCTCTGAGTCGGCATTACCCTATTACAAAAATTGATAAGTAAAAAAAAAGAAAAAAAAGTATTAACTGAACGTATCAAGAAAGTCGGGCAAATTCTAACAGAACAGAGATTGACCTTCACTAGCAGAAGTAATTAAATTCTCATTGACTTAAAAATTTTCCCCGTTTAAATCATCACTTTATGCAGACATGTCTAAAAAATTCCCTAGGCACAGACTACGGCTGTACAGAGGGGAAAATGCACACTCCCTCTGCTGTTACCGTTCATTAATATCTGTTTGTCAGGTAATTTAAAAACGATTAATTACCAAGCCCACTGAGCAAATGACAAGGGGAGAAAGTCGTGCAGTCTTCCTTTTGCATAAAAAAAATTACATTTATGTTTTTTTTTTTTTTTTTTTTTTTTCTAGACGCACGAAGTCTTCTTTCTTCATGCCGTCGTCAAGCTTCTGTGAAGATAACAAACACGTCACTGCCGACTTGAAGGATGGCCAAATAAAGTGACACGTATGCGCTAAGGAGAAGTCGGCAATTTCTTTTCACTCTCGCAGAAAATTCTTATTTCGCTATGTATATAGGAGAGAAAGTGCACTTTCAAACGTTTTGTTTAATTGATAATTTTTACTTTCCGAACATGTACCACATGTAAGGAAAGTATTGTAATCATGAAACAATTCGACTTCCAGATTTTGGCTTATTTACACGTTTTGAGGTTTTCTGAATTCATTTATGCTATTTTTACGAGATGTATGTATGTGTGTCTGTATGTGAGTGAGCACGATGGCTCCTAAACAGGGCATTCGATTGAGCTCAAATAGGGTATATATGCTATAAACCACCATCGTAAGACCGGTATTGATATTGGTGTGTATAGGACTTTCAAAGGATAGTTTTCCTACAGGGCTACGATATTCTTTTACATTATGGCCTATAGGGTGGAAATTCATGAAAGTGCGCTAGCGTTTAAACGGCACATTCGATCGAGATCAAATTGGGTATATATGTTATGAACCACCATCGTAAGAGCGGTATTGATATTGGTGCGTATAGGACTTATAGTTTTTCTACTACGCTACAACAAAGATATGTTTTACATTATGGCCTATGGGGGGAAATTCTTGAAAGTGCGCTAGCGTCTAAACGGTACATTCGATTGAACTGAAATTGAAAAAAGTAAGAATTTTTGCGGAATTATTCATCGATTAAAATTTATTTATGCTTGGTAATCTTAATCGTAAGTGTTCGGAAAGTCGGGTGGAGTCACTTCAGATTTTTATTATAATTGTCGTATTGGCCGGAATATAACGCGGTATTTTTTGGACTGATCATTTCCCATTAAAAACCTTACACGCGCTAAACAGGATTCCTAAATTTAGGATTTTTTAAATTAAAATTAATCTTGAAATTATTCCCCGAAATTATTCTTGATTAAAAATTTCGGGGTTGCGTTATATTCGAGGTCGTGTTATATCTGGGCTAGTACGGTATTTTAACATCATTTATATTATTACTATAAGTCCATTGTTAAAGCAATTACAAAAGTGCTAGGAAGGACATTTACGAAAATATATCTACATTCAATATATTTAATCTTCGTCCACCTATAAAAATAACTTCATATTAAATTTTTATTACATACCCAAATCGAATTTCATGCTCTTCTGGGAACGTGCGGAAACATTTCGTATTTGAACGATTTCGTTTTGTGTAGACGGCCTTTCTTATATCAATGCTTGATGATGCAGATAATAGCATTTTAATGGAAAAGTATTAAACTACGTTATCTGGAAAAACTATTTTAAATGAATTGGAATCGCAACTTTCCCTTCAAAGCCTGGTGACGGTGACCGTGACTTCAATATGACGTCATGTCATTGCGACAGCTGATTTTGTCATGCAAATGATTCCCTTTTTTTCACTCTCGGAAGTAAAATGGAGCTGAAAATACCAAAAAAATCTCTTTAAGAATTAGAGAACGGATGGATTTTCAGATTTTTTAAGTAGCGCAGATTGTTTTCTATATTTTTATACATAATTATGAAAATTTTCAATCGGATCGTACAAACGGTGCAGATGTTTTTGCGCTTTTTGAGCTTAGCTTTTTAATATTTTGGAATAATGGTGGTAAAAGTTTTATCTTGTAGCGGTTACTCGGAATTTTTAGAGAATCAGTGAATAAGTGATTCAGTGAGATAGGGATCAACGTAACTATATAGTAGGATATGGGAAACATAATGCATTTCCTTATCATATGAAGAATAAACAACTAACTGTCAGCTTGGTTGAATCAAAAACTGGACATACATGATTCTTTTGAAGAAATTATATTAAAATGTATGTTTTTTCGTTAATGATATGCAGAATGTTAAAAAATAAAAACAAATAAATAAAAATTAATTAATTAATTAATTAAATTTAATTAAATGGAGAGATGATGTGTTGTTGCCAACCCAATAGTTAGCACTTTAATTAATAGTTAACTTACCGCAGAATTCCCTGAATAAGCAAAAAAAAAAAAAAAAAAAAAGACTTGTTTTTTGTGTCTTTGAAGAAATAATGCGCTGAAACGGTACAAAAAAAAATATCTCATTCACTGGACAAAGAAGCATAACTGCTAGTCACTAATCCATAGGAGCTATTACTGGTCACGGTATATTACGATATTATAGGGCGAAACGGAGTTACACCGTAAATATCAGCCTCCATTATTGATCTATTATATTAGCTTCCTGATCCTTTCATCTCTGTAATTTGATGTAAGCCAAGCAATACATAATTCACTGAATTCAGCTTATTACCAACTCGGAAAGTCTCCATTAGGTTATATGAGATGGGATGTCTTTCGTGTATAAAATGCTACGGCCTGCACTTTTTTAACAAGGATATTTCAAGGAAGGCTTTTATGTATTCGATTTCAAAGTGCACGAGATGAAACGTGATTCAAGAAAATACGTTTTTCAATAACTACTTCTGTTTCATGTTTCTGGAGTGATTAATTACGCTTTTACCTACTGTAAAGAGGTATGTTATATTACCTTTCTTTTTATTAAATTTTGTTACCATTTTATATTAAAATCTAATTCAAAACTGGTAATGCAGTATTTGTTGGCCCATATTTCCAAAGCACAAGTCCACTATGTAAGATAAATATTGTCAACATGTTCACGCACGATTAAACAAATATAGTTATTACCTATTACTTCCTATTGAGAGTATTTTCTCAATGTATAACAGATAGTCTGAACTCTTTATTGTTATTATTGTTTCTTATAACCGAAAAATAGTTACCGACACCTTATTCGAAATATATCTGATGCATCCTTAACTAAGAATTATATTCCCGAATAAAATTGACATTTCAAAGAACAAACCACTGATATTTTAGCAACTACTGAAATCATGGCTGTATAATTGTCTTTAAAATGGCATAGACCGTAATGTATTGAAATTATTTTGAGAGCTCCTGTAAAATAAATTTAAAATAACGATGTACACTATTTTGGATAAACAGTACTACTTTATAATCCTGAGCAACATATATCAATTTTGATTTGTTTAAAATAAATGAATGTCGGTAAAATAGGCTTTAAACAATGACTGTTCGTAGAGTGTATTGTACTGGAATTCTTTAAGTATTCCTGTTGTAAAAACTGTACATGCTGCATTCACCATTTTCAATTTGTATTTGTATTATGCCCAAGAAAAAACTTGTATGAAGGTTTTCTATCTAGGAGGTGCCCTGCGCGGATGACTTTTTAAGGGGTCCTAACGCGTATTCACGTTACATCTGGAGAAACTGCATCCGGAAACACCAGGCAGTTAGATCGACAGCCGCGCAGTAAGCCAGAACCCTGGACCTTCACACTTCATCCGTCTACCACTTTAAGTATCTTATGCACTTGGTCATGTTGGGGCTTCACCGTTTTCAGATGGGCACATCATGTGATAACTATATGTCCATAAAATACAGTCGAACTCGCTTAATGGAACATCGGTTATAGGAATACCCCGCGTAATGTAATCAATTTTCACTGTACCAAACCGTAATAATTAATAAATATGTGATTCCGGATAATGGAATTTCCCGCTTATTGTAATAAATTTTCAATTTACCAAACCGTAATAATTAATTAATATGTGATCACGGATAATGGGATATCCCGCTTATTGTAATAAATTTGAAAATGTACCAAACAGTTAATTAATATGTGATCCCGGATAATGGAGCATCCCGCTTATTGTAATAAATTTTCAATGTACCAAACTGTAATAATTGTAATCTCAGATAATGAAATATGCACTTATTGGAATAAATTTTCGATGCAAATTGGCTATTCTATTAAGCAGATTCTACTGCACATACATTTCGTAGCAGTTGATGCACTTTTACGGACAGACAGACAAACAGATATCATAAAAACTGAAAAAACACTCAAAATACTGGTGTTAAACGATAAAGTAATTAAAAAACTTTGTAAAAAACACACATAAGAAGTAAAAGGAAAGAGGATACGCGTTTCGTTCAAAAATTGTTTTGAACTTCTTCAGTCCAAGCCCTTCGACGTAAAGAACACAGGGGACTGGAATCTCTTTTCAGTTCCCTGTGTTCTTTACGTCGAAGGGCTTGGACTGAAGAAGTTCAAAACAATTTTTGAACGAAACGCGTATCCTCTTTCCTTTTACTTCTTATGTGTGTTTTTTACAAAGTTTTTTAATTACTTTATCATAAAAACTGTTTATTGTTGAAAACCGATGACGTAAAATAATGCTGTCGTTTGCATAACTATATTCACAATAATAATAATAATACATTGTAACTGTTTAAAAATGGATTACAATAAAAGAGAGCCCTTAATCTTTAACATTATTCATAAAGGGGGAGTACGATCAAATAAAACAATCCAGAAACAATCAATATATCAGTCACGAAAAAAAAATCTTCCTTAGTAAGTACTTTACAGCCCTGGCTTGCAGAAGTAAATAACACGATTGAGGCAAGCATTTGCAAGCTTATCCTTTAAGACGATTTCGTCTCGCTCAGAGGCTATCGTATAACGAGATCACAGCTGGCTGAGACACTGAGCTTGTTACACTAGTAGCCCTTTTACTTTTCTGTTTGTAATCTGGTTTATTCGTAAATGTGTCTTCGGGTTACAGACAACGCGAACGGAGCAGGTTCTCGAAGTTGGGAAACCCAGTAATCGAGAAATGCAGACGATATCTTGAGAAGATTTATATTGGGTATTCTGTGGTGGGTATATACAGAGTGTCCCCAAAAGATGGTAACGGGCTTTAATTCTTTATCTATTCAAGATAAGTAGGCAGTGTAAATTGAGAAAATGTTCGAAATAAGGTCGAAAATAACAAAGAAAAAAATCCTCTTGTTAGTTTTCAAAAATTTACACTTGTTAAATTAGGACATGACCCCCGCACAGAAACATTCCCAGTTAGTAAAATGTGCCCCATTCACTAATGTGGTGATGTACCATGTTTGAACATCATACAACGTCGCAGAGATATCTGAAAGAAAGATGATCGAGGACTATACACGGCTTTGAATATGAACGTTTATTACTAGAGTGAAAAAAAAAAAAAATCTTTCGTTATTTCTGTACGCCTCCTGAAATGCGATCATTCGACGGGATTTTTTCGAGCCATTGAAAAGCGGTTTAAGTCAGCGTCATATTTATCTTCACATCTCTGACACTTTTTAAGGTATAGTTCTCAAATTTTGTATGTCACCTGATTAGTGTATGGTGCACATTTTACTAACTGGGAATTTCTTGGTACGGGGGTCGTATACAAATTTAAAAGGTGTAACTTTTTGAAAATTAACGAGAGGACTATTTTCTTCACGGAGTCTTATTTCCGTCCTTATTTTGAAATTTTTACACTTTACATTGCTCACTTACCTCTAATAGATAAAGAATTAAATCCCGTTACCACCTTTTTGGGACACTCTGTATAACTGCTTATGAGATTAAGAGACTGCGAGTTTGGGTAGGTTTTCTTCAGATGTAACGTGAATAAGCGTTAGAATCCCTTAAAATATCCTCGGACCAAGGCCGGCCTAGACGTCGTCGGCGGCGGCGTGGTACAAATGCCCATCGGCGGCGGCGTGGCACGGCGGCGCAGACCTCTACTTACAACATGATTCACTTTTATGGATAACTATAATTTAAATATGAAACTGACATAGGAAATTTAACTTACGTTCGAATAATTTTTAGAGAGGGTGTAGAGCTTTCCATAACACAAAAATCAAAACAAGCAAACCATCATTAGTTAACTACTTGTAAAAATAATTAATAGATTTGATAAATAATAGCGAAGGTAAATTACATTCTTACTTTTCAACCGTCGCTTAAAATTGTACTAGTTTTACAATAAATCTTCCTTTAAAAAGAGTTCGCTGAGAAAAAAAAAAAAAGAAAAAAAGAACATACAGCGAATGAACAGTCGAAAAAATCACTGGAGTAAAGCAAAATAAAATAAAATAAAACATCACAGCTCATCACAAAACTGAGGTGTGGGTCAAAGCCTCATTAGTCAAGCAACTAAATTTAAAACTCACACAAAAGAGGAAGGGAACTCTTCAGTCACAAATCAGTGCTTAAATTTCAGGCAAGCTGAACGATAATTGTTTGCCATTTTTTTTTTCTCCACCCTGAAGGCAGAAGAGCTCGTCAAAAGATGTGCCCTTGATTTGCATTTCGGTCGATAAAAGACTTTGAAAAATTATTTATTCGTGCGATAAAACGTTATAAAAAGGAAATATGCTTTGAATTTCTACAAAATTTTATTTTTCTCGTATTTCAGGGAATAAAGTTACTGAGGGGGGAAAACATTTTTTTTCTGAAAGTAGATGAATCTGCTTTTCAGTAGTATTTTTAAATTTATTTTATGTGTAGGTGCAAAATCTAAATCACCGAATATTCTAGCGAAGGCAGAAAAAAAGTGAAGAAAACTGGTTTTGGTTCAAACCACTGAGCCTCTTGGAATGGGGAAGTAACGTAAAGGTGTTTTCACGGTACAATTTTCATTAAATTTTAAAATTATAAAAAGAGTAATTGGATTTTTAAAAAATGTAATGGAAAATGATTAATATTATTTAACAGCTTTAAAATTAAAACATGTTTTGTGATACCTGTATGTTTTAACTTTTAGCTTGCAAAATTAAGAATACTGACTTGAACCTGTTTCTCTTCTCTTGCTTTTGTGAGAGAATGAATGATAAGCATGGTCAAAATAATATAAAAGGAAATGAGAAAAAAAACTTAATAAACACTAGCTATACATCAGAAGACTGTTCCATAAGCAATTAATGAGTCTTTTTAAAAAGGGGTATAGCAGAAACAAAACTAAAGAAGTCGAGTAATGCTTTGAATGACAAACTTTTGAAAATCTTATCCTTTAATCGTAAAACCAACGTCTGAAACTTCACTAATGTTCATACACTTTTGTTGTTGCTGTTGTCTTGATATGATTAGAAAGTGGGCGGTAAGCTATCTTTTAAAATAATACTACTTTAATAGGACATGCAGTCGTGTTGTTCGCTAATTAAATGAAGTAGTTGGAGTGGCATTTCAAAGAATATTTACAATTTATTAATGATTTAAAAAAATTATTTTTACGGTATATTTAAGGCCCATCAGTAGCTAAAGGGTTAAATAATATAAATCATACATGCTGCAGGAAAAACTAGAATTAGTGAACGAAATTTTACTTAGCTGCTTGGAAGATTTTAGCGGGTTATTCATTTTAAGTAAATTTTAAAGGGAACATCAATCTACTGTCTGAGCTTTAAAATTATTTACACAAGTATATTTTGCATATTACTTGATTTGCTCGATTGATTTCTAACAACTCATTTATCTCACATGAAAAAGTTCAGTGCTCAAAAGGAATATAGCATGTCAAATTTAAGATACGTTACTTACGTATGTTTTATTTATTAGAGCATTTTGAAGATGCATTCAACAGACTTACCTGAAAAGGAATAAAAATAATATGTCAGAACAACAACATAATTTGAAAAAATAAACAGTTTCATTTCTTTTATAGCAATAAATTTCACATTAAAACCAAGAATAAAAATAAATTTTATTTTTTAAGAAGTACTTTTTAAACTTTGAAAATAAATTTCAAACATAACATTTTACGAACCCCGCAATGAATGTGTAATCTCACCTGCATAGGCTTCTTCATGACACTTGCTTCCATCGTTTGTTAATGAAATAAGAAAAAACATATTTGTGTTAACACATGGTTACATAGTCGAAAAAAAAAACGCAGAAAGTGATAACCCGTTGCCACACGTTTCTCAACAGTGTATTGGTATCCAGAAATAGTAGTGTAAAGTTAATAAGTTAATGATCAATATTTCAATAAAAACTATACAGTTGAACTCTTCCGTAGCGTCATTAAAGATTTGAAATAATAATTTGATATTGCAACTAAGCTATAGTTACACTACCGTGTTTGTTTGTTTGCGATGTTACTTACGTAACCGAACATGTCGTCTACTTCATGCGCAATCTCCAGAAGTTTCCCGCCACAATATGGATCCTCATCAGAAGGAGGTGACTTCTGAGAACCGAACACCTCTCGGAAAATTCTACCGGATGCCGAAGGGACTTTGGGAAAAAGAGATTTAATGTGCACGTACACCACATGTCAACGGTGTTCTCCAATAATACATCGGAATCGAACCTACAACCTTTAGGTTATCACTCTAACCTCTTAACCACTGAATTAGCACTGCCTCATATGACGCATGTTAGGCATTGAATATATGAATAAATTTCATGGATGATTTGTGTTATGGCAAGCCTATACGAAGATCATCATCACACGAGGGGGTGCCTTGAGCGGTGGTCTTTTTAAGAGGTTCTAACTCGTATTCACGTTACATCTGGAGAGAATCGCGGCCTCACCATGGCACAGTGGTTATGCCACTGAAAATGGTAGATGGCCGAAGTGTGAAGGTGCCGGGTTCGGGTCCCATCGCGCGGCTGTCGATCTAACGGTCTGAAGTTTTGATAGGTTTTCGCCAGATGTAACGTGAATACGTGTTAGAACCCCTTAAAAAGTCCTCCTATCAGGCACCCCCCATGGCAGATCGCTCTAGTGTAGCGTTGCCATAGTCACACACAACCACTGGAGAGAATCGCCCAAAACTCCAGACTTTTAGATCGCGCGTAGGTCCGAACACGGGACCTTCACACTTCGGTTATCTACTATGTCCAGTGTCTTATCCACTCGGCAACAGCGGGGCCCTGAATATTAAGTGAAACACCTATAAGTGACCACGTCTATTTAGCAACTCCCTCCTCCAACGACAAATTTTTTAAGGCACCGATTTTTTTACCCTATCTATTTACTATTCAAAGGACCTCTAGAAGAGGCCACACAACTCTCTCTATGTGACCGGTCCCGGTTCCCTCTCTGAAAATGTTCTTGCATTTTTCAAAAAGTACATCAAACATACACACTAAGCACAAATCTTATAGGTTAGAGAATAGACATGTCTAAGAAGCCAGTGATTTTGCTGTTGGAGAAGTGCACTGATGTGATAGAGTCACGCGAAAAAAGAAATTCGGAGAAGAAGTTGGTGGTTACCTTTGGTTGTGGGGAAAACCTAGGGGAAAATACAAAAAGCAAATTTTAAAGCAAATAGATTTTATTAAGTCAGATTCAAAATGCGTGAAGAATATCAGGATAAATGCTCTTTTGACAGATGTAAAAAGTAGAGTAGAGTACTCCCGGAGAGGGAAAAAAACTGAAATTTCTAAATATTTTATTAAATTTAAAATTTGAAAATATGTTGGTTGATTGTATATGTATTAGAATGCAATGTAATAAGTAGTGGCGTAACCAGGATTTTTTCAAGGGGGGAGAGGGTTCGTTTTTCCGATTACTTATATACAAACACACACACGCACACACACACACATACATATATATAGATAGATAGATAGATAACTCGGCTGTTCGAGCCTCGTCAGGGGAGACACCCCCTGAACCCCCCCAATTTTTTAGTTTCATTATTGCCATATTAAAACGATATCAATTGACTATGCCATTTTATCTTTCGTGTATTTCGCTTGTTAACCCTATGTTGAAAATTTTTATGATCGTAACCTATTTATAGAAAAATACATGCGATGCATATTCTACAGCTTACGAAATATTGTAACAATAGATTAAAGCTGTTGTGAACTAATAGTATTTAAATATATGTAAAAAATACATGTGATGCATATTCTACAGCTTACGAAATATTGTAACAATAGATTAAAGCTGTTGTGAACTAATAGTATTTAAATATATTTAAAATTATGTCGCATACGGGTCGTTATTTAAAATTATGTCGCATACGCATTTTCGGGACACATTTTTCGGACAATTTTCAATAAAGGAGGGAGAGATAAAATGACATAGTCATTCATAATCAAAAAGTAAAACACAATGAATATTATTGCATTATATATATATATATATATATATATATATATATATATATATATATATATATATAACATACACACACACACGTGAGTGAGCGTGGTTCAATCACCCAAGTTCACGCTTTCCATAACAAATTACTTTTCTAAAAAAACTACTTTCAATTGGTGGATCCAGAGGGGGGGAGCGCCCAGCACCAGCGCTCAGAATCGAACTCGTCCGTAGGTCAGCACGTTACCTCAGCGCTGTGATCGTCTTGCTCTGGTTTGCTTTAAAAGTAAACTGACTGCTGCAAAAGTTAGTTCTGGCATAACTTGTTTTGGAAACTTAAATTTTTTTTGGAGTATTTTTTAAAGGGATGAAAAATACCATAATTAATAAATATAAATTAAAAATCTTAAATCTTTTGTTCCCACATGAATTATTTTCAGGGGATAATGTGCTGTTTTATTTCAGTATTCATCCGTTTTATTTAAGTATTCGTCCGGCGACTGGTCACAAAAAAACTTCACTGTGACCACACAGTGGAGTCACATCACTCACAAGTCCCAATGTGACTAGTATGTGATAGTTCTGTGATAATTGTGACCCTCTGTGACGTCACAGCGACTCTTTTGTGACCATCTTGTGACGCATGCGCGCGAAGTCCCAAATGAAGATTTCCTTTCCCCGTAAATATTTTACGCCGAAATGTGGGTTATGTTTCCGAAGTCGTGACTTCGAGTAGAGCATCGGTAGGTTACGCTATACTTTCGGAAACCTTTCTGCTATAAGTATGTAACGTTTCTGAATTTTTTTACTGTGGTCTTAGAGACCGATTTTTCGTGGAACGGGAAAGAGTTTACTCCCAAGAATTTCCATTGCATTTCATATCCGTGCCGCATAACGCCTCTGCTCAGCTCATACTTTGAGAAACATGCCAAGCCAAGCACCCGGCGCGAGGCAACTTAATTTAGAATACATCTCCTTTCACGCAAAAGCTAACACCTTCGCCCCTTTGTGCACCCTTAACACACTGCATTCTTAACAAACCAAGGGAATTTGATCGAAAGAGAAATAACACCTCTCACACACACACACACACTACTCTCAAAAAAAAAAAAAAAACAACTTTCCGCAAAATATAAAAAAACCTGGAACGCAAAAACTTAAATTACATCTGCATACCAGCCCGCCAGTGTATTTTCCCTTCACACATAAAGAGAGCAAACTTTTAGCAGACGCGTAAAAAAAAGAAGTAAAACTGCGAAAATTGCAGGGGGCTTTATGTCAGTGAAGAAACGAAAGAAGAGAGAAAAGACAGACAAGGCTGGGTTACTCTGCTTCTTCACCACCACCACTCACTACTCGAGGGAAGTGGAGGGCAAATTGCATTTCCCGAACAGGTACCTTTGCAAATTGAACCAAGGGCTCCCTAGAGTATGTGCGCTAAAAAAAAAGGGGGGGGGAGAAATAATACAGGACTGGTCTTTTTCTCGGGATAAGCTGGAATTAAGGATAGTGCTGAATTGGCAGCTAGTGACATGTTTGGACGCTGAAAGGAGTTTATAAGAATTTGTTTTTGTATTTTGGAGATTTCAATACAAATGCTTTTGTGTTCCTTCAGAGTAAAGAATAAAATAATAGCTGCTAAATATTTGTTAGATATTTATTTATTATTGTATTTTAGAGATATAACGAGTTCAGGTGGGATACACTGAAAAAATTCCGTTACTTTTATCCGCACGTTGTGCTATAGTTACTTGTAACTGCAGCGCTGTCGATACAAGTTAGGCTGCACTTACCTGTATCTACAGCTCTGTAGATGCAAGTTCCTTTGTGCTGTAATTACTTATCACTACAGCGCGGTAGATACAACTTACTTTGCACTGTATTTATTACAAGTACGGCACAAGGTGTGGATAAATGTAACAAAATTTTTTGTTGTGTATGTTGGGAGACCAAATAATGATGAACCATAGAAAAAAAGTTAAATTTAGCTAATTTTTTTAAGCTGTTTTTGTTTTGATGAATGATTTTGCTGAACTAAAAATAAAATTTCTTTAGTATTTTTTTTAACTATACAAATTTTGCTAACACAACGAAATTATATTTAAAATAGCACCAACTAAGTTTTAGTTGAACGAACAGAATTTAGTTGAATTTGTAAAAAAAATAACATTTACCGTATGCTTTATATTATAAAAAGTTTATCAGAATTTTAATAGCAATACTACTACTACTACTACTAATAATAATAATAATTTGAGATCGTTTGATGAATACCGAGCAATGTATGCGGAAGTTTATTCAGAACAAACTATAAGATAAACTTACTTAGAAATGAAGATTTGTATGAATAAAGTAGCTTAAATACAAATCTAGTATCCATAGTTATGCATATTTAAAACTACGAATTTTAAAAATTATGGTTGTAGATTTGAAATCCTCACAGATTTTAAAATTGCTAATTTTAGCTTTATAACCAAACTGAGGAATTGCATTTTCCTTCCGTTTGTATACAATCTCCTAACTTCACTCGAGGATAAGCTTTTTGCATTCAAAGCCAAAATTTATTTTTAAAAAAGAGAAAGTATTTTATTTAATAAGTGACTCGTAAAATAATCATCATTACGAGTGCCATGTCTTCAAAATGTTTTATGAACCGCGAAAAAAATATTATGAAACTTATTATGCGTTCTCCTGATAAACATTAAAGTAAATTTCAGCATACAATTCAGGTTTTTGGCGTTATTAACATTATGAAAATTTATTGTAAGTTAAAGAAAGAAAAACACGAAATAATTGTGAAATTATATGTAAAATCACAAAAATATTTCCTAACATTTAACGTTTCAATAAATCTCAAAATTAATTCTAAAAAATATTTGTAATGTATTTTTAAATAACCGAAAGGGAAACTGAAGTACTAAATTAAAAACTGGAAAATAGAAACGTTTAAAAAATTTGTAAATAAGTTTGATTGTAAAAATGACTTAAATATTAATTTATTATCTAGATTGATTTACATTGTTCTATTTCAATGCATATGTGTAAATGATGAATTCATGATTTTGGGGCAATTATTTATGAAACAATTAATCTCTTTTTAAACTTAAAAGAATTTAAAAAGAAAAAAAAAAGAAAATAGGAAAAGAAAAAAGTTAAAGAAAGGAACAGTCATAATTAACAACGAATAGCAGAATGTATTTTATACAAAATTACAAAATTACAAAGCCACGAGTCTAAAACTTTGCATCGTCGAAATGCAACAGACATTCGCTCAATTCATTTTCAATTCAAAATGGACGTACTGGGTACCCCTGGGAAATCCTGTACAGGAGCAAAGAGATTGCAAGAAAGAAATCACTTAAACACGTGATTCTTGTACTTCTCCCAAACATTAAATCACTCTGCTTGTATCACGTCCAAAACCGTTTTAGACAGAGAACTCTTTACAAATTGTCTTCTGCAAGAAAACGTACAGAAAATATTTGGGTCACGATATTTTCTCTTGTTTCCGATTGATGTATATATATCGTGGAAATGTCATTTTTTTATTTTGTCAAATTACTAAATTTTAGTTATTTTGGTAGAAAATAAAAGACATTTTTTTAAAAAAGGAAACTTCATATTATTCTCAATATTCCGAAAAGAACTCATTTTAAAAGCGTCATTCAGCCACACTTTAAGTCCAGGTAAACCTGACCAGTGGCCGAGAGCACAGCGCTCTCAACTGGGAGACGGAAGTTACCTGGTTCAAACCCTTGTCGTGTCCGTCAACCTATCCGTTCGGAGTTTTCCGTGGTTTTCTCCGAAACTTCGCGTAAATGCGGGTTAAGACCCCTTAGAAAGTCTCCCACGGAGGGTCCTCCCCCCTCGGCTTAGATCCCTCATGTAGACAATCGGTCGTATTCAACAAATCAAAATCAAATTAAGTCAAGGTTCGATTCCCAGCAAGGTCTTGGACATTTGTGATATTATTGGTAGGGGTAATGATAGCCGCCCGGAAGGTGCCCCTGCACAATAATCCTCACGTGTCTGAACCCCACCCCCTCGGCCAAGGCTTTGAAGAGCCAGTACCGCAATCAGTGGCGGCTCGTCATTAGGGGGCCACAGTGGCCAGGCACCATCCATTAACCACCGTCTAAATCATAACTTCCTCCAATTGTGTAACGCAATTTTTTAATAATTTGACTTTATTGAAAAAATGCACGCATTTTATTCTATTTTAATACTATCTATAAAAAAGCACTTAAAAAAACGATATAATTATGATTTTTCCCTATCTAAACCATGTACGGGCCATGGGCTTGTTTGCCCTGAACTTGGCGTCTTTTCTCCGTTTACTGGGTTTACATATTTGGCATTGAGCACAAATCCATATTTACACGGCATTAAATTGTCTTCTAAACGGATTGTTTTCGGGCCCAGATCTTCGGGCCCTCGCAAGATGATCTACCTATACGACAGCACGGAGAAATTTCGCCAATCGGTAGCTATTGGCGAAATTTTCTGCTCAGTAGGAAGTCATTTTTTATTTGCGTGATGGTATTTTTGCAGTGCAATAAGATTTTTTTTCTGTTTTGTTTCTTTAATTTACGAAATACAATGTGTAAATGTATTTTATATGCTAATATTGATTTGAAAATAAATAAATAATTTAAAAATTACGAGCAAGTAGCTAGAAAGGACATAAATACAAAATAAAAATTAAATGTGGCTTTTTGATAAGTAATAGAGCAAAGTTTTCAGTATTGATATCTTTGGCTTTATGTACTTACATAATTAGGTAAAAAATAGCTTAAGTTTTATAATAATTTTGATAATCATTGGCATTTTGAAAATTTTGAAGTGCTTACACTGTGTGCACGGGGATAGGTTGCTCTATATGTACATATATTTTCCCAATTTTAAAGGGCACTATTTTTTTTTTTTTTTCGGGGCCCCACCACTGAAACAGGTCATGAGGTGCTACTGGTCAGAACATTTAAAACAATACATAAATAAATGAGAATAATTAAGCAATAATAAACTAAAACTTGTCCGAGACGAAATTTGCATAAAACAGAAATCGCCTTAAACAGGAAAAAAGTTTGAAAAGTTGTTTTTCATATTTTTGTACATAATCATAAAAATTTTCAAAAGGATCCTGTAAACGGTGCAGATGTTATTACGCTTTTTCTGCTTTTTATTCTTTTTGAACTTTTGAATCTTCTTGGAGTAATGGCTGTAATATATTTACATTGAAGTGGTTTCCCGGAATGGTTATAGAGTGAGCCAGGGATCAGCGAAACTGTATAGTTTTGCTGATCGTTTTTTGATATTCGTTTTTCCATCGATTCCGCTATTATAGTTTGTTTACTTTAGTAATTAGTTTACACCAGTCACGTTTTCATTTGTCTGCTCTAAATGAAATAAAATATGACTTTACAATAAACCTCGATACAACGATACTCAAGGGAACCAATAAAATTATCGTTCTAGAGGGATGTATCGTTACATCTAGTGGAGATTATATTGTATGAAAATTCCGCGGGACAGCACAATTTTATCGTTATAGAGGGATTTATCGTTATATCGAGTATCGTTATAGTGAGGTGTTACTGTATCTGTCATTTTCGTTCTAATTTAAATACAATAAAAGAAATTTGAAACACAATGATTTTAGTGCAAGTTTTGAAAACCACGAATGTTTAAGTATAAAATCCCTCACATGTAATTTTCGCGTATGAATCTCATGCATTTCAAAAATCAACAGACATTCATCCCCAAATCATATTCAACTCAAAATAAACGCACTGAATACCTCTGGGGAAATTGAATATAGGAGTATCGAGATTGTACAGGAAAAAATCGCTTAAACACGTGATTGTAGTAAATTTTTTCTAAACATTAAATCGTTCTGTTTGTATCTCGTCAAAAATCGTTCTCGATAGAGAACTACGAAATTGTTTTCTGTAGTAAGACAGGATGAAAAAAAAAAATATATATATATATTTCACCCAGGATATTTCCTTTGTTTGTGGTTCTGATACAAATGTATCGTGAAATTGTACTTTTATTTTAACTAAACTATAAGATTCTTGTTATTTTGATGGAAAAATCTATGATTTCAAATTTCTCGAAGTATTATCTCATTTTTATTCCTAGGAGAGAAAATAAATTTATTGAATATTATGGATCTCCATTATTATCCTTGTTTTATTTTATTATCATTACTCTCTAACTGAGTGGTTCTCAAGCTTTTTTGAAATTGGAGTGCAATTGAAAAGCCATAAATAATTGCATGCGACTGTATATGATTTTCTGAGCAGTTGTAATAGTTCAGTAAAATACTATAAAAATATGTTATTTTACTACGCTTATTCAAAAACAAAAATATTGGTTGAAAAACAAAAATATTTCATCCAGGATACTTCCCTCGTTTGTGGTTCTGATTAAAATTTATCGTGAAACTCTATTTTTATTTTAACTAAACTACAAAATATCTGTTATTTTGATAGAAAATACAATGATTTCAAATTTCTTGAAGTTTTATTTTCATTGCTAGTATAGAAAATAAATTTACAGAACATTATGTGTATCTACATTATTATACTTAAATTATATTTTATTATTATTACTCTATAACTTAGTGGCTCTCAAACTTTTTTGAAGTTTGAGAGCCATTAAAAATCAAAAAATAATTATATGCAAACTGTATACAAACTTCTGAGAAGTTATAATAGTTAAAAAGATACAACTGTAAAAATACTGTAAAAATATTTTTTTTACTACACTTGTTCAAACGAAAACGCAGTTTTTTTTTTGTTTGTTTACAGCAGTTTAATTATTCTTTATACGATGTGGATTTGGAAGCGTTTTATTATTGATGCAGTAGACATGATTTATCACATTTGCTTTTAACTCCATTATAAAGTAAAACATATCGTAAGTGAGGCCCATTCAAACGGCAACGGAACGTCAAAGCAGATAATATGATTTAAATTTGGGTGTCAGGAGTTCAGCTTAATGCCTTTGTCGGGGCTCGCATTTCAGCACCTTATCGCTAACGTGATCTATCGTTTCAATCCCGCCAAACCCATTAGGAAGGTTCCTCACCTCCAGACTTCCGCGCGGGCACCGAAACATCAACAGCCATCCCGATTCCGCTATTAACTGCAACTTCCACTCTTCCTTCGGCACCAGCCCCGTAAACCTATTAATAAAGAATATGCCTCCGCTTGGGGGGGAGGAAACAAAACGCACGAATATTTATTAAAAGGATTCCAGACAACAGCCAGCTAGCTCACCCCACCCCGTAAATTTACGGGCACACTGCGTTTTAATTAGTTTAATTAAGTAGCTATCGTAAAAGACCCTCCCCGTTCCCCCCCCCCCGCTTCCAGTACCAAAAGGTGCTATCGACCCACTCATAAACAACCTAATCATTATTTCTGCCCACTTTATGAGTTATCGGAGTTACACCAGAGCCAGGAAACTGCCCAAGCTTCTTCCCTGCCTGCTCTCTCTGTTTCCAAGGTGGTTTCGTGATTAGTTATTTTTACTTTCTTTTTTATGTGTATGTTGTACTCTTTCATTCAACCCATTGTAGTCCGGGACAATATTCTTTACTACAACTCTGGTGTATTTAATATTCCCCTGAGTCGGGTAAAAGGAAAGGTCTTTTTATTAAGCCCCCCGCCCTCCCTCCTGCATTTCTACAATTAGGGCACACGCGTCGTTAAAAGAGAAAGAGGGGGGGAGAGGTCCCTTGTTTTATGTTTTCCGAAGGGAGGAGAGATCCTCCCCCCCCCGTCTTTTTGAGGGGGAGGGGGACTGAATGGTAATGACTGTGAAATTAAAACGAACCTCAATGCATAATGAGATAAGAAGTTGGTCCGGGAGTTTTAAGAAATTGAATAAGCCTCGCTAGGATGAAGCCACTGTGAAGTGGGGGTATTAATGAAGTTATAAAATTATGGAATGCAGTTACGCGGGGGTGAGGGGGGTAGAGCGTAGTTCAGAGAACCAGGATGAATTAATTAATCGTGCGTTCAAAGAGTTAGCGAGAATGTATTTATGACTAATATACATTTTTTTTTCTTTTGTCAGATTTGTCTGCTTTTTACTGCTCACGCGATAAGCATATCGATTGGCAGAGCGAAACGTAAGACTGTAATGTTCGTTTTATAGTATAATGCAGCTAAGTCTACTTTTAACAGATTTTTTATTGTGGAAATGAGCTTGCAGTGACCTAGTCAGTTGGAGATTGTTTCTTATCTATACACCTAAGTGAATCTTGGTCAGCACAAGGGAGGGTGAATACCGCTCCCGATTGGACTTCTGTGGGGCCATGTTACGCTAAATAAAGCTAGCCACCTACCATGTGCCTCCATGATATCAGGTTGTAACGAAAGTTTTCCGCCATATCTGCCTGAAAAACTAACTTCTAACTCCTTAGATAACTGTTTTTGAACTTTCGGTACCAAACCTGCACAGTGCACAGTGTCACACGATACAACAATAGTACTTAAAGCTGTACTCATAATTCGTTGATATTATGTAGCTGACTTTTTGCAACACAACTGGAAGTAAATGATGGTTCTAATCCTCTAGAGTGATAGTTCCATTTGAGACACCTTATACTTAATGATAACTATATTTTTTACAGATTTCACAACACAGTGTTATAAAGTAAACCTCTTTCTTTCAAATGCCAAAAATCATTCGACAAAATATGAGCAAATACTCCAACGAGAACTGTGTGCTGACGAAGTTTGCAGTGGCGCGAAACTTTCGTTACAACCTAATAATATGGCCAACGCTTAGAGACCCTTTCAGTGGCGACACAACAAGTGCCCAGCCTTATAAAAAGTTACTGTGGGAACAGTTTTTGCTTAGTAAAAATCTGTCTTTATTGGTGAAATGGTGAAATAAAAGGTTTTTTTCAAGGACGGGTAAATTAATTCAACGCACCGTAAATTTATAAAATCAGGAAATATTTCCGCTTAGTAAAAGGTTCGTAAACAAAACTTTTAATGAATTTCTGGATTCTGTGACTTTCTCGCCCGTTGAATACAGTGTTTATTCAACGAATTTAGAGAAAATTATTTCGGCCCCTTGAAATTTCGTTTAAAAAGCTTTGCTGCATTTTCTTAGCTAAACAAAAAAATAATTCTGATCTCCTCTTTTTCTCTCTCTTTCTGTCTATCTCGTTGTATTTAAACTAACTGTCACATGGAATGGTCAGTGAGTTTTCCTTTGTACTATATAAGTAATAGCTTTTCATCCCTTGAGTGGGTCGACAAAATGAGGACCAGGCTTGCTTGGGGTCAAACACTGGGGGCTTCGCGTCAGGCTGACCACCTGGCCGAGTCATATGCATCCGCACCCCAGAGCCCGTGGTCGCGAAGGCGCGGTTGGGCAGCTCAGGCCTTGACTTCGGGGCTGTTGCGCGTATATTTGACTTGACTATGTA
Organism: Cheiracanthium punctorium; assembly: GCA_038373885.1. NCBI lineage: Eukaryota > Metazoa > Arthropoda > Arachnida > Araneae > Cheiracanthiidae > Cheiracanthium > Cheiracanthium punctorium. Next base: position 504,921 of record JAWZYV010014772.1, read on the forward strand.
AGTAGCACATTCGTATATTTTTATTATAAGAAATAATTTTGATTTTAAAAAGAATAAATGCGTTTCCCGTAGCATTATCGTATAGATATATAAGAACATCTTACTAAGGAAATGGATATCATAAACATAAAATTATGCATCAGAAATCGACGGTTTTCATAAAATGGCTTTTAAACAATTTATTCAATATTTTATGTTTTAAAGATTTATTGTGTCATCAAATATTAGAAAGAATTTACTATGCTTTCAGAAATATTTCAGCATATGCCATCAACAGCAAAAATTAGACGGCTTGCTACTTAAAGTCTTAGAAAACGGCACAGCTTTTTATTAATAATACGACTAGCTAATTTTTAAACTTACTTTAAAACAAATTTATGATATCCATTATGTATTTTTCTCATTTATACTGTAAATGATGTCACAATCCTTACTAATCTATGTTGAATCCGAAAATCATTTCATTAGTACAAAAGCGCGATATAGGGTTTCTCTAAACCTAATTATTTTAGAAAAGTCCAAAAAATCTTCACAGCAGTCTCTAAAACAATTGCTACTTTTTGTTCCATTTAAACAAAAGAACTTCCTCCATCGAAAGAACAAAAATTGGAAGAGACCAATATAAATTACTTAATTCTTTCCTAATCAGCGGACCATTTACACACTTCCTTGCACATGAAAAGCGCTTGATATTCTCTCCCGTTTTTTACATTTATCTGGAAGAACTATTTTTTTTTAAAAAGGGGCGCACACTGTCAACTTAATTTCGACTCCTTCCAAATGTGTTCTTTTATTCCTTTTCAAAATCAAGAGTTTGCCTTTCACCCGTCCGCCGTAATAAAAGGCACGCGCGCCTCCTTCACCCCCTGCGGACCTCCTCCGGAAAGAAAATACAAGGGAAATGGGGCAGGAATTTGCATTGTCTGAATTCGATATTGTATTAGCGGAAAAGTTCTTCTCATGGGAGTTGTGAGCGGCCCGCTTGCTGAAAAGTGGTGTAAAGGGCTTTCTATTTCGAACATTAAACTTACTAGCTTGAGAATGTTTTACTCTTATTTAAACTGGACATTGCCGACCAATGTCCCAGTGGATTAGACACTGAAGATTAGGAGATGTCTGGAGTGTGCTGGTCAGGGGTTCTAGTTTCTCGCGCAGATGTCAACCTAACGGTCTAGAGTTTTGGGTGGCGTGTTCCAGATGCCACATGAATACATGTCACAACCTCTTAAAAGATGCTCCGCCCAAAGCATACTTTTATTAGGCAGGCAGGCCTGGTGTTGCTTGCTTTAACACAAAACTAACTGACATGGACATCGCTTATACAAAGTTGACATCATGACTGAAGCCTAAAAGCTGTAAAGGAAGAACTTCTAAAAATACCGTTCAGTACTCGTTGTTATATTTTAAGAATCTGTATCACAATACATTTTTTTAAAAGTATTCTGCGACAGATTATAGTAAATTTTTGAATTTTTGAATTAAATATAGACTGTACATCACCAGAAGTCCATTTCTGTGATTGAAAATTACAGAAACGAAAAAGGGTGTTGTACATTTTTTTGAAATTTTATAAATCTGTCTGAAATACAAATTATTTTTCGTTATGCACGCTGCACCCATATGCAAATTATTTTTTGTTCACCATACTAGGCAGTGTGACTTGAAAACCTCTATTTTGATGCACGATAATATTTATAAAAGAATCTTGTACTACGATGTAGTTACTCATTGTTGAAACAATATTAATTACATTGGAAATAATATCGCAAGCGTTACTAATCTATATTGATTCAGAAATCCATTACATTAGTTCTAAAGGACCATACATACATTTACTTTACACCTAACTACTTTAGAAAAGTCCAAAACATCTTTACAGTAGTCTCTAAAACAATTGCTACTTTTTGTTCCATTTAAACAAAAGAACTTCCTCCATCAAAAGAACAAAAATTTGAAGAGACCAATTTAAATTACTTAATTCTTTCCTAATCAGCGGACCATTTACCCACTTCCTTGCACATGAAAAGCCCTTGATATTCTCTCCCGTTTTTTAAACTTATCTGGAAGAACTATTTTTTTAAAAAAGGGGCGCACACTGTCAACTTAATTTCGGCTCCTTCCAAATGTGTTCTTTTATTCCTTTTCAAAATCAAGAGTTTGCCTTTCACCCGTCTGCCGTAATAAAAGGAACGCTTTTTCTCCTCCTTCACCCCTTGCGAAACTCCTCCGGAAAGAAAATACAAGGGAAATGGGGCAGGAATTTGCATTGTCTGAATTCGATATTGTATTAGCGGAAAAGTTCTTCTCATGGGAGTTGTGAGCCGCCCGTTGGCGGAAAAGTGGTGTAAAGTTCTTTCTATTTCGAACATTAAACTTACTAGCTTGAGAATGTTTTACTCTTATTTAAACTGGACATTGCCGACCAATGGCCCAGTGGATTAGACACTGGGCCATTGGGAGATGTCTGGAGTGTGCTCGTCTGAGATTCTAGTTTTTTGTGCGGATGTCGATCTAACTGTCTGGAGTTTAGGGTGGCTTTCTCCAGATGCAACGTGAACACATATCACAACCTCTTAAAGCGTCCTCCGTCGAAAGCATCCCCTTAATAGGCAGGTAGGCTTCGTGTAGCTTGCTATAACACAAAACTAACTAACATGGACATTGCTTACACAAAGTTGACGTCATGACTGAAGCCTAAAAGCTGTAAAGAAAGTATTTCTAAAAATACCGTTCAGTACTCGTTATTATATTTTAAGAATCTGTATCACAATACATTTTTTATTTTGTTTTCTAAGTATTCTGCGACAGCTTATTGTAAATTTTTGAATTTTTTTAGTTAAACATAGACTGTACATCACCAGAAGTCCATGGCTGTGATTGAAAATTACAAAAACAAAAAAGAATACTGTAATTTTTTTTTTTGAAATTTTATAAATCTGTTTGAAATACAAAATATTTTGCTTTATGCATGCTGTAACCAGATGCAAATTATTTTTTGTTCAGCATACCAGGCAGTGTGACTTGAAAACCTCTATTTTGATGCACGATAACATTTATAAAAGAATCTTGCACCACGATGTAATTACTCATTGTTGAAACAATATTAATTACATTGGAAATAATATCGCAAGCCTTACTAATCTATATTGATTCAGAAATCCATTACATTAGTTCAAAAGGACCATACATACATTTACTTTACACCTAATTACTTTAGAAAAGCCGAAAACACCTTCGCAGCACTCTCTAAAACGATTGCTACTTTTTGTTCCATTTAAACAAAAGAACTTCCCCCATCAAAAGAACAAAAATTTGAAGAGACCAATTTAAATTACTTAATTCTTTCCTAATCAGCGGACCATTTACCCACTTCCTTGCACATGAAAAGCGCTTGATATTTTCTCCCGTTTTTTAAATTTATCTGGAAGAACTATTTTTTTTAAAAAGGAGCGCACACTGTCAACTTAATTTCGGCTCCTTCCAAATGTGTTCTTTTATTCCTTTTCAAAATCAAGAGTTTGCCTTTCACCCGTCCGCCGTAATAAAAGGAACGCTTTTGCGCCTCCTTCACCACCCTGCGAACCTCCTCCGGAAAGAAAATACAAGGGAAATGGGGCAGGAATTTGCATTGTCTGAATTCGATATTGTATTAGCGGAAAAGGTTCTTCTCATGGGAGTTGTGAGCGGCCCGTTGGCTGAAAAGTGGTGTAAAGGACTTTCTAGTATTTCGAACATTTTACTTATAAGCTAGAGAATGTTTTGCTCTTACTTAAACTGGACATTGCTGACCAATGGCCCAGTAGATAGCACACTGAATACTGGGAGACGGCTGAAGTGTGCAGTTTTAAGGCTCTGTTTTTTCGGGCGGCTGTTGATCTAATGGTATGGAGTTGGGGGTGGCTTTCTCCAATTGCAACGAAATTACATTACATGTCACAACCTCTTAAAAAGTCCTAGAGATAGACCTCGTGTAGCTTGCTTTAAGCAAAATCTAACTGACATGGACATATAATTATATACATAGTGACCGTAAAGAATGAAGCCTAAAGGCTGTGAAAATGTATTTTTAAAAGTACTGTTCACTACTCGATTATATTTTATGAATCTATGTAACAATAAGTTTTTCATTTTGATTTTTTAAGAACCCCGTGACAGATTATACACTAAAACCTTGATACAACGAAGCTTAAAAAAATTATCGTTCTAGAGGACGTATCGTTACATCAGAGAAGATTATATTGCATGGAAATTCCAAGGTACCACAAAATTTTATCGTTATTGCGGGATTTATCGTTGTACCGAGTACCGTCTTAGTGAGGTTTTACTGTAGTATATTTTCAAATTTTTCAATTAAATATAAACTGCATAAACTTACAGAAACTTAACGAAAGTTTCAGAATACTTAAAGAATTGTAAATTTTTTTGAAACAGATTCGTCAGTGTATTTTATATAAATCTGTATGATGCAAAGTACTTTTTATTCACGATACTAGGCAGTGTGGCTGGTAAACCTCTGTTTTGATGCACAATAAGATTTTTAAAAGGATCCTGCACCACGATGTCATTACTCGTTGTTGAAACAATATGTATTCAAATACTTTATTAGCCAAAATGTACTAACAAAATGGACCTAGAACATCGGAATAGAATTGTTTGGTTTCTCAGAACGAACATGGAAGGAAAATGGTAATTAATATTTCTTGTGACGGAGTGAGTGTTATCTTTACAATGTTTCTTTCAACAAAAAAATTAAAGTTGTATAATTTTTTGCAGTTTCTTTTTAGCGAAGAATTAAAAGAACTCAATACTGTGATGAAAAAAAGAATGACTGTAATGGACTTATTCACCGAATACTTGACTCGAGGATTAATTCTAAAATGCGTGTTAAAGTCAGCAGTAAGGTATTTTACCGATCACTTTAACACAAGAGTTTTTTTTTCAGCAACAATTTGTTTGTTTGCCAGGAGAGGACAGCTCGCGTCACTGAATGTGTCGCTTACAGCTACATATACGTCCTTCCCGGAATTTCCCGCCACAATTTGGAACCTCATCAGAGGATGGGGGACTTCTGAATATTGGCACTCCTGGAAAACTGCTAGCGACCGTAGAGATGACTTTCGGAACCACGGATTTTACGTGCACGTATACCGCATGTACACGGTGGTCTTTAGTGGTACGCCGGTATCGAACCCGCACCCTTCCGGTTACGAGTCCAACGCCTTAACCACTGGGCTCCCACGGCCCCAAACACAATAATTTGGATTAATTCGCTTGACAAGATATGTTAAAGTTAGCAGTAAGATATTTTACCGATGGCACTAACACAAGAGTTTGGATTAATTTACCTGACCAGCATTAGGTGAATAAGGCCGATTGAATGGTAAAAAATTTTGGAAACACAGGTTGGTTACAAATGAATCTCCCAAACTTGAAAGACTATATTTATTAACCCTTTGCGGTCGTCTGCCTGCTATAAGCCATCAAAGTTTTTATTTTATCGTTCTGGTAGTGTATCTACTCTCCGCAAACAAAATATTTTTACTATTCCAGTGGTACGTCTATTCTCAGCCTTGTACATCAACTGTATTACTATTGCCATATTCAGTGTCTTATACACTCGGCCATGGGGGAGTCCTATTTCATTTTCAATAAGAATTGCATCGTATTCTCAATATTGATATTGATTAGACTTATTTTAAAACTTCTTTTTAAACTCCAATGAATTGACTTATTTCCTGTCTATAAAGCAATCGCATTACTTTTTCTCTTAAATTGAAACAAAAGAACTTCCTTCCCCATAAAAAAAGAACAAAAAGTCTGAGGGCACCATTTTAAATTATTTAATTCTTTTCTAATCAGCGGACCATTTACGCATTACCTTACGCACAAAAGCCCTTGATATTTTATTTTTTTTCATTTTTAAACGTTGAACTATTTTTTAAAAAAGGATCGCAAACAGTCAACTTAATTTCAGCACCCTCCAAATGTGTTCTTTTATCCCTTTTCAAAATCAAGAGTTTGCCTTTCACCCGTCTTCCGTAATAAAAGGAACGCTTTTGCGCCTCCTTCACCCCTGAGAACCTCCCCCGGAAAGAAAATACAAGGGAAATGGGGCACGAATTTGCATTGTTTGAATTCGATATTGTATTAGCGGAAAAGTTCCTCTCGTTGGAGTTGTGAGAAGCTTGTTCAATTTAAAAGTGAAGTAAAGGAATTTCCATTTAACGCTTTAAAGCTTAATGGGGAAATCGGGGATACGTATTCTTCTAATTTCGAAAGAACACTCCTTATGCATTGTTATCGCAGTAAATAAAATGTAAATGCCGTGAAAAATGCATTATTAAAAATGTTGCTCGATATTCATCAATATATATTTTATAAATATGTTTCACATAATACTCTACATATATTTCATTGTCCTTTAACCCTACTAATATTATAAATGCCAATGTTTGCACGTATGCTCATTACTCTCGAGCAGAAACGGTTTGGCGGATTTGGATGAAATTTGCAATAAAGACAGTTAAACTCCTGGATTAACATATAGGCTACTTTTTATTGCACGAAAAAAAAAAAAAACAATGTTCCTATAATATACAAAAAAAAACTATATTTTATAAAAAAAAAAAATACAATTGAGATTTTATTTTACTTAGCAGTCGACAGATATCAAATTTCTAGAATGCGCAGTTTTTAATAAATAAAACCATTTTATTGTCTGCCACGCCTGGATAAAGAATACAACTGAATAACATTTTCCTTCCGACGTGGATTTATAAGCGGTCTTTGGTCCAAGCATACAAATCCGAAATACATGTAACGCAAACAAACAAACAAAAAAACAAGTTTTTGAAACTTTCATTCAGTTCGAACTGTTGATTTTTCTGTGGATCTTTTTCCCCATTGTATTTCTATTGTATTACATTCAGAAAAATGATACACTTTCCAACTTAATGGAATAAGGAAAGAAAATAAGGAAGACGCATGGATTATGATACGCTTTTAGTATATATCACTTTAGTGCGTATTTAAAATCTTACAGTGCTTCAGATTTTCTTACTTTTTTTTTCTTTTCCGTTTTTTGATAACGGCCAATGCATCTGGAAGCTCTTCAGAATTAATATAGGACGGAAATGATTCCGTCCTACATTGGTACCCTTGCAGTACCCTTTTGTGTACCCTTTGCAGGTTTTTATCATTAAATAATCTTATTTTTGTAACCAGGGGCAGCCCGACACAGTAAGTAAGACGAGCATCGCATCTGGGCGCCTGCTTTGAACGGGCGTCATTTCGAACTCAAAAAACTAAGTAGAGCATAAAAGTCTTTGTTACGTTAGCAGGCGACGCCACTTGCCCTAGGGCCGCCCTGTTTGCAACCATCTTAATTTTAAATTCCATTCAGACTCTGAGAGATTTCAGTGCCAAGGAAGCCGGTGAGGAACAGGATTCTCTCCGAACCAGATTTACTAAGATGGCGAACCAACTGGTCGCCTGAGGAGGCTAGTGTGATACATTAGGTTGTTCGGAAAGTAATTTTGTTTTTCCCAACAGAGAACTTAATTGTACTTTTCCACAGCCAACTTCCCACTTAAGCCGCATAATCATTATAGATTTTGACAATTTATATAGCAAGCTTACACTTGCGATTAAAGTTCGATTGATTCTGCGCAGTAGTTTTTGGTTGTTACACTTTTAAATTTGGAAACTAAAAAGAGGCATTATCGTTATGTTTTGCTTTTTCTCTATCGAAAAGGTAAAAATACTGCTTAAGAAAGAAAAAAATTGTCTGATGTGTATGGAGAAGATCTATTTAGAGAGCGCGAGTGTCAAAACTGGTTTTCAAAATTTTGATCTCGCAATTTTGATATTGATAACGCACCACGTTCTAGAAGGACAACTGAAGCTGATGAAGACACAGTAAAGGCATTCATTGATGGAAACCGTCGAGTAACAACTTGCGAGATATCTGAAAGATTCAATTTATCGAATTCGACCTTTCATGATCATTTGAAACGCCTCAAATCATATATTTTCCTGTTGTTCTTAAAAGACGAAATGATTGTATTAGAGCAATGGCTGAAAGATTCAATTTATCGAGTTCGACCATTCATGATCATTTGACCATTCAAAGACATTTTCACGACATTCAAAGCTCACCATGTGGGTTCCATATGCTCTTAAAAGACGAAATGATTACAAACCCAATACAAGTGTCCCATAACTATTTGTACAAAATTTAAGGGAAAACATGGCACACAATGAGAAATCAGAATTACACAGCAATGTGGGTTCAAAAACGCCGTTTCCACTTACCTGTTAACCCTTTATCTACCGCATTGAGAATTGCTAAGAATATCAACTTGAAACTGTTTCTTTTCTTTTGTTTTAGTTGGTCATAGATGATGATCCCAACTAAATTAAGCAGTAAGAAATAAAATTAAGAAGAAAATTAACAAACACTAGCGATATGTCTGATGATCCTTTCATAATCAAATAGTGAGTTATTTTCAAAAAAGTACAACACAAAAATTGAAGAAGAGTGAAGTAATATTTTGACTGGCACACTTTTTAGAAGTCTAATCTTTTAATCATAAAACCAACGTCTGAAAATTCACTAATACTCATTTTTTTTTTCTCTGGCTCGATATGATCAGAAAAGGAGAGAAAAGCGGTCCATTAAAAACAATTTTACTCTAATAGAACATGCAGTTTTGGTGTAAGCTGATTAAGTGAAGTATTTAATATTGAATTTTCGAAAAAATAGTTACAATTAATTAATATATTTTTCAAAAACAATTTTATTTTTACGGTACGGTAAGTACTGTTAATAGATAAAGGTATAATACTTGTCTTGGGTGAAGAGTTCGTGTAATTTCTTAACTAAATTTTATGAACAATGCACTTGTTCCCAAAATTTCATCCACGAAATGAAATAGAATTTTTTAACCATGAACTTTAGTTACTTGTTTTCTGCGAAAGATACATTAATTTTTGACAAATAATGGTCGGAAAGTTCACTATTATTTCAGCACTTGTTTCAAAGTTATTCTTAACAGCTAAAAGATGGCAACTTTTCCGACACCGCATTGCTGTGTGATTCTTATTCATTATTATCTGCCTTACCTCTCCGTAAATTTTGTACTAATAGTTATGCGACATCCTATAAATTGTTTTCAATCCTTTATATTAATTCGAATTATTCTTTAAAAATTTTCGAGTATTGCCTTGTAAAATACCACTTGTGAATATATTCTTAATTGATGGAAATTACTCTTTTTAAAAATTATCCAGTAAATTTCAATGTCTATTAATTCTCATCTATCTTCAATCAATCTTAAAAAAGTGACCTTTTACGGTGCACGATACTATTTGTTCTTAATTGATGGAAATTACTCTTTTTAAAATTAACCATACATGTCGATGCATATTAATTCTTATCAATCTTCAGTCAATTAACAGGGCACTTCTTAAAAATGTGACCTATTACGGTACACGATATCCTGCATTACTACAGAAGTTAGTTTTCAAAAAATCTTGTATCACTATGTATGATATTCTAAATAATAGGGAAGAAGTTTTTTTTTTTTGGTCATTAATGAAGTTTAGTAAATCGATTTTTAACTTTAATTTTTGCAGGCTTGCATATTATGCCGTTTTAGTAACATTTTAAAATTACACGTACGAACGACGCAAATACGCTATTTCAGATAGTATTGGTTAAAAATTATTACAATAATGATTTGCAAATGATAAGTTATTTGATATAGAATTTAGAATTCTTGACCTACTTCATTTGCCTGACTATGAAATCAGTAGAAAGAATTTTTGTCATCTTGCATTTTATGCTGTCTTTTAACATTTTTAATTTACACGTAAGCAAAACTAAAGCAAACTAAATTAGAGCTAGCTAAAAAAATATTTTGGTACTAATATTTAACAAATAGAAGGTTGAATATACCGGGTGACCAAAAAGTCGTAAAAACTTTAAAAATTCATTAAAAAAGAACAAATAATGATAAAAAAATTGCGATTTGCACAAATAGCTTTAGAAGGTGCCTTTTTTTAATGACAAGAAAGTTCGTAGTTCTAAATGTTGCCGATAGGGGGGCGGACATGAAAATTGGGAAGCAAGCTTCATTTAAAAAAATCTGAAATCTCTCTTATTCTTTCCATGCAAACTGCAATTTTGTATCAGGATTTGTTCTTTTTTAATGAATTTTTGAAGTTTTCACGAGCTTTTGACGTGGCGTGGGTGTAAAAATTCATTTAAAGTTTAAAAATTCATTTAAATAGAACAAATAATGATACAAAATTACGGTTAGCATGGATAAGTTAGAGAGATTTGAGATTTTTTATTTAATTGGAAACTTGTTTCCCTTAGTGCACGTCAGCGCCACCTATCGGCAAAACTTGAAACTACAATGTTTCTTGACATTAAAAGAAATCCCATTATCCACTAAACCTATTAGTGCAAACTGCAATTTTCTCTCATTACCTGTTCTTTCTTAATGAATTTTTAAAGTTTTTACGGACTTTTGGTCATCGGGTAGAATTCAGAACACTTGACCAACTTTCTTTTCCTGAAATCAATAAAAGAAATAAAACAGGAAAAATATAAGCTTAAGATTGTATAAACATATACAAGCAATAACTTATACTTAATAACTAAAGTTACTATAGTATATTTTCAGTATTTATATGCTAATGTATATGTAGTTACACTATTTTTCATTTTTTTTCATACCTTATGCTTAGGTTTGATAGTAAATTATAAAATCCAATGGTTTGAAAAATCGTACATCATAGTCACGTTTAAACAGAAGTGCAGTAACATTGCGTAATTTAATTAGAAAAGATGTACGAATTTTTTTAATGTGTATTTTAGAGCTACTTTTTAAAAATTCCAATTTAAAATAAGTGTTTAATGAGTTTTAATAGATGATATTGTTGCAGATAAAATAAATAAATAAATACTACACCTACTTCATGTATTGTATTTTAACCTAACAATTCCATTGTATTTTCCCTAATTTTTCCATTGTATTTTAACATAACTAAAGTCTATCTTTTTTCCTCTCTCTCTCTCTCTACTATATAAAGCTACTTTGTTAGGCGATAACTGTATTTTTCGTCTCCCCATAAAGTACAAGAAAAGTGCATAATACTAAATATGCAGATGCAATTTTGCTTCTACGAGGAAAAATACTTGGAAGTTCCTGATAAACTTTACTTTCAGAGGAAAAAGTTTTTAGATGGAATAAAAGTGCCGCTATTTCTTAAGTAATCATGAATAAATTATTTGCATAAAAAGTTAAGACCATAATAAGTAAATCTAAGCAATGTAGCTTAGAACATTTTGTAGAGATATCTTACTTAAGTACGATGCGTTACATTTCTGCAAATTTCTAAATATAATTAGTGATTGTTTATAATTAAACTTTCCCTATAAGTACCATTCTGCAGCTAAAACGGATGAGTAGATTGTCACCAAATTTGGCATATGAACTGTACACAAGATGCATTCAAGGAAGTTTTTTCAAAAGTTTAGTTTCAAATATGCATACTAGGTGGCGCTTTGCACGAAAATTCAGCTCAAGAAATGATCCAAATTATTTAATAAAAGCTCAGAAACTAATGAAAAATTGATTGTGCATTCCAAGTAAACCATTTTCATGTTTAAATTTGCTGTTTTTTCTCATGTAAAGCGCCATCTAGTGCAATTATTTTGAGATAATTCTTTTTTTCAAAATTCCTTGAGCACATCTTATCTATAGTCTATATACCAAGATTTGTTGCAATAAGTTCAACCTTTCTATCGCTGGTACTGTGCTTATAGGGTAAGTTTAATTTTAACCACTCTATACTTCATGTTTGTCATAAGTTTTTTTCATCATTCATATTTTTTTTTTATAAAAAAATGTATAAAAGACAAATTTCTAAATGCCTCATTTTGTCAATTTAATATTTTCTGGAAATGAAAGTTAATATTCATGAGCTAAAGATAGGAAAATTCAATAACTCTTATAAATACAGTAAAACCCGCTTAAGAAGTTTCCGCTTAAGAAGTTCACATACTCGGTTCCCGCTTCTTTTCCTATTCTTCCAATGTTAAAATAACCCACTTAAGAAGTTTCGCTCGAAACTCTTTCCCGCTTAAAAAGTTTTTTTTTAACTTCCAAGTTCACTTGAAAACGTGTTTTCACCCGCTTCTCTATATATCCCGTTCTCTGAAAAATTGCAGACTCCGTTCATAATAGTCCTCTTTGACTGGAAATGTCTCCCCGTAAAGTCCAATTCATCAAAATGTGCTCGGCCTCTACTCCTTCATTTTTATCTCACGTCCACACCTGTTGTTGGAATGTGGAGAGAGAATGAAACCAGTGGTACTGTGAGAATAGTGGCCGGCAAAAGGAAAAAGATGTGCGGACCTGTTAGTTTATTGTAACGGCATTGAATGATGATTAGAAAAGAGATTAGTCCAATCCTGCTCCTACAGTATTCAAGGTAAGTTTATCAGTTGCTTTCTTTTTCAATAGATTTACCTGCCCCTTTTCCAGGAGAAATGAACCACCCAAGTTCTCAAATCTTTGGCTCTTTCAGTTCAAAACTTTTTAAGTCAGTGAACGTCGTTAGGGATGGACGCGAGACGAAAAATAGCCGTCTCGCGTCTCGCAAAATAGCCTAAAACCTTTGTCTCGTCTCGCAAAAATCCCTATATCGTAATGTTAAAAATGTGTGTCTCGTCTCGCAAAAAAGATGTAAATCTCTGTCTCGTCTCGCAAAAAGCCGTCTCGCGTCCATCCCTAAACGTCGTCTTTCTCTCTCTGAAATAAGTTTACGTGTGAAAATTTCTACTCTTCTCAAAATGTCAAGCAAGGTAATTAAAAGAAAAGCCTACAGAAAACGACTTGTTAAATGGATGATTGGAAAACTGGGCAATGCTGGAGATACGAGGAAAGCGAACATTTTGGAATACATTCATTTCATTTTATCTGCATGGGAGTTAATAACACCATCTGTGATTGCCAATTTTTTCCAAAAAGCAGGATTCTTCGATGCAGAATTAACAGAGGAATACGACTATGAATCGGAATTGAAGATGATTGGAAGACAGTACAAAGAAGATTAGATTTCACTGCATCGTTTAAAGAGTATGTGTCAGCAGATGATGAAATATCGCCTTGTGAAGTGCTAACAGTAGATGAAATTTGTGAAGTTGAAGAAGATGATGAAATGAGTGAAGCTGAGGAAGAGGACGTGGGAATTCCTAGTTTTCAGGATGCTGTTAAAGGACTAGAAACCTTTCGTCGTTTTGTCGAAAGTGTTGAAAATGTGCTGAAGAAGTTCTTAAAAGCTTAAGACAACTAGACTGTTTTCAATTAAAGATTGCCGAAGAAAAACAAAAACAAAAAACTAAAACCGATTTCTTCTGTAAAATAGGTTCCAGTGACGTTTAAAGTCAAATTTCTCTGATTTCATAAAGATTGGATTTGATAAAGATGATTACGTTGTTTTACTTCATTAACTATTTTTTTATATATGCAAAACAATTTACAAATTTAAACTAAAATTAGATATTATTTCAATAATATAAAAAAGTGTCAACTGAATACCTATGTTGAAATTATTCCATTTGTTTTTCAGAAAAATTAAATTCCCGTTTAAGAAGTTTTCCCGTTTAAGAAGTTTTTGCCATCCATTCCCTTGGAAAACTTCTTAAGCGGGTTTTACTGTATTTGCGATCAAGAGTGAAAATGACAAAATTTTAACGTCCCATACATAGGACTAGGGGGTCAAAATGATTAATTCAGAATCTGCAACATTGTGAAGTAGCAACGTTCTTGCATACTGGTTACACTGTGATTTTGTGACTTTCATATGACAGTATATGTAAGTATGTCACAAGAAGGTTGAGCGACAAACGAATGGCTGTACGAGACTTTTTTATGACGTCGAATGGGCGTAATAGTGACGTACATGCAGAACTCAAAGCATATTTTTCGCACAGTGGCTCGCAACGGCACGTTTGACATGAAGGCACGTCACAGAAGGCGTGCATGCACATCACATTTATGATGTGACGAACGTGATGAAACGTAACGTCGCCACGGCGTCACTTCGAATATCAATGTTGTATGGGAGACTTCTAAATTTCGGCACCCGTCGGAAACTGACTTCTGCACGCATCGGCATATTTCACGTACATGGAAAATTAGAAGTAGGGAGAGAATTCATCGCTTGAAAAATCGGAAAAAACACCCTCGATTTTTAACTTTAAAAACGTTTCTGATAATTTAGATAAAGCGTTGCCAGAATAAGGATTCGGATACTCTACGTAGTGTTCGGTTCGGATGCTCTACGTAGGTTCGGATGCTCTACGTAGTGTGTTTGATAAATCAATGAATTTTAATTAATAAAGTAAATAACGCCCTCTACTGAACGATTGCAACACCAAAATAGTACACATGCTTGCGTGTAACACCTCCTTGTTAATGTTAATCAGATGACAGGTTACTTAACCCTCTTTAATGACAGAATGTTTCGTGCGCATGTCACAAAAATACGATGGAGGCTAAATGGATGAAGATGTTGTATTCAGTGAAGCATCTAAAACAAGACATCACTAAAAACATTCTTAATATTGAGATTGATTATACAAAGTAATTGCAAACATTAGTACTTCATTTTCTATTGATATAAGAAAGAAAGAGAAAAGGTTGAAAATATTATCCCCATTTTGAAAATCTGCACTCCAAAGAAATATTTTTGTTGAATCAACAAAATTTTTGTTAAAATATAATATATTGTTAAAATATTTAATATATAATATTTTGTTAAAATATTTTGTTAAAACCAACAAAATTAGTCTGTTGAATCAACAAAAATTCGTTCAATTCAACAAAACATTTTTTTCGCGCGTAAATCTTTTCATTCACTTTTTGTTGATTCTTCAGCAATTAGTATTAATGTTTATAAGTTTTTATTAAACAACGATTTATACACTCTCTCTGACAAAAGTAGATAAAAGGTTTCCTTTTATAACTATATAAGATTTTTCACTGGTTTTATTTGTAATATAAGGAAATTTTTGAAATAAGACACATATTAGAAATAAATAAACAAAAGACTTTGTAATTAATACTTTACGTAATTAGAAAGACTTTGCTAAACAAAATAATAATATTTTCATGATACTTATATTATAACGCTTAAAATGTCTCTAGTAGATACTTATAGTAATATAAACTAAACTAAATGAATTTTCTTTTTACATGAACAAACTTCATGTCGGTTACTCTAATAATATTTAAATTTTCTACAAACATAACTTTTTTCACTGCATAAAAAATATATTAGTTTTTGAAAAAGCTATTTAAAAAGTAGTAGTTTCAAGTAATTATGCTATCAAGATAAAATATTGTTTCCCCTTTTCATTATATTTTAAGTAAAATATTATGCACATAGTAATCCAAAAGTAATTAAAACGCTCTACCGTTTTATTAAAGTTTGAAAGATTTTTTAGTTTTTTTTTTTGAAAATTTGCTTAAGGTTTCCATTTTTTTTAGAAATTTAATTTAATAGTTACGTGTTAATCGTTATTTTCTGTTATTTAAAAAGCAGCTTTTTTTAAAATTACACACCATATTTTATAAATGTTTCACCAGACGTTCATGCATATTTATGAAAAATATAAAAGATCACGCATGGTTCTATAATCTGAAAGGTGAGTTCTTAGAGTGTTTTCTGGTAACCCGAAACCGCGGATTTTTATTTTAAAGGAAGAAAGAAAAAAAAAAGAAACGCATGGTTTATGAAAGTTTTTGACATAGTCTAACTATTTTTTTAAAGCACCTGATTTTATACAAAATTGTTCTAATAACTGAAGTTATTGTAAGCTAAACAAAATAAGTACTGCCATTGGTTAAAGACTGATTTCACGATTGGCTTTTTTTCTACTGCGCGAAAGCGCTGCAATGAAATGCTGGGTCTTTTAATAAATTTTTGACAATAAATAAATAAATAAATAAATAGATAATAAACGTATGGGTTGTTACCGGTTAATATAAAAACATATGTTTGAAATAACTTTGCCTTATTTACACAAACAGAAGGGTAGCTCACGTCTTGAATAAAACTTTATGCATGGCTTAAGGAACGACTATCCATAGACTTATGAAAGTCTTTAGGGTTATCCTGCAAATAAACTGTACAGTTGATTACAATCAAAAACAGAGGCGTGGAACTAGATGTTAAAACAATCTCAAATACAAAATTTCAACATTCTATGGCTAAACTTTTATTTTTATTTATTTATTTATTTTGTTTTTGCAAGGCCTATACGT
The DNA here is from genome assembly GCA_038373885.1 of Cheiracanthium punctorium. Lineage (NCBI taxonomy): Eukaryota > Metazoa > Arthropoda > Arachnida > Araneae > Cheiracanthiidae > Cheiracanthium > Cheiracanthium punctorium. The sequence continues at coordinate 521,264 of JAWZYV010014772.1, forward strand.
AGTTATGACAATAGAAACGTCATGCAAAAACTAATCAAAATGATTCATGGTCGGTCAAAATGGATCTTACATGCATATGTATGAGGTAAAATCACAAAAAAAGTGTCAAAGCAAATTCAGGGATGATAAAAATTCATTTCTCCATTAAAATCTGAAATCGAAAATTTTCGGCATCACAACACTAAAGGATCAATAATAACAGTTACCATCTTATACTATTTTTTCTATTTTTTAATAGAACGGCTTCGTTAAGTGAAATTTTCTTATTAAATCATCAAGGGAATAGTTATTGTACTAAAGTCATCTAAAAGATTTATGTATGTCGGTCAAAAGAAATAATTCTACTTACATTTTCTCTGATATAATTTAATTATTTATTAACGATTTCAAAAGTTGAACTTTTTGTTATAAAAAAGCCCCCCAGATATAATTAGAAATTGGCTCAGTCAAAGAACACACATAAAAGAAAATTAGAATATATACTATTATTAATCATTTTACAATAAATGTTTAAAAGATCTTGAACTAGATTAAAGTATCATAATAAATTAGCTAAGTGCAAAATTAGAATACATTAATCAAAATTTTTCACTTTTAAAATTTAATCTGTTTCATCCCCGACGAAAAAGCCTCTGATTAAGTTTTGGAATGAAGTTTACTAACGTTAATTAAAACATTAACGAAATTATTTTTTTCCCGATGTTAATGGTTCTGCTCAAATCTTGTTCCCCAGATACTTACCACATAAAACTGATTAACGATGAAATGTCTCGACTATCGATATCCTTTGATTACAATTAAACTGATTTGGTGGCATAAGCTAGAAAATAACGTAGGGAAAATTAAGGACGAGTTTTATATTTCTCTAGCAATGCTTAAAAAATGAGTAGAACATAAGGTACTTTTTAAATGTTATGTTACCAAAAAGTAATATCATTTTTCTAGCATAAATTTCAAATATACAAATTTTCTACAAGGATTGAATTACGAACAAACCGTGCCTAAGCATAGTACTCATATTCGTTAAATTTGTTAAAGCAAGACTTTGATAGATAATTTTTTTCTTAAAAAAAAAAAAAAAAAAAAAAAAAAAAACTGGCCGCCTCTCCCCTTTTTTTGTCTATTCTCCTTGGAGGATTCTATTCGAAATATTCTGAAATCAATTTTTAGGTATTCGTGAGTGTTGTATTTTACAGCAAGAATTTTATGGATATCTCTTTTCTTTGAGATCACGCAGGGTATGTGAAAAGAATGTTTTGCCCCTAACCCCTATAAGTTAAGAATTTCGGAAAATACTCTCCAATCTATAGCACCTACGCTAAAAGATTTATATATGTGTTGAATTTCGATTAGCTTCAGTAGTTTTGGCTAGGCAAAATATTCACATAAAAATGACAATACTTTTCGGTAAACATAATAGCTTAGAATTTACGAGAAGTGATAGTAAAAATGTTAAATTAATATGTCCTTATGTTCAGATAAGCATAGGCAAGACTTAAACCCAGTGATTTTGAAAAAATAGGCGAAAACTTTTATTAAATTACATAAAAATATTGATAGTCATAATCGCGCTATCTTTTAAAATAAAATAGGAAAGCATGTAATTAAATGAAGACTACGGGTGTTAACCCTTTGAGGCGCAACCCTTTCCCAATGCTGAAAGAGGGGCAGCCGCTGCCATCGCTCGACTTAACTACGAGCAAGATGGCGGAGGATCGAAACATTCATCGCGTGCCACAGATCTAGAGACCCTTTTTTGACGCAGCTGGCTGTGTGGCACAGCAGGTGTATTAAAAATGTCATTCATTAAAAAATAATTTGAAATTCATTGAATTGCAATAAGATTCATGCTATTCGCATAAAATTAAAATTTAAAAGATTTTAAGAAAATAAACATTCTCATTAAAATATTTAGTAGAAATTTCCGGTAATGTGCCAATAGTTTTAAAAATATTAGAACTATAATTTTAAATGTATGCTTTAAAAATTTATTTTCTTAAACTATTTATGTCAAAGGAAACAACGCTGAACATTTTATTTACTATTTTAATAAGAGTTTATAGAGTTTATAGTAAATAAGATGTTCAACTCTCATTCCTTTAACATAACTTCGACCTTAACATAGCTTCTTGAGATATCTTCAACCAGATAAAATTATAAATATAAAATTAACAAATTAGAACACTTAATCAAATTTTGCGTTTTTATAAAATTAATTCACTGCAGTGCTCGCGAAAAAGGCACTGAAAAATTTGTAGAAGGAAATTTTCCAATGTGTAATTGAACCATAAACGAAATTAATTTTTTCACCGTTAGTGATTTTACTTGAATCTCGTTCTGTCATACATTTGAAATAATATTACATTTAAAAATTATGTCATACATATTAAATTATTCCATACATTTAAAAATAATTTGAAATTCATTCAATTATAATAAAGTTCGTGCAATTTGAATAAAATTAAAATTTATAACATTTCAAATAAAAAAAAAACTTCGTAAGATATTAATAAACTTTTTATATAATATGCTTATATTAAAAACATTCAAAATATAATTTTTAAATGTATGCTTTAAAAATAATTTAATTAAATTAGTTCTGATGAAGGAAACGATGTTTAACATCTTTAATATTATTCACTACAAACGCTCATTAAAAATATTCGACCAGGTTAAATTATAAATCTAAAAATAACAAATTGGAAAACTTAATCAAATTTTGCTTTTTTGTGAAATAAATTCACTGCAGTTCTCACGAAAAAGCCACTGAAAAAATTGCGGAATGAAGTTTTCCAACGTGTAATTAAATCATTAACGGAAATGATTTTTTCGCTGAAAGTGATTTTACTCGAATCTCGTTCCCCTAGATACTTCATAAATCTGATTAACGATGAAATGCCTCGACTATCGATATCGTTCTAGTTACAATTAAACTCTTCTTGCAGCAGAAAACAAGCGGATAACGTCTCGTTCAAAGCGTGCGGAGAAGAAATTAACACGATATCTCCGTAAAAGGAATAAAATTTCATAATTCTTTTAAAAGATTGCGTGTAAGATTTTTAAAGTGAACGGGAAATTAGAATACAATTAATTTTTGAAATGATAAAGGTGGAAATTATAAGAATGAAATATAATTCTTCTGATTTCATGTTCAAATGATAAAACACAAATTTTTAACTAAAGTTATAGTTTTGTCATCGTTTGAAAGAAAAACCTACTTTTTTTAAAAATTACATTTTATGTAAATGTAAAATAGCTTATATGAAGCTTATATTAAGAAGTCCCTAGGGGGGCTTAACTGAAGCTTATATTAAGAAGCTATTTAAGAAATAGCTATTTTAGTTTTTAGTTAGAAATAGAATATTACTAAAATATTCCTTTGGTTAGAAATAAAATAGTCCTATTAAAATAAAAGGACAAATTTAAATGTGCAAAAATAAATTACACGTGATAGGGGGTTCAACCTACCTTAACCACGTACGACCCACGGTACCCAATTGAGTATCTTTATAATCTCCTCAGTACCCACGTATCACATGTGATACAAATTACGGTGTATGTATTCGCTATACATATTTTATATTAAGTATTTTGCTTAAAATTTGTTAATAAAAAATTTAACTCCTGTGAAACGGAAAATTTTGTACACTGACACACGCATTTAATTTTTGTTTGCGTTAGACAAAAAGTATTTGAATATTCCAGACATTTTCTATCTAGAATTTGTGTATAATTTTTGTTTTATTCAAAATTCACGTAGCTGAAAAGAACTTGTGGGACATCATTTGTTTCTAAAAGTTTCTTCACAATATTTTTTATTTGTGATATCAATTCTTTACACCTGAAACAGATATTAGGAATTGAGCACTCATTTGAAAAATGATTTAAAAATACGTACTTTTCTTGCATTTTCTAAATGACATAGTTATTTTTTAAACAATTACTAAATTTTTCTTTCTTTATTTTCACATATTAAATTATATGTAATATTTATGTCAGGTCTGAAGAGGTTAAACAAAGACTTTTCTCATTACGTAGGGTCATTTAAATACGTTCGTGGATTTCACTAGTATGGTTTTTCTTTTTCTGTTTTTCCCTTTTTTCCAATTTATGGCGACTTTTTCCTTCTTTGGTGATTTTCGCATGCATATAATCAATCATTTCCCATTGGGTTAAAATTGCTATTAACCCATTTATGCCTAGTGTCCCAATTTTTGGGACGGCATTTTCGCTATCAGTCGAAAACGTTATTTATTTTTCCTAGCCTTGCCTTTATTCAAGAGTATTGAACCTCAACTCCTCAAAATATTTTAACATGAGCAAGTAGGATGTTGAAATTTCAATTTTTATATATAATGATTTTAAAAGAAATCAACCTTGTTCAAGAAGTTGATATCAGAAATATATCTGTTATTGCTGGTATTAGCAAAAATCGAAGAAAGTTGCAAAAATATCCTTATGTATCATCTTCGGCAGATAGTGAAGTATTTCATCTCGCCGTGAGACAAATCTAGCAAATCTTTCTCCACAACTGTTCATAATAAATATTCTCAACTAGTTAAATTACAAATATAATAAGCACTGAACACCAAAAAAGAAAGTCTTAGTCAATTTTTTAAATTTTAAAATGGATTCTATTGCAGCTTTCAAGAAAAAGCTTTTTATAAAGTTGTACAATTAAATACCCCAATCTCTAATTAAACCATTAAAAGATGATATTTTCGCTATTCACAAAAACGTCCTCACGCAACATTAAAATGTAAAAAAAGTAAAGAAATTAATTATTTTCTGCAAAATTATTTGGCAGAATTTTCAGAGTATACCTATTTAGGATAAAGTGCTTATAATTGAACTATACGCAGATATATTTAAAATAAAATTTTAAAAATACATCTTTATAAATAATATTAACCCACTAGCACCCAACTTTTTTCAGCACATTCTCAAATCTATGTTGATGCCAGAAGTGATAAATAAATTTCCGACATTTGTGTGGTGTGAAGAACGTAAATCTTTTTCTAAAAATGTAAATAAGACAGGGAAATATTCTCATTTAAACTTGTTATCGCTGAATATTTTGTGGAAATCAGATTTTTTATTCAAGAAATTAAACTAAGGAAATAAACTAATGCTTAAATATTTGAGTGACTAACAAATTTCGCGTCGGTCTAAAAGTAAATCGCTGGGCGTTAATGTGTTAAGAAATGGATTAAGAAGAAGAAAGAAAAGAAAAGAAACTATATTTAATATTCTTAATATTATTCAAGAGTGCTCATGAAAATTCTCCGACTATACTAAATTATAAGTTTAAAAATAACATAACATCAAACTAAAACCTTAACCAATTTTTACATTTTTATAAATTCAATTAACTGCAGTTCTCACTGAATACCTCTAATAAAGTTGTGGAATAAAACTTCCCAACTTGTAATTTAACCGTTAACGAAATTATTTTTTTACTCCTAGTGATTTTCCTCGAATTTGGATCCCCAGATACTTCATAAAACTGATTAACGATGAAACGTTCCGACTATCGATATCATTTTAGTTACAATTAAACCCTTCCAGCGGCAGAAACTAGCAGGTAACGACGTTTTAAAGCATGCGGAAGAGAAATTAGCTAGATTTCTCGTTAAAATGAAGTATGCTTTTATTTTCTCCTGTTGCATCGCATTTAAAAGATTGCAGGAAAGCTTTTAAAGTGGTTGAGGAAATTAGAATGCCCAAAGTTCCCATGGATTTTTAAAATTCCCATTTAATATTTAAAAGCAAAAATGTTTCTGTCTGTCTAGCAATAATATCGTCATGGTAATATAGCAGTGGCCATGTTTTCATTAAAGCATTTCACGATAAATTATATTAAGCCTTTTGATTACGTGGTGGTTGTAATTTAACTGCCCTATAGACAACCTTCTACAGATGAAATTGGTGAGAAGATTGCCATCAAATTTGGCATATTGACTGTACAGAAGATGCGCTCAAGAAAGTATTCAAAGTTCAAAATTTTTTCACTAGGTGGCGCTTTGTATGGTGCAATCAGCTCAAAAATGACAGAAATTAGTTAATAAATGCTCAAAAAATTTGAATAAATGTTTAAATTTCTTGTAAGTTTTGAATTACCATTTCCATTGTTAAATTTGATGTTTTTCATGCAAAACACTACCTAGTGGACTAGTGGACTTTTTTAATCGAAATTCTTTGAGGGCATTTCATGAGTAGAATATATATCAAATTCACTTGCAATCCTTTCACGTGTTTTATTAGACCTTCACTCTTAAACAGACCTTTTGTAGAACCTCGTTTTCAGGGAAAAATTAATTAAAACCTTCCTGTATAAAATGTTGAAAATCATACGTATTCAGAAGTTTAATTCTTAAAAATTAAAAAGACTTTCAATATATTTCTTAAAATAAAATTATAAAATTCATCAATAAATTATGACTAAATTCATAATTAAGAAAGGAAACACATTAAAATGGACTGCAAAAAAGAGATACATTATAATTTTACGTGTTTTTATCAGTTATGTATTTTCCAAATTTTCATTTATTAACTGAGATTCGTTACTAAATAATTTTTTTTTTAATGACGAGGCCCACTTTTTACTGACAAACAAGCAGTATTTTTAAAGGGAAAAAAGTTATGCTGTAAACTCTAAAACAGATCCAATTGAACTATGCTTTCATGGTTATTTTCAAGTAGGGATGGCTAAGAGACGAGACGAGGTAGAGATTTGCAATTACTACAGACAAGACCACTCTGTTTCTTGTCTCTCAGTCATTCCTATTCCTAACAGCCGCTAAGATAATTTTCAATCGTTAAAATATTATCAAAATCATCACCGTAAGTACGTGTTAATAAATTTTGAAATTTAACAAATTTTCTTAAAATAACAAGCATGAACTCACCCCAATTCTGATTAAGAGCTGTTACTATTTTCGCATATCTAAAGTTTAATGTAATTCACAGAATAAGTTGTATACAAAGATTTTTCCAATAGGAATCACCTTTGTATAAAACTTATATACAATAAATTTTTAAAATAAAATTTTGCTTTCTGTATATTTTCATCTGTGGCTGCGTGGATAAATTACAATTCGCATTATGTGTACGAAAAATTATAATGAATGTAAAAGAAATAAATCTAAATAAAATAATCTTTAAAAAAAGTTCCAACTTCCGAGCTATTCTGTTCTAAATATCTAGTAAATGTTCAGGCAAAACCCTGAAAATTATAGATATGATTTTGAATAATATAAAACTTTTTAACCGCTGTTCACTTCATAGCATTTTCCCTTTGTTTTCGCTAAGCAGACTAATTAACTTGCATAAAAACGATGATACTTATAAAACTCATTTGAAAGAAAAAAAACATGTACTAATTTAAATAAATCATTTCTCAACATAATTAATATAAATACTACTTTTGTACATCAAAAATAATTTTAATTTTCTTATTATCAATTAATATTAAAAGTAATTCGAAAATATTTTGCAAAATGTAAAATAACAATTATTACCATTCCTGCGTCCAACTTTCTAAAAACACTATAAAAGAAAAACACCTTAAAGTTGTAAAAATAATATATACTAGTGACAATAACATAAACTCGACAATACCAATTAAACCTGGATAATCTCTCATCAGTTTTAAAGATTAGCTTCAGTTTTAAATATTCCCTTGTTTTCGTTCAACAGTCTAGTTAATTTGCATAAAAAACAATGATATTTATAAAACTCATTTGAAAGAAAAAAAAAGAACTAATTTATATAAAAATTTTCACAATATAATTAATATACATAGTACTACTTTTGTACAGGAAAAATAATTTAAATTTCTTATTATCTATTAATATTAAAGTAATGCGAAATTTTTTTTATCAAAATGCAAAATAACAATTATCACCATTCCTGCGTCCAACTTTCTAAAAACACTATAAAAGAAAAACGCCATAGAGTTGTAAAAATAATATATACTAGTGACAATAACATAAACTCATCAATACCAAGTAAACCTCGATAATATCTCGTCAGTTTTAAATACCAATATATATTGGTATTCAGAAATTTCTGATAAATTTGTGAAACTAAAACCCCCGCGTTCTATAATTAATCCGTCAGATTAATAACTTTTTTAGCTATTAGTAATTTTGCTTAAATCTTTCCCCTTCAAACTTCATAAATTTGACTAACTATGAAACGCCTCCACTATCGTTATCGTTTTAGTTACAATTAAGTTCTTTTTTGGGGACAGAAACTCGAAGGCACAACGTCATTTAAAGCATCCAGAAGCGAAACTAAGAGAATTGCTCTCGAAAATGAGGGCGTTTAATTTTCTCCCCCGGCATTGCATTTAAGAGATTGCTCAAAGTTTTCAAAATGACTGGGAAATAAAAAATTCTAGAATAAACGTTTTAAAGTCATATTTAAGCCGTGGTTTTTAATAACTAAACATAAACTTATGGAAAGAACATAAAGCAATCAATGTCAAATAAGAAATCTTAATCAGCTCTTATTATTTTTAAATATCAATGTATTTCCATCTCCCAAGAAAATAATTTGAAATTAAACGATTCTAATAAAGCTGTAGAGCGAAAATGTCCGCCTTGCATAATTAATCAGTTAACCGTGTGAATTTTTTAGCTACTAGTAATCTTGGGTAAATATTATTTCCCTCGTTACTTCATAAATTTAATAGGAAATGCCTCAAATGTAGTTTGGTGTCGTTTTAGATACAATTAATTTTTTTTCGTCAGAACTGGAAGTTATAATGGCACTCAAAGCATACAGGAACTAAACTAAGAAAATTGCTCGTAAAAATGAGGCGTTTAATTTTTACCCCCGTCATTACATTTAAGAGATTGGTGGAGGTTTTCAAACTGTCTGGGAAATTTTAACTTTTAGGACAAACATTTTCTTTTTTCTCTTTTTAAAGGTAATAGAACAATTTAGTCGTGATTTCTAATAATATAACACAAATTTATGAAAATAATGTAAATTCATAAAAAGAATATAAGCCATTCAACGCAAAGAAATTTTAATCAGTTTTCATCAAATATCAATGTATTTCTATCTCCAAGAAAATAATTTACATTAAAAGCTTCTAATAAAAGTGTAGAAGGAAAATGCCCGCCTTGTATAATCAATCAGTTAACCGTATGAATTTTTTAGCTATTAGTAATTTTGGATAAGTGTTATTTCCTTCGGTACTTCATAAATTTGTTACGAAATGCCTCAGCTAAGGGTGTCGTTTTAGTTACAATTAAGTTTTATTTTTGAGGCAGAACTAGAAGGTATTGTGTAATTTAAAAACATCCAAGAGCAAAATTAAGAGCACTGCTGGGGAAAATAAGATCGTTTAATTTTTCTCCTCCAGTATTATTGCATTTAAAATACTGCCTGAAATTTTCAAAATGACTAGGAAATTAAAATTCTAGAATGTATGTGAATTTTTATTTATTTAATTATTTATCTGAAAGTGTTAAAAAACAATCAGGCCGCAATTTTTAAAATATGAAAAATCTTATTGTTGTCAAAATAGTATAAACCTATGAAAATAGCATATCATCGATGTTTAGTAAGAAACCGTCATCAATTCTCTCAGTGTTTAAATGTCAATACTGTATTTGAATTTTCCTTTAAATAATTTGCATTAAAAGCTTCTAATAAAGCTGTAGAACAAAACCATCCACCTATTAATGGGCATGAACGAATGAAACTGTTCGAAATAATCGATTATTAAATGCATTCAAGATAATCGATTTTGAAGAATACATTCGAACGCTCATTCAAACATACGAATGGCACATGGCATTCGAAATCCCAGATAGAAATCCCGAATACTGTTCGAATAGTGGGATACTATTGGAAAAGAAACCGTGAATACTATTCGAATAGTGATAATTGCGAATATTTATTATCCGATTACAGGAATATGCCTTCTATTCGAATAGTCGATTAAAGAAATCATTTATATAGCTCATATCTACGTCCACCTCGTATAATTGATCCAATAAACAGATAAGTTTTTTAGCTATTAGCAATTTTGCTTCAATATTTCTTTTGGTACTTCATAAATTTGATTAACTGTGAAACGTTTCCGCTATAAGTATTGTTTTAGTTAAATTCTGTGACATAAAATAGAAGGTGTGACGTCGTTTAAAGCTTCCAGGAGAGAAATTAAGAGGATTGCCCAAGAAAACAAGGGCGTTTCATTTTCTTTCTCGGCACTTGCATTTAAGAGATAGTATGAAGTTTTCAAAGCGAACTGGAACATTGAAACTTTTAGAATAGATGTGCTTTTTCTTCTGGAAAACATTATAAAACTTTTAAGCCTTGATTTGTAATAACATAAATCTGTAAAAATAGCAAACACGTATGAAAGTAGCTTAAAATTATCATTGCTGAAGAAGAAAACGCTATCAATTCTTATAATTTTTAAAAATCAATATATTTCAAACTCCCAGAAAATAATTTGGATTGAAAGCTTCTATTAAATCTGTACAACGGAAACATCCGCCTTGTATGATATATCCGTTAAACTGATGATTTTTTTCGCTATTGGTAATTTCGCTTAAACATTTCCCCTTGGCACTTCATAAATTTGAATAACGATGAAGCGCTTAAACTGTCGATATCGTTTTAGTTACAATTAAATTCTTTCAGCCAAGGAATTAGAAGATGAAGTAGCTTATTTAAAGCATTTGGAAGAGAAATTAAGATTATTGAACAAAAAAAAAAAAAAAAAAAAAAACGAGGGGATTTAATTTTTTCCACCACCGTTGGATTTAAAACGTTGAGTAAGGTTTTCAAAAAGACTGATAAATTAAAACTTCCAGGACAAACGTGCACTTCTTTTTATAAAACTTCATAAAACAATTAAACAGTGATTTCTAATAACACAGAGAATAAATTTCTGAAAATAACATAAATGCATGAAAAGAACATGAACTAATGTATTGCAAGCAAAAAATCTTAATCAGCTCTCACCATTTTTAAAGATCAGCGTATTTACATTTCCCAGAAAATAATTTGATTTAAAAGCTTCTAATAAAGCTGCAGAACGAAAACGTACGACTTGTATAATTAATCAGTCAACCTAATGAATTTTTTAACTATTAGTAATTTATTTCTAATTACATAACATAAATTTATGAAAAGAACTTAAACTAATCAATGCCAAGTAAGGAATCTTAATCAGTTTTCATCATTTTTAAAGATTGGCGTATTTCCATCGCCCATTCCCAGACAATACTTTGCATTAAAAGATTCTAATAAAGCTGCAGAACGAATACGTACGCCTTGTGTAATTAATCAGCTAACCTAATGAATTTTTAACTATTAGTAATTTTGGCTAAAATCTTATTTCCCTCGGTACTTCACAAATTTGATTAACGATTAAACGTCTCGAGTATCGATATCGATTTAGTCACAATTAAATTCTTTTTCGCGACAGGAACATGAAGGCATAGCACCATTTAAGGCATCCGGAGAAGAAATTGAGAGTATGTGAGGATGTTTAATTTTCTTCCCTAGCATTGCATTTAAGAGATTGCTGGAAGTTTTCAAAATGATTGGAAAATTTTAAATTCTAGTTCGAATATTCTCAATTGTTATTATTATCATTTTAAGGAAACAATATAAAGCTTTTAATCTAAAATTTGTTAACGTGTTATAATAAAGATTAGTAGCTATTATGATTCAATATACAGGGTGTCACAAAAGGTAGTAACAAAAATTAAGGTGCTGGTCTGTCATACAAAAATGGTACCTATGGAGGTGACAAAACTAAGCCTTAGGTGTCTTTTGCTTGGTATTTGCTTCAAAATTAAGAATCCCCACTAAAAATCGGTAGTGCTGCCATCTATCGGCTCCCGTATGAGGTAGAAATTAAGTTTTTGGGAGTTTGTCGTAGAAATTAACACCCTTTGTAGGTACTACCTCTATCAAACTAATCTAGATTTGGGGTTGGTACAAAACGTTGTAAAAGCAGAAGTGCCAAAGCAGTGCTGCCTAAGACAGACAGACAGTTATGACAGACAAGATTTACACAGGGATTTGTGTTGTGTCCGGAAATGCAAACGGCGGCCGCTAGAGGGCTATTTTGGCAAGGTTATGAAAGTGTGGTCATTTCAGCCTAGGATGTTGCTGGAGATGAATGAATCGGTTTACTAACTCAGGATTAGCCGATACACATCCGTATGTGGTGCCGCGGGTGGAATTGGACGATCGGCAGTACGGATGCACCTTGAGCGTAATATTCGCAGACTTACAGGGAAGAAGAAATGATGTCAAAATAGGTGTGACTTTCATTAAATGACTTATTTTTCAATATGACTTCCCATTCCTGAGTGGAATGAAATGATTACGTTTCCACAAGCCTGTGGACATCGCCTTCTAGCGGTCGCCGTTTGAATTTAAATCTCGTAAATAACTAATCAGTTTGTTGTAAAACAAGCAATTTGAAAGAAATGTCTGACATTTTTATTACTCACGACATGAATAATTTATTATTAAAATCTATATTTTATATCTGAAATTGACATAAGAAATTTGGCTTGTACTTTAACACTTTTCGATTCGGCAGTCAATGTGTTAACTATTAACTCCTCAACGCGAAGTAGTTTCACTGTGAAAGAAACAATCTCTTTCGCTTTCATAAATAGCAAAAATATTTATGCGTCAAATGTCCCATTTCTGTTCGACAAAAAATTGGAAATTGTTTCCAGAAAATGCTACAGATGTATCAGTTTTTCCCTTTAAAAAACAATAAAAAATGAAGGTTTGAATTTTTTTTATAAAATTAATGTTGGAAATCTACTAAAAAACTCTGTTCGATAACATTTTGAAGATAGCCTATATGTGATAAATATTGTAGTGAAAACAGTAGCGTACACAGTAGCTGTATCTTAACTCTCTAATGTTCATGGTAGCATACATGCTACCATCCTTTACTGTTTAAACGCTATTTTTTTCCGGGAAAATGTTTCAAAATGTAATTTAAGTCATAAAACTGTTTATTGTACTGCTAATTAAAAATAATCGTAGTTTGGATCCATAGATGCCCGCATCAATGGATGGAAAAATATTTCAGAAACAACATGGATAAAGTGAACAAAGAAAATATGTTTCCAATGATAAGATAGGAAATTTGGCTTCTACTCTTTTAATACTAATTAATATAAAGAAGAAATTAATAATTGCCATTTATATGCAAGAAAATATATGCTTTTTCACTAGATGTACAATCATTTTTTTTAAATTATTCATTTTTGATCTTCAGAAGAGATTTAATATCATGGTACTACCTTTGAAAAAACATATTAAAAAAAACTTTTTTCACAATTTTTATTATATTTACGTCATTTGGCTTGAAAAAAATACTATTTCAAAGAAAATGTATTTTTTTTGCTTGGGAATTTCTTATAGTGGACATTAGAGGATTAAAATAGTAAAATATAATAAGCGAATATAACACAACCGGAAAGTGAATATAACACGTTATTTCAAGAATCAAATCACCAGTATCTCAAAAAAATGTAGTAACCCATGCAACAACAAAGCGTTAACATTCGCAGCAATACCATTATTAAAATCGCCATGTCAAACATATATCTCTGCTCTCTATATCCGCAGTCTATCACATTGAACCCAACGGCGAGAGAGACTCACTATTTATATAGATTTTCAAGCAGGGCGTGACGTCAAATAGATCCTGACATCACATTTCTCTATTTTTCTCGTAACTTCTTTCCTAGAGTAAGAATTTCAATACTTTCGAAAACTTTCATTTGGTCTTTAGTTGCTAAATTTATCACCAACGTGCCAAGGTCAAGAGGTCACATACTCATTTTGCTTGCAAGACTGCCTGCACAATCTCTTTCCAGCAATTCACATTAATGCGGCAAAGCAACATTAAAGATGGCTCTCTGTAAAATCTATAAGAATGGGGTGAAAATGTTTGCTCTGCAGATGATTATGTGATGTTGTTGTATTTCAATAAAAACTGAAGGAAGTAAACATAAATTTTACATGCTGAACCACACAGAAGGTTACAGAACTATTCGCTCCCCCTTCTTTCCAGAGATTCTATCCAAAAATATCTTCTAAAAATTAATTTATAACAAATATTTCATTCTAAGTTCGAGCTTTTCGCTTTTAGAAAGCTTTTGAGAAATTTTATTGGGGAACTGTCAGGCTCTGTGAATGTTTGGATGAGTGCAATTCCATGCGATGCAATGTCACCGCCACCAATATTGTTATTCAATATTTATCTGTCAAACTTTCTGAAAACCTAGCGAGTAAAAATGACCAATAAATAAGAATTTCTATTTTATAAAGTATATGTGCTATGCTACATCTATAATTCTTATAGATATACGTAACCTATGTAACCTGTATCCTAACGTATATGTGCTGTGCTACATCCATAATTATAGCTTTTCGTATCTTTTATCATAACGGAAAATAAACAGTTCAAAATAACTGATTATGTAAACTGCAGTATTTAAAAATACCTGTGAGGCAAAGTGAAATTTTGGTGTTAATGTTTGTATTATTTTGTTTTCAGTACAAAGAACTGTACTCATTTGTAAACAAGCACATCAAATATTTTTTCAATTTAGTATTTATTTGTCAAACTTTCTGGAGCTTGGTGAAATCCTCTATATTCAATAATCGGAGAGCTGAAAAAATGTCCGTTCTTCGCCTGAGAAGGGGGGAATGCACATTTTATTTAGCACAACTAAAATAATGAGATTTAGAAGACCTTTCTTAAACTTTTAGTGAATAAAATTTCCTTCAAGTTTATTAAAATACCTAAATGAAGCATTTAGAGCTTTGTAATTAGCAAAAACGTAGTCTTTTTTTGACACTATCATAGATATCTTACCTGTGAAATGTGGTGGCATCAAGTTATTTTCGCAAATTAATAAATTCAATCGGAAAGTGGTTTCTAATTTGTATAATTGAATCTCATAGTTTGCGAATTCAATTTTGCATCACAACTTGCTAACACAATTTAATTAACAACGAGATCTTAAATGCGTGACATAAAAAAGACGTTAATCTTACTTCATATTTTGAAAATCAGCTCTAAGTCTGCGCAGACTGTGCATGTTATTTGTATGAATTACCCAGAAAAAATATTCTAACACACTCATTTATTTATTTATTTGTTTATTTTTGTTAATGAAAACAAATTCTGTTAATATCTAGGAGATATTCCAGGTGATTTAGAATTGGAAAAATGGGAATTTATTTTGATCATTATGTACTGTGACAATTTACTTGATTGTTGTGTTGACCTTAGTACTATTTAGTTTATAAATAAATATAAATATCAGGGTCCGATTGATAGTCTGTATGCTTGCCTTTCATGCAATCCAAAACGAATGGACCAATTGGCTTGAAAATTTTCACGTAATAGATAAGTAAATAGGTACATAGTAAATTTTAGTGATATTAAAGTTCTGAATTTTTTTCTATTATCATTTTCTTTCAGAATTTTTTCACTCATTTCAACTCTAAATGAACTGTATCCGTCAGCGTGAGACCAGTTAGGTCGAAATATTGCGTAGTTACGCACCAACATAAATAAATAAACAATAAAAGAAACTTTAGATGCTTTAAAAGTGATAATATTCTCTCATTCTCTAACCTTTTGCGATTCTGCGAAATTTTCACCACCTTAGCAAGTCCCTCAGATGCTGATAGACCGGTTATATTGAAATTTTTCGCGCATTTATCCATAAAAATCGCAAAAATACTATTGTAAACATCTAATCGCTAAAAGATCTTTTTGGGGGGTGGGGGATTATTTCGGTTGATTTTCAGTTTAGATGAATGGAAAGTATATTTAGTGATTCTAGACAAATGTCTACATAAAATGTTGACAAAAAAATACAAAACAAACACACACACACACACAAAAATAAACTCTGGGTGTTACAATGAGTGCTAATTTTGCATTTTTACTATTTTTCTTTCTCTTCATATGTTTTATTACTTGTAATAACAAACGTTGCTACCACGAGTACAGGTCAACCGGTGTTTTTATTTTAAAAATATTTTTACATAAAATTCTTTAGAACATAGTAACATTATTTTTGTTATTTCATATATTTTAATACACAAAGCGCATATTTTATAATAACTGCTTAGATCAAACTTTTAAAGTTGCATGACGAAAGTTTTAAACAAAGCTTAAGTATCATTAATATTTCTTTTTTAACTGAAAAATATCTGAAAATTTTAAGTAGAGTGATATCCTTATAATCTTTGCTTACACATCTTCTGGAAAAGAAATCATTTGGCAAATAGTTTTCGAAAATAATCGATCAGTGTCAGTAAACTTTCGTAGTTTCATTCGCTCGATCTTAGTGGTTCTCATTTTGTTTTGGAAAAAGCTTCTGTACACATAGCTATATCCGAAAAAATATCACTGATATTTATACACTTTTACTTGAAATTTGGTCAATATATTTGTGTTGAACAAAGAATTGAAAGAAAAAAAATGCTCCACGTAATGTATTAGGTATAATGAAAAAGATTTTTAAAAAGTTCTTTAAATTCTTCTGTTGTTTATTTATGAAATTCGCAATAAAAAAAGAGTTAGAATTAATTAGAGGAAATATAGTCGAAAACCGTTTTAACGAGCTCCATGGGACCAGAGAAATCACTCCGCTCTAACGAAATTTCGCTATACTGATATTGTACCGCTATATTGTAATTTGATTCGGGGATTAACGAGATTTTTACTGTAATTTACATCGCTAAAACGGGGATTCGACTTCTTTAATCTTTTCGATCAAAAACTAACAAAAAATATATATCTAAATAATTCTCTCTTCCTTTCAGAATCCTTTTCTTTTTTTCGTAGTGTTGGTTTCGTTTCTATTATGCAGTCTTAAAAACAGGTGTAAACGTATTTTTTTTATGGATGGAAAGTTCTTTTTTTTCCTTTTCCTGAACTTTTCAGAACGCTCCAAGGGAAAATAAAGAATGCAATGGGAATACCACATCTATTTGTTGCCTTTTAGGAGAACATATTTTCTGGGACACCCCCCCCCCACCTCACCTTTATTCAAAGAGTGTAATTTAGCATTTAAAAATTCTGATAAAATTATTTTGGGATGACAAAAAGTATTAAAATTTTAATAAAAGATTCTATTCAAGTCAATTCCAAATACTAAAAATATATCTAACTAAACAAATACAACTTTTATAAATAATCGAAGAAAAGTTTTCTTGACTTTTAAATTTTTTAAAGAAGTATACTTCGCCTGTCACGAAATTTATATATTTTATTGATACAGACTGTATCTGTTCTTTTCAAAATGTTGTACTTAATTGTTATTTTCAGTATTACTACAGTAACTACAACTAATTCATCAACAGATCTTGCAAGAATGCCAATATATTAATGTATAGGAGCAGTCAATGTTTAAAAGGCATTTTGGTGACGTTAATGTATTTCAATGGAAATAAAATACATCTATATTAATGTGGTTTATTGAAGAAATGTTGTGTTATAGTGTTAATAGCTCTTTTACAGAAGTAATCTACACAATTTCAATGAAATGAACATTATAAGCAGTAAATATTCCAGTTTTCGCCTTTTTTTATGCATTGAATTTGAAAACTTTCACTCGTCAAAAGTTTAATTTAATCAAATTCGAATGATCCTTTTATAAAAAATGAATGTCATGGAACATAAACGACAAAACCTTAAGAAAAATTAATTTTTCCGATTCGGTAAGTCATAAGCGTTCCATATTTTACTTTCCTTTAGAAATCCGTTCGGTTTTTTAACTACGCCGTGCCAATGCTGCTCCTATATTAGCCTGAATCACGCAAGCTCAGAGTTAGCTCTCCGCACTGTGGTTTAATTACAGCAGTGTGAAATTAATCAAGCGCAGAAATTGATTTTTCAGAATGGGTTCTGTGATTGCGAGTGAACTTGTAAGCTGGAATCTCATACATTGGAATTTGTATGCATGGGGACTTGTAATAACGAATTGTTGATTTAGAATACCCTTGTTACCCGAAATATACAGGGTATTCCATAACTATTGGTACAAAATTTGAGGGGAGATAGGGCACATATTAAGTAATCAGAATCACATAGCAATGTGAGGTCAAAAACGCCATTTTTACTAACTTGTTAATAATCACTTTGGAAAAAAGCGTTTATGTGCTTGTCTAATTTCTTAACCTCCGTTTCTATAGCAACCTTAATTTCTATAATAAGGCATTTCTCCAAAAATTTCAGTCATGAAATAAAATAGAATTTTTGAACTTTCAATTTCAGTCACGTGTTTTCTGAGAAAAGAACATTAGTTTCTGACGAACCGTGATCGGAAAGTTCACTAATATTTCAGATTTGTTTATTGACAGCCGCATAAAATCGAAGTTTGCGATTCCACTTTTCTATGTCATTCTTGCTCCTTATTATGTGCCCTACTTCTCCTTAAATTCGGAGCCAGTAGGGAAACCCTGTATGCTACTGTTATCATATTCTAACAGTCTACCGCCTTTAAGTGATTTTTTGACAACAAATTCTTTCCATTTAGTAAGTCATAAGCGGATCATCTTTTACTTTTCTCTAAGAATCATTAATCGCTTTTTTTTTTAAATACGCTCCACCAAAGCTGCTAATACATTAGCCTGAATCACGCAAGCTCTGAGTTAGCTCTCCGCACTGTGGTTTAATTACAGCAGTGTGAAATTAATCAAGCGCAGAAATTGATTTTGCAGAATGGGTTCTGTGATTACAAGTGAACTTGTAAGCCGGATTATTGTACGGTGGAGCTCGATGTTATGTATTGGAATTCGTAATAATGAATTTTGGATTTACAGTATTCCCATTTCTCGGAATATACAGGATGCTCCAAAAGGTGGAAACGGACTTTAACCCTCCAAGCGGCTGAGACGTGCAATCCCGTCCACGCAGTTTTCACCCGTCCGCAGTTTTCACTGCGATGCATGTACAATTTATGCAATTTAAAGCACACAGATAACATAAAATAAGTTTTAATTTTAAAGCTTTTAAGCAATATAAGAGTTTATTTTTTTTTCTACTTACAAATCTTCCTATCAGTTAGTTTTATTTTTTATTAATTTAAAGCTGCATGAAAGATTTACGGTGAAAACAACTTTACATTTGTCCATTTATTTTTATCCATTTTCAAGACGCTTAGAGAGTCAATTATTTATCTCTCAGGGATAGGTTGGCAATGTAAACTGAAAAGGTGTACAAAATAAGGTAGAAAAAATGACTACGCTAAGAGAAAATTCCTCTTGTTACTAGAGTGAAAAAAATATTTTCTTTTGTAATTTTTGTAGACCCCTGTAACTTGATCATCGGTCGTGATTTTTTTTCCCCTTAGAGATCCAATGAAAAGTGATGTAAGTTAGCACATATTTATCTTCACACCTCTGACACCTTTTTAAGATATAATTCTCAAATTATCTTCATCCCCTCATTAGTGCATTGGGCACATTTTACCGGTTGGGAATTTTACTGTAGGGGGTCGTATACCAATTACCAAGAAAGATAAATCACACCAAACGCATCGAGTATAAAACACTTTAAAACACAACATTATTTGGCACCAGGTTTGGCGATTTATTGTCCTTAAATTTATGGAGATTTGGAGATAATGCTATAAATATTTTTATACTGATTGTACTGCACTTGAAGTAGATTAATTATCTCAACTGCTATAGATCGTAATCTATTGGAAATCTTTTGAGTGTCTCTGTAGAAGAACTATTACTAGCATAGACACTATCTTCACTAAATAATTTATGAGCCTGAATAACATATATGTCGACTTTTCTTTCGCTGAAAAAAAAAACAAATATCTCTAAAATACGCTTTTAAGAATGACTGACCATAGAGCGTGATGTATTGGATATTTTTTTTCTCTTGGCTCCTGTAAAAGAACTTTAAATGCTACATACATCATTTTGAATAGGGTACATGGAACTGTACATAGAAAAAACATATATAACTTTCGATCTAATCGGTGCATATCTACGCCAGTTAGAGCACGGACCGGTGGACAGAAGAATGGACAGAAAATTTGAAATAATAAACACCTCCCAATCCTACAGGAAAGATGAAAATATAAATCGGTATTCCTCTTATACAAAATAACGATACTGCGCGAGCACGGACAGCGAAAAATTTATTCTTTAAACTGTTAGCAGTCTCAAGTTAATGTTCCACAGGCTAAAAATTCAATGTTTGCAATTTTGTTTCATGTAAAACATTTAATGCGTTATAAACCCTTAAAAATTCCTCCGACTAACTCAACCCCCTCCTAGGCAAGCAGGCCTTTCGTAGCTTTGTCGTAACGCAATACAACACACTAAATCAGTTGATTCGAGAGCGAGTAACGAATTTTCAAAATTTCCATTAAAATAGTCATAGCTTAATATTATCACACAGATATATTTTTGATATCCCACCAAACAATGAAAATATTGCCGAGCTAGGATTCATTTTTCGAAACAAAAATTTTTAGCACCCTATTTGGCGATTTATCTCAAAAGTCGCCAATATTGGCGACTTTTGGCGCAACTTTTGAGGGAGCACGCAATTGTCGTTAGGTCATTAACTAATTACATACAGTAGGATACTATTGTGCTTTGTATAGATGCCTGTCTTTAAACTGCCATTGAGCGCAATGCATTAGAATTGTTTTGAGTGCTCCTGTAGAAGAACTATTAATGATACAGACACTATTTTCTATGGGGAGTTTTATCTTGTAATCCGTAATAACATATATCAATTTTGTTTCATTTGAAATAGCCAAATATCTCTAAAATACACTATAAAGAACGACGGTCCATGGAGCGTAATGTAGTAGAAATCCTTTCAGCTATCCTGTAGAAGAACTATAAATGCTGAATACACCATTTTCGATAGGGTACATGGTACAGTATATAGGAAAAACATAATCAATTTCGTAGAAATCGATTCATATTTACGAGAATTAGAGCACGGACAGACAGACAGGCAAACCGAAATCATAAACACTTTTCAACTTTGTTGGAAAATGTGAAAAATTGTAAAATATTGAAAATTTATGAGAGGAATTTTTTTTTAACACATTCTTATTTCCGACTTTACTTTGAATATTTTTTCAGTTTACATTGTCCGCTTACCTCTTATACACTGCAAAAAAAAGTCTGTCAAATTTTGAGAAAAAAGAACTGTCAGCCAGGGCGCCAGTTTATTTCCTTTTTTTTTTTATAAAAGTCTTCCATAAACTTTACAGATTCTCAGTATATTTTACAGAAATCTTCCGAATAAGGAAAAATTCTGTAAAATATACGGACATAAACTGTCATCCTAGCTGACAGTTTTTTTTCTGTCAGTGTAACATACTTTTTTTTTTGCAGTGCAGACAAAGAATTCAAGCATGTTACCAACTTTTTGACTGACCCTGTATACCTTATTGTGCGGCAGACTGTTCTACTAATTTTATTTTATTTTTTAATGCATAGATTCTTTCTAATTCTATATCATATAGCGATTTCACAGTGCACAGCGATTCGCAAGATTTGTCTCGCTTTCCCCTGCAAATTAACCACTGCTTTATAATTTTCAAAACCCTGCTCTTCGCTATCTCATCTCTGAGGAATAGTTAATATGAGTCCGTTAATTATTCAGAGGCAATGCCGGGACAATTCCGGGACAACCTCTATTACTCTGTGCGCGTAATCCGCTTCCGTTACCGGGTACAGTGAGCGTTGGGCTGGAAGTATATAATTTAGTTTCGAGTCCGAGTGCAAAATACTTATGACATTCCTGTCTCATTACTCAATAGCACTGCGAGGTTCAACCGAGTTTAATTGAACACACACCCTGACAACCCGAGATTGATATCGTAGGTAAGTTTCATGCTAAGGTGGAGCACAACTGGTCATTGTTCGAGGGGGGATGTGAGTTATTAGAAATCTCAGTTAATTGCGTTGCTGAAAATTTGGGGCGGGGGAGGGGATTCTTTCGCTCGCAGATTATTCCAGCATAAAATATCTACCTGATTTGTATTTTAGTAGGAGTGCAAGTACGTTCAATTTTGATTAATATTATCTATTTAATTGTGGTAGAAAATAAACTGAAATAACTTGGCTGTTCGAGCCTCGTCAGGGGAGAACCCCCCTGAACCCCCTTAATTTTTAGTTTCATTATTGCCATATTAAAACGATATTAATTGACTATGACATTTTATCTCCCATGTTTCGCGTATTTCGCTGGTACGTTGAATGGTTGGTTCGCTTCTATGTTGAAATTTTTTTTTATTGTAACCTATTTATAGAAAAATACATATGATGCATATTCTACAGCTTACAAAGTATTGTAACAATAGATTAAAGCTGTTGTGAAATAATAGTATTTAAATATATGTAAAATTATGTCGCATTTTTGGGAAACATTTTACGGACAATTTTCAATAAAGGGGCTGAGAAATAAAATGACATAATCATTAATAGCTGAAAATGGGAAAAATTGGAAACAAAAATCAAAATGTTTAAATAATTGAATAATATAGTATTATATTACTATGCTTGTTTCCTGGGTTCGTCGTTCTAAAGTCCAGTATGTGTAGAAAGTTCTGGTAAAGAGTCCGCTTGTCAGGATGGAAAACGAACTTTATTGCTTCTAGAACTTCGTCGAATAATCAGCTGTACAAAATTCACAAGAACAATCAACCAGTAATGTTCTTTTAACAGTCCGCGTTGTACAGAAGCTCTCACAAATGCTGCATTTCCACATAAAATAAAACATATCCACAAGTAAAAATTCAGTGAAAATATACGAGAGATAACACTAAGAGTCCCCAAGACTCAGCAATGAAGAATTTATACACAGCAATTAAAAACAAAGCTTCATAAACAAGCGAAAACACCGCTTCTATAGCGTCAATACAAAGCCTTAAGCTTTCACGGACATCTGCTCTTGATGGAAGCAGAAGCAAGATTGAGACTCAAATTACGGGAACCCGCTTTTATAGGCTGCGACGAGCACCATGGAAGATTCAAAAGAGAACCATTCGTGGAATGCACTAGAACAGACTCGATTATGACTGCGTAATAGGAGAGTAATATTAGGCTATCATGCATGTTAATTCAGAAAAACTAATTTTATAAGGTTCATTGGGAAAAACGCGCCAAATAACCAAAATCTCAATAAGGTTGGCGACTTTTGGCGAAATATCGCGAAATTTGGCGTCAAAAATAAGTTCCCAAAAGTGGAGGTACCGAAGGCCTAGGACCAATATTTCTCGAGATTTCTAGAACCGCCAAAGAAAATCAATGGCGAAACCCAAACCTCCGTAGCTCCGGTTCTATTTGACCGATTTTGATGCAACAAAAAGTAAAATTTAACTATTTGACGCGTAGAATACGAATTTTGAACTATTTTAAACCCCAGAACAGCGAGTTGCCCAGAACATTCGTAACAATATCTGGGCAATTATGATCAAGGACGGATTAAAGTGGGGGGCGTAGGGGGCGAACGTTCCTTCCGAGAAAATATAAATTAATGTAAAAGATGCTATTTTACTTCCATAAAGTGGATGTATATGTGAATTTTTCCAACTAACCGCCCCCACAAAATTGCCCCCCATCCACAAAAACATGAATCCATCACCATTTACGATAAATAAAATAACGTTATAAAACGTTATTTGATATACAAATTAATCCTACTATGTAGTTACGCTGATCCATGGCTTACTGACTAGTGTCTCAAATGATAATGACGTCATACTGAAGTCAAAGTTATCAGGCTTTGAAGGGTAAATTGCGATTCCAATTCGTTTGAAATAGGTTTTCTAGAGTAGGCAGTTAATTTTTTTTCACAAATTAAATCATTCCGTCTGCATGAAGCACTGATATGAGAGGGGCTGTTCCCAGAAAACGAAATCGTTCGAATTCGGAAAGTTTCCGTACGTTTCCAGAAAAGCATGAAAAACAATTTTGGTTTATAATAAATATGAAGTTATTTAGTGTAATTCCGGGATAGATGGACCAGCCAAATATTTAGTAAATGCGCCTCTTCATATATGGCGCGCAACTTTCTCAAAGCGACACTTAGAGATTTTGTAAGGCGTGCTAATATTTAAAACATAGTAATTTTTCAGCTAATTATCAGTGTTGCTATTGGTGAGTCAAATACTTTATTCATGTGGTTATAATTCTACAATTAAAGGTTTTATTTTATGCGTGATCTATCTAGTTTTGATGATGTAATCTCGTTGCACATGCAGGTTTCCAAATAACCTAAAATAGCGACGTGAAATTCACAATGTAGAGTCAGGGTGGGTTGTACTTGTCAACCAGACAATCGGGAGAGATGGGCCAAGCTTTGTGTCAATCGTAAGTCATAGCGCATGAAATCAATTTCATCAAAACATTTTCATATACAGTGGTGGCCAAAATTGTGGACACTTGGAAATGTTTAGGTTTTGTAACTTTGCATGATTATAGGAAGTTCTACGTTTTACAAAATGTAAACTCATATATCATTTTAAAGAAAATTTAATACTGATTTCAATACATAAAACTGAATTTAAATGTGTGCAATAGAATAAAAGTTATAATTCCTTTAATCTGATAAACAAATTCAGTGGATTGTAATTTCTAACTTTCCAATTCAATTACTGTTATTTTTACGAGCTTAAAACTCTTGTCAGCTCAATGAAACATCGATGTGAAGCTGTAATAAAAATTTAAGGCTACTACAGACTGCTGATAACTAGCTGCAATCTTCAATAACTAATGCATCTCGATAATTATTGTTATTTAATTTCTTTTGTATTACAAATATTTTAATTATGTGTTTTGTATTAAAATCAGTATTAAATTATCTTTAAAATGATGTAAAAGAGTTTGCATTTTGTGAAATATAACATTTTTTATACGTATACGAACTTAGAAAAGAAAAATTTATTTCCAAAAGTGTCCACAATTTTGGCCACCACTGTATATTAAATGTCACATACTAATTCATGTAAACTTAATAAATTAATTAAAATTAATTTAATTGCAAGTAAGTTAATTTTAATTTTTATGTAATGAAAATAAACATTTATAAATTTAATACATGTACAACTTTTTCATTATTTAATGGTGGTCCATCTTTCCCATTCATACGGTCCGTCTCACCTGGTGTAGCCCGGCTCCAAGAAGCTCATAAACTAGTAACGTATACAAAAAAATTATGCAGGAAATTTTCGGAAAGATTTTTGGTTGAAAAACTTTTGGGTTGGCCTGTAAATAAATAAACTACTCATCCAACTGCAAGAAAAAAGAAAGAAACTAGATGCTAAAACAGTCCTAAATATTACAATTCAACATTCTACAGGAATTCGTTTTTTGGGGATATTCGAATTATATTCATCTTTATACAAGATAATTACAGATGTCACCCCAAAACTCGCCAAAATGGATTCAAGTCGGTCAAAATAGGTCATACGTACGTAAGTGCGTACTAAATAAGCACGCTGACGTCAGGCAGATACAGAATGGATTTTTCCGGCAAAATTTTAATAACAAAATGTTTATCGATCACCGTGCTTCATACAGGAAAGTATAAACATTTGACATAACATAATTCTAAATATATTTCGAAAAACTAAATGCTAGTATGTTACATATTCTGCGATTAAAAGAAATGATCGAATTAATAACGCCCAATCAATTTAACACTTGAATCGGACTTAACTCTTGAATGAGTAATTCCAAATTTAATACAAAATGTTTGCAATAGGAAAAAAGAAATAAAATGTCGCAAAATGAATTTCTTTTAAATAATTTACGAAAAGAGAGAAAAAAAAAGCCCCTTCAACAAAAGCAGTTAATACGTCACCTCATGCGAAAAACAGGCTTAGCCAAAATGTACGATTTCAAAAATATTCTGATTATTGAAAACACATTCTTTAAATGCGGGATCAAATTCTTTGAAATTGCACCCAGAGGAGATAGTTCTTAATTCATGGAGCGTAAAATTTTAAATCCCAACTATTTCAATCATTCTTTTGGGGCGTACCAACCCCCTTATAATAGGGATTCATTAAAAAAAAATGTATTCTTCATGATCCATTTTCCTTCAAATATTTATCTTTTTTATTCACAAAAGAATTTTCTCGAACGCAAGAAAGAAAAGAAAGCAAGGCAATCACTTTACTGTTGCCAATAATTCCATTCTAAATAACGAGCTTCATTGATGTTTATGACGGTAATTCGTACTCAAATAATTTTTTTATTGGAATGGATGAAAGAGGGCAATAAGATAGATTGAAATTAATTTTTAAAGAAAACGTTTATGGAAGTCACATTAAAAAACGTAGAATAAAAAAGAATAAAAAAAGATACAAATCGTCTGCTACTAAAAATACTTATACAAGTAAATAATTTATTATCATTGTACTTTACTTACTGGCATTTACTTTCCCCCCAAAAAATAATTAGATTTTCGATTTAATAAAACAGAAAAAATATTATGAAAATTAAAAACTACGTTTCATTTATTTTTATGTCAATTTATTATATCACTTCGGAAGCAATTGCATACTAGGAGTAAATTAAAAGTTAAAATTATTGAAAGCAAATATTTTTGCATTCATAGAAAGAATGTGTCAAACTATTTGAGATTTTT
This sequence comes from Cheiracanthium punctorium, assembly GCA_038373885.1. Classification (NCBI taxonomy): domain Eukaryota; kingdom Metazoa; phylum Arthropoda; class Arachnida; order Araneae; family Cheiracanthiidae; genus Cheiracanthium; species Cheiracanthium punctorium. Next base: position 547,938 of record JAWZYV010014772.1, read on the forward strand.
TTTCAACTGATTTATAGATCAAAGTTAAGCGAACAGACTATACAAACAAAACACAAAATGGTTAAAATGCACGTGTTTTTATTGAATTATTTGACCTTTAGTTCTTTCCAAAAAAAAAAGAAGCTAGTTAAAATGATTGGCTGTACATTATGATAATTAAGTTAGTTTACACGTTTAAAAAAACTGGCATTTTAAAAAAATTAAGAGGAAGTAAGTAAGTTTTTTTAATCAAAAATCTGGCAGTTAATGTCGATTCAAATGTATGCATACAGTTTCAAATGTACAATGCACAGGGTATTTCAATTTTTTAAATAAGTAAAGCATCCTTTGTACAGTTGACATTAACATTATACTTAGATTTATAAAAATAAATTATAATGGCATGTAGTTTCTTTGTATATCATACTTTTTATTAAAATGTCATATAATTAAAAAATGAAATATTATTACAGTGACACTATATATATATAATGCTATAAAATTCAAACTAGAAAAATGAAGTAGACTATCATTAAAAATTAATTTTTAAGCATCAGTACACATGAAAACATTGTACTCACTGAGTTAATCGAGTTTCAAAGCTGCCAGAATTTATAGCCAATAACAATGAGAAATTTTTAAATTACGAAAATATTAGTTAAGCATGAAATGTACGAGAAATATTTCCACTAAATTTTCAGAGGCGTTCTCAAACAGTATTTCACATAATTATCTCCCCTAATACGTGTCATATTTTTATCACTATGTAGTACTTTAATAATATTTATTATTTTAAACCAAACACAAATTTGGTCGTTTAGTTTTGTAATAAAAGTACAAAATAAATTAACCTATGATTAAATTTACGTTGCATTTTCAGCAGAAATTCCATTAAATTCCTCAGCTTTAATTGCCTACCATAAAGTTAAAGTGGCTATTCTTAAATACTCATAAATTCCGATGCTTCCTGAAGTGCATAAAAGTTAATTAAAATTACAAAGCACCATACACCAGGCATAATATTGAAGATCTCGCATTTATGGCGCTAACTACAGATTTATGGTAATCTATCCCATATGCCTCATACATATTTAATGCTAATTTTAACTATTCTAATCTGTCTCTATTGGTGTGTTCGATTTGATGCTAAACCATTTAAGCGAATAATTATTTTCTTGTTATAATATGTTTGACAGAAAAATCTGAGGCATTTAATAAAGGGGAAAAAATGACGATAAATTAAAATTTAAGATGAATTTATAATCTGTATTGACATAGAAATTTTTAATATATAGGGTTTTATTCCTTAAATATCGATTAAATATTAAATATAAAGATTGATTATGATATCGATTAAAATTTTCAGGAAATTAAATTTAAAAAATTCCAAATTTAATTTTTTGTGCTGTTTTTAGTACAAAAACTTCTTAGTAAAATGTGCTCAAACATTAATGAAGGGACAGTTATTTTATATTTCCTTCGAGGGCGTTCTCTCAAACAAACGCATCAACAAGACAATGGAACTGAATAAACGGAAGCCGTTCTTAAACTCAAAAGAATCTAGAACCACTAATCACACCTGTTCCGGTTTTGTACGAAAACTGGGAGGAGTTTATGAGTTTACGGGGTTTAAAAATTAAAGCAAGTGATATCCTTCTGTGTTAAGAACAACGGATATTCAATGGTAAAATGGAAAAAAAAAAGTAGTTCGATTGTCACTCAAATTACGCACACCTTCTCAAAAATTATTGGAGCTTAAGTCAAATTTCTTTTATCAGTTTTATATTGTTACGAATTTTCGGGTTGGTCTGCTCTTCAAGGGTTAAATATAGTCTAAAATTTGTATTTTACGCTTCAAATAATTGAAATTTGAATTTCGTTGCTTGAAATTATTAGTCACATTTTCCATTACCTCTTCATTCTCCTCTGAAGAACTGGTACTGAGCTCGTGAGAGTATATAAGTAATTTATGTTGCGCTTTTTCCGCTAACACTAACTTCAGCTTCTGGGCCAATTCACTTCTGCTAAGTAGCTACTCTTCAATAATCATTAATGCTAATACATTCCGATGAAGCTCTGTAAATGATTGAAACTGCAAATCGAAGTACATTAAAGTGAATAGCTTACATTATAGCGTAAACAATATTTATGGTTATGCTGTACCATATGCTTCAAGCATATTTAATATTCGCCTTAACTATTCTAATTTGATTTCATGTGGAATTATTCCCCAGAAAGTCAAAACAATTCAGGTAATATTAATGTAACGACTTATAGCGTATAGCGACTATAATTTTGCTAATAGAAATTGTATAGGTGTAACGAAATTGACTGAGATATTCAATAAGTATATAGTTTTAGGTTAATTTTCAGCATTATGACAATTTGTGTCAGTTAAACGAATACAGCTTGAATCGTTAATTGTATTTTCAAGAAAAATCTTAAACTGCATAATTTAAACGTATTTATAAGCAGATCTACTGCTGATCTTGTTGTTGTGTTGAGGGAAAAAAATATACATGGGCTATCTATCTGTCTAATGCATGATGCTTTGGAACTTGGTGTTTAAAGACTCTTATGCGTATTCAAGTTACATCTGAAAATAAAAGCGCACAAAACTTCAGACAGATAGATTGACAGCGATGCTGTAGGCCAGAACCCTGGACCTTCACATTTCAGACATCGACCAGTATTCAGTGTCTTATCCACTCGGCTAATGGTGGGCAATTCTCTTTTTGATTATCTAAAAGATTATCTAAAAGCTATTAGATTTGCCTTTTTAAGGTTAAGTTTTTTGGCTTCATCTCTCTCTTATTTAACACTTTCCATATCGGCGAAAAGGTATTTATGATTTCGGTGTGTCTATCAGTTATTCTCTAACTTCTTCAATAGGTGTCGAATCGCTAGGTAATATAGGGTGTGCCACATTTCCCTTCGGTGTTAGGAAGGCTCATAAAAAAATAAATTTTATCATTACAACAACAAAGTTGACTTTATTGGATAAAGAAATCTTGCAGTTTTGTTTCACAAATAATCAGTATGTGAACCTTTCGTGATGTGGCAGATATCAAGTCTAAAGTCAAACTCTTCTTTTCCAGCATTCGCTTTCACAGTGAAGAGGGAAGAATTTGAATTTTAATAAGGCGTACATTTTCCAACCACCCAATGGTCGGGCATTTTGGGCCATAGCCTTTTTGTCACAACTAAGGCCCAAACCACTGTCCATTTTATTATGGGAGCACCCTACGGGTGGCCAGAATAGGGGGGTTACCCTTCATAGGGGGTAGTTACCCCTTGTGAAGGGACGGACAAGCTAACATCCATCAACAAGTTGGTATTCGAACGTGGGACCCGGGGTGTGATGGAATGGTACTTAAGCCACTTCACCACCTGGGTGGCAAAACGTACATATTTAAATAAAAAAATAAGAATAGCATTAATTATAGAATTGATTATGTTGGTTTCCCACAGTTAACAAAATGTTTCTTTCTACATCTCTATAGATTTCAATGTGAAATGTGACCTGAATTATGTAAAATTAAAGGTGAATAGAAAATGACAATTACACCTAAAATATTTTTCTTTTAGTTGTAATTAATTTTGTTATATAAATATGTATTTTTTGAATTTGTAGATGGTCAGATAGCATCTTCGGGTGGGCCAGTTACTAAGAAGATTCATCTTAAAGTTTTAACATAACTACCTGAAAAAAGAGGAAGAATTTCGGAAGTAGAATATATTGCGAAACAAAATTTGAAAGATAAAATATTCTGACAATTTCAGGTCAACTTAGAGTTTTCTAATAACGAAGTAACATTTAATAAGCTCTTACTGGAAATGTTGTAAATATTCTAGCAAATTAATTGGTACGATTGCTAACTGGGGTAATGAAAACAACAATATAAAACATTTCCACAGTGATATACGATTGCAAGTCCTGATGATGTAGCCTACATTTCCTATAATAATTTGCGTAAGAATTTAGACTCACTCTATATATAAATTTTAAAGCAATCAATCTCTGTTTACGATAGTTAGAGAATGAACGAGTAGAAAGGTAAATCACAATCAAAACACTTTTTAATTCTTTGAAAAGTGTTAAAACAATTTGATTTTAAATTTTAGTTTACCGGAAAAGTAATATCAGTCTTTCCGCCTATCAATATTTTGCTTAGCCAAAACTACTGAAGCTAATAATACAAAATTTGACTCGCGTTTAAGTTCTTTGGCGTAGAATGTAGATGGGAGAGCATTTTCCAAAGTTCATAATTTATGGAAGATAGGGGGGGGGGGATGTTTTTTTCGCACATATCCTGGCATGATCTCAAAGAAAAGACATAATCTACCGGGTGCGTCAAAAGTTCGTGCAAACTTTAAAGAATCATTAAAAAAGAACAAATTATGATAAAAAAAAGTGCGGTATGCACGAATGGCATCAAAATGTGTGTGTGTGTGTGTGTGTTTTTAAGAACAAAAAAAAGTTCAAAAAATGACCGATAGGTGGCGTTGCTATGCATACACCAAGATGATTTATGCAAATCAGTTTGTCAATAAAACAATTAAATACAAGTCGACTGTTAAATCGATGCCAATGTCAATGCTGTCGTCACAGTATAAACCAGTGATTATCAAGCTCTTTTATAAAAATGGCGAATAGAAACAGACGTACTGAGGAAATTTCGCACTCCAAAATAAATCTGTGAAATATAGAAATGTGTTGGTGTTGTGTTTCTGCTCATTTTATTTTAATGCATACTTCATTTGCATTAATTTGCTTCACATATTCAACATCAGTGCCACCTATCGATCATTTTTTGAACTTTTTTTTTTGTTGTTGTTCTTAAAAAAAGTCAACCACTTTCTGATGCCATTCCTGCAAACCGCACTTTTTTATCATCATTTGTTCTTTTTTAATGATTTTTTAAAATTTGCACGAACTTTTGACGCACCCGGTAGAAAACTCTTGCTGTAAAATACACTACGAATACCTAACAATCCATCTCAAAACGTTTCGAATATAATCATCCAAGGAGGGTAGACGTGAAAAATGGGGAAGGTGGCCATTTTTTTTTTTTTTGGAAAAAAGAAAATAAATATTATTTGTAAAATTCTTGCTTTAAAATTGAGCAAATATGATTCCTACGCTTAGGCACAGCTTGTGTGTAATTCAGTACTTGCTAAAATTTTATTTGTTTGAATTTTATATTAAATAGAAGATCTTTACTTTCAGGAGAACCTAATATGACAGGTTGCGCAATTAATATGTCAGCCCACTTCGTCTAAGCAAATAAAATCAACACCTTTATGCTTCATTGCGTTATAGCTTTTAAACATACATATATATTACACAGTACACTATTTTCCCAAAATATACCGCTTCAATAGAATTACTAAAATACAAAACACACGTACATAAAAAATGAAATGAACTAAAAAAGAAAGAATTGCACAGCATGCAAGATGGCCGAATGCCCATTTGATTGTAGGTATTAGTGTTCATCTTTATTCAGAATACAGAAATCTGGGGAATTTCCGTTACAGTTTTTTTTCTTGTCCTTCATTTCTTTGTATTTATTTATTTTTTTCCTTGGGAGAACATGCTCGATTAAGCCCTAGCCTTATGTGGTCCTTTTATTTGTTGCAGGCTGAGAAAGAAAATATTGATTAGTTTAAGGATATAATAAGATAAGATCTTTGAAAATTATGTGGTAGAGTTATGAAATATACTGATGAGTGGCGTTATTTAGAACCAATATGGTATTAAGAAAAATAATTTATCAGTTGGAAATTTATCGTTTCTGAATAAAATCTTCATACCTCGACTATTTCTGTTATTTCAGTTAATATTTTTTTCATCCTATGAACTGCGCTGCTTGTTGCTTCTCTTTACTGGAACTATGTTAATGTGATTATGTGTGATTACGGCATCGCTACACTAGAGCGATCTGCCAAAGGGGGGTGCCTTGGTAGGAGGACTTTCTAAGAGGTTCTAACGCTTATTCACGTTACATCTGGAGAAAACCTACCAAAACCGTTAGATCGACAGCCGCGCGATGGGACCCGAACCCGGGACCTTCACACTTCGGCCATCTACCATTTTCAGTGGCATATAACCGTTGTGCCATGGCGAGGCGGAACTATGTTAACCTGTTGCAATGTTCCATGTTATTAATATATGCTGAGGAAAAATATTTTAATATAGTATATATTCCTGAAGGAATATGTCGCAATCACACATTAATTTTCGTTTTAGATACATGTATATTAGTCTTTCGATATTATCCCAAAAAAAGTGGCAACGAACTTCAACTCTTTATGAATTAGAGATAAGTTGACAATGTAAATTGAAAAAAAATTCAAAAAGTACTGCACAAAAAATAAATAAATAATAAAAGACTACGTTAAGAAAGTTTTCCTTTCGTTAATTTCAGAAAGTTACACTTTTTAAATTTGTATAGGAGCCCCGTAAAAAAAATCGCAGTTAGTAAAATCTACTCCCTTCACTAATGAGGTGATGGATAAAATTTGACCCTTTCATTATAAACCGTCTCAGAGAGATATTTAAACAAAGATGGGGGATGGGGAGGCAATACATAATTTCGAATGCCAGCGTTTACTGCAAGACTTGTTTACTCTCATAATCTTTGTACGATACGTGAAACGTGATAATTCGACCTGATTTTTTATTCATTTCCAGAGCAATTGAAAGTGGTTTAAGTCAGTATATATTATCATCATATTTCTGACAAATTTTATGGTATAATTCTCAAATTTTGTAAGTCACTTGATTCCTGTACGGGGCACATTTTGCTTTTTGAGAATTTTTTTAACTATGATCGTATACGAATTTAAAATGTGTACTTTTTTTAAAAAATGAACGAATTTTTAACCTAGACTTTATTCCTGTCTCAATTTAAACACTTTTTTTTTCACACTGCATTCCTTACTTATCTCTAACGGGAAAAGAAATAAAGCGGGTTACTATTTTTTGGAACACCCTGTACATAAAGTTTTTTTATAAATAAATTAATAAAAATAATATAGTCTTTTATATTATATATAAACAAAGAACAAAATTCTTGTTAGTGATAATAAACATAAAAAGACAATGCGTATCTGTAAAAGAAAAAGGAGTGTACACTTTTCAGTATTTTAAAGTTGTGTTTTATAGCAAAGTTATTAAGTTTTATTTTGATGTAAATACCACATTTTTTTACTCTTTTTTAATAATTTTATCTTTTTTTGAAAGCTGTATGAACTTTAGAAAAAAAATAATAAATAAATTATCCATAGCGATTTCTCATGAAATAGTTAATAATTAAGAGCATTTATATTACGAAGTAGTACAATAAAAACTTAATAGCATAATCATCTAAATTCCTTATACTAGACTTCAGAAAATAATAAAATAAATAGAACAACAAAGAACCATAAAAATAGCACTAAACACTTTAGCGATTTTCATAAACAATTATACGGTAAATTTACTATTTTCTCCAAATTTCATTCGTAATTCAGCAAAAACGGGAATAATAATAACCATAAAAAATAAGGAAAATAACATTTGTAACAAAATGAAACGCAATTATCAATCGCTGCAATTACTGTGCTACGCACAAAAAACTAATAACGATAAACCACCCAAATTACGGGCAATTCCCATTCATGAAACAAAACCGTGTACACCTTAATTCCTTAATATGTCAATACAATTTCTTTTGCATGGCTCAAACAAACAAAAAAAAAAAAAAGAAAGGGGGATAACAGTTTCATCCCCATAGGCGATAGTCCATTAAGCCAGCCTTTTTACAGTTGCGGCAGTTTTTGTACCATAGACACAGGCACAACACAGCATTAATTATACAAGCTATGCAGTATGCGTCTCAGTGAAATAACCCCGTAGGTAATTTGCCTTGCATTTTATAGGGGATATACATATAAAAAAAAGAGGGGAATGGATGTTTAAAAAAAAAATTAAGGGCTAACTGCATAATTGAAGGGGAGGCTTTCAGCAGCCACTAAATTGCACGGCATCGGATTGTTATGGCCGCATACAATTTTTTTCTTTCTTCTTCTGATTTGAGTGCGGTTATGGCAACTACTGGTTATGTCAGACCTCAAATGAGGACCGCTGCTGTGGAAATGTGGGTTAGTTACACTAGATGCTCGATTTACGAAAATTCTAAGGTAGTTCGTTCAAGTCCCTTATTTGCTAAAATTCCGGACTTTAGAAGGATTGTCTTAAAATGTCTCAATAATTGAGGTACTCCAGAGACCTTTCCGTATTTTGTGTAAAACAGAACCATTTTAAAAATATCAGAGCATTTTAGAACTATCTCAAAAGTTCGGAATTTTAGCAAATCCAGGACCCGTACGAAACCTGTATTATGTGCGAGCGCTCTGTCTCGACAATTTGCTCAAAGATATATTATATTTTTAAATTATCATTAACGATTTGACACTAGCTAAAAATGGTAGAATTTGTAATTTTTAACATGAAAATTCATAAACTTTATGGTGCACTGACAGTCATTGTTTAAAGTGCATTTTAGAGGTATAAGAATCACAGTAAAATTTGTAGGCCGGGTGTTTCCGACTGTTTGATCGCTGGGGCACTTCTTAAACTATTGACATTAGCACCGTACTTCCATTTACAAATAATAATAATAGTAATAATCAAATGCGGTTACTTTTCATCCATAAATTTTATAGAGGGGCCTTATAAGTAAGGAAAAAAAGGAAGTGTTTATATAAATATGACCAATTAGAAAAATGAAGTCAAATCTTTGGAATGTCATTTATAAAAAACTTCATTTTTTAATGACGATAAATAATGATTAAAAAAATATTGAAAAATTAATTTTGGCAAATTTTTGCTGTTTGGTGCCTACCATCTCCATTAAAAATATGTAATTGATTGAATGTGCACAAATTAAATAAATTTTTTTTCTTACTTGTAAATGTGCTTTACTTTCAACTGGATAATTTTTATTATCATGTTGCACGTAAGAACATTTACTTATCTTACTTTAATTCTTGTTTATATTTTTACTAAATTTCGAATTATCACAGAGATCCAAAATTAAATCTCTTAGAAGCTACTCCAAATATAATCATGTAATTTTATTATAATCATAGAAATATAATACTAGTGAAATTTAAGAGAAAACAATTGTTTGTAAAAATGTGAAAAATTGAAACTTACAAAAAAAAAATCTTTCGACTATCGAAATATTTTAAAAATCTAGAAAGTACTATTATTAAAATTCAAATTATAACAGCATGAGGCTGATCGCACATATTTTCGTACAATCCTCAATTCTAGAATTATTTATTTCATTTTGCATTTATTTTGTGTTTTCCTGATTTAAAAAGTGTCCCTTAGCCAACAGCGATATTTTCAAAAAATATTAAAGTCTAATAACTCCGTGAATATTGCACTTACGCACATGCAGTTGTTTGGTGTGTGTGTGTGTGTATGTAAGTGTGTGTATTTGAATGACTTTTTAAAGATCGTATTTTATATTTGAAATTGGATTTTTTTCTTTTCATTTTATTCTTTAAAAGTTGCAGTTTCTTTTCTTTCTAATGAAAAATGAACTCTATTAAGGTTTGTTCCGAATGGAAACCTTAAAATTATTTAAATATAACCCATACACGAATGATTTACCCTTCTCCTTTATTTTTAGTATACAGGTACGTTGAATATATCGCTGAGCCTGGAAAATTTTGCTTGAGACCATATTAAAATGATTAATTTTACACTGAGCCACAAAATTTAAGACAGTAGCCTGATTCCGAATGCACAAGTATAGGGCCAATGGCAACAATTACACAATCAACTAATATTCAATTAACTTCTGGTTGACTTATTCTCAGAACTTTAATGTTAGCAGAGCACGCGAAAGCTGATCGTATTGTAATCACAATTTATACGCGAAATAGACACTGACCATTAGTTTGATAAGATATTATAAGCCGTAACGCAGGCTAATGACTTATTCAGCCATTTTCTGGAATTGTGGACATTTGCAATTCTGCATTGTGATGTTGAAATACGTATTTTAGAGCAGGGGTGGCCAATCTTTTTCAAAAGTGTGCTGTTTTCTGGAAGAAAAAATAAAAATATACGTGCGACTTCCAACTTTTCCAACATACTAAAAGATATAAAAATATAAAATATATATAATTTACAAATGTATTATGAGTTTTTTTTTTGCAATAAGCACTTCTTTTATATAAGACTTGATAGTTGAGGTTTGCAAAATAGTATAATAAATAAAACAAAAGTATAAACTTATGTTTTATTGTTAATAAAACAGTTCACAGGTTAGTCATTTTAGTAATATATCTCTGTATTCTAAAAAAAAGTAACGGCCGCTGACGCCGCCGTCACCGCTGTCAAGAGCTTGTTAGGCTGTCTCCTCCTAAACCGTGCGGATTTGAGTTCTACAAAAGGTCCTACAATATTTATTTTTTACAATATTAAAACTGTTTGATATCAGTAACGTGCATAGAATTTTCCTAACAGTAACATAGATATTTCCTTTCCTTTCTATTTTTTTAAATAATATTTTATCTTGAATTTATCATTTTCGATTCCATTGCAGCAAAACCCCAACGTTTAAAATTCGAAACCCTAGAGCTTAAAAAACGTGCAGGGAGTGAAGCTGTTTTCGATGCAAATGGAAAAGGGTTGAAGATCATCACCCCTTCGCTTTCGTACTCTACTATAATGACATTCTTTACTTAACCCTTTGAGGTTCAACCCTTTCCCAATGCTGAACAAAGGGCAGCCGTTGCCATCGCCCGACATAACTACCGGCAAGATGGCGGACGATCGATGGCGACGCCATCTTGCTGGTAGTTGATTCGAGCATGGCAACGGCCGCCCTTTTTTCAGCATTGGGCAATCTGTCCAGCTGTTCTCGCATTTTTTCATTTTTCAGCACATGTCAATGCTGTTAAAAATAATCGTGACAATTTTTTTTTACGGGAAATGACGTACTAAAAAGTAAAGGATTCTCGTGGAGCTATGTCACGTGGCTCCATGGAGCTATTTATCATTAGCTCTCATGGAGCTAGCTTTATCATTATTAAACATAGCTCTCGTGGAGCTATTTTTATGGAAATCAAATCTATTCTTCGTGACTGGCAACAGTCAAAACGTCAGAGTTTGGTGTTCCAAGAGCGGGAACACTGGTGTTGGGTGTGCTTGTGGCACAGTTAAGTCGAGCGATGACAACGGTGCCGCACAGCCAGCTGCCGTCAAAAAAGTTTCTCTAGATTTGTGGCACACAATGAACGTTTTGATCGTCCGCCATCTTGCTGGTAGTTAAGTCGAGCGATGGCAACGGCTGGCCTTTTTTCAGTATTGAGAAAGGGTTGCGCCTCGAAGGGTTAATTTGCCACGAAATTAAAATATGTTTCTATTTGTTTTGGATTTTGTTTACTCATGCAACATAATTCATGCAATAAAACACTAATTAATTAATAATAATAAGAGCGGAAAGCAACGTACGATTATAATTCGAGGCATGTTTTTCATTTTTAATTACCGATGTACAATTGTATAGACATGAATTTATATATTAAACATTATTTAAATTAGTGGTCAAAAATTATTTCACAAAGCAACAAAATAAACGATGTATACACGATAACCCTACATATAGCCTGTGCAAATAGAGCTAGCTACAGCAATTAGTACCAAATTCGCTAAATATTCAGTTAACTTCCAGTTGACTTGCTTGCAGAAGTTTAATGTTAGCATAGCACGCGAAAGCAGATCACATTGTAATCACAATTTATACTCGAAATAGACACTGGCCATTAGTTTGATAGGGTATTATAAGCCGTAAATGCTGGCTAGCGACTCATACAATCAGACGTTTGTAGGAATTCGTGAATGTACTGGATGCTGAACTGCTGATTTTAAAATTTCATTCTTGAGACAATTTAAGGAAGCTGCGGGAAAACTCATTACAAATAACACTTATCAAAAACCTCTACCAAACTTTACTGTGCTGAAACGTTTAAATACTTGGAAAAGAATTTGGGAATTTAAAATGTATGACATTTATAAAAAAATTATGTATACCTCAATTGAATGTAATTTTCATGAAGTTCTGCGTTGAATTTAGGAAGGCAGCATGCTGATATTTTAATGTTCGATAACATTAATGTCTCAAAGTTAAAAATAATAGGGGATGGTGTCCTAAAATAATCCCCTTAAGGGGAAATTTTATAAAAATTACATAAATGTTTAAATAAAACTCTGATCCTTTTCTATCATATTTTACAGTATATTTTGCATCATAAACATATTTTAAGAATATTTTAAAAGCCTATTGAGTAATGAAAGAAATAGAATTTCGAGAAAGTGTCCAAAGGATCATTTTACCTTCAACCAAAAGATAAAGATTGTGATAATGTTAAAGATTGAAATGAAAACAACATTGACTCCTTTCTAAATAATTTAATACGGTATTGACAGTGAATAGACGGTACAGAAATCTTATTTTGATTAACAATCGACAACGATTTTGTTTAGCATTGGTTTGTGATACGAGAAATAAGAAACATAAGAGAACGGTTTCGTTAACTAAGCGTTGCCGTGGCAGCTTCAACAGTTGTATAAGTGATATCTTCCCTCGTCATGTAATCTGGTGCAGGTGCAGCAAAGATAGTGGTGCTCGGCACGTCGTTTACTAAACGCGCCTTGCCAACTTTGAGACGCTCCCGAAACTGCCTCGCTCGCTCGGCTCCGGACATCGGGGTACTTTTGCGTGGTCCATAAGTTCCTCTTTCCAACGACAGCCGTGATTTGCATTTACAGCTGGCCCTAGCATGAGCTGAGGCCAACATTTTGAATTTTTGTAATTCTTTATACACTTTCTGGTAATTTTTACCTATAAATATTGTATAATTACACTTATTTTTATTTGAGTCGATTGGGCTGAATAAACTCTATAAACGCACAAAAGAATCCTCTATTACGTCTGAGTCGTGAGTTACACTGAATAGCAAGGAGCGAGAACGCTATTTTGGGTAATTCTGAGCAGCGTTCCTCCCATGCCACACCGATGCAAAGTCAAGGTCATAACAGCAAGTTGACTATAAAAGCTAATAAATAATGACACAAAAAAATTAGTTTCTAAAACTAATAGTTTAGTATTTACAAAGATAAGACGACATAGACCTTTTCGTTTCTGTCCACACTTCTGACTTGGTACTTGAATATCATTTTAAAGACGTTTCAAAGCAAAGAACAGGTATCCTTTTCGCCAGAATGGGGTGCTCTCAGAAAGTAAGAAATAAACACGTTGCAGCTTGAGGAAAGTGATTAAAACTAACATAAAGATTAAATTTTAATTCCTGTCCATACGTGCAAACGAAGCCAGATTTATCAGATTCTTATATCGTTTGTTTACGGGGTTCAATTTCCTTTTTATTCATTGGGGCGTGTTTGTTTTCTTATCCCAGCAGAGCGTCATGTTGATTTCCCGAGAAACTCGGTAATCCGTCAACATACCTGACAGCCGTACTAGGATCGCGTGCTTCAGGTTAATGCATTAGCTTCACCCTTTTGCCGCTGAGAACCTTATTAGTTATATCTCAAAGCTCGGAACAGGAGCAGGGAGAGAGAGAAAAAAAAATAACTTCCGTGTTTCTTCTAAGTAGTTAAAAATTTGAATGAAGGCGGGAATTACCATATATTAGATGATGAACAGCGCTATTTTCTAAACGTGAACATAATTTCGATGCAACTGCTGTTGCTGAAAGATCTGGAGTTAACCCTCTTTGCAACTAATTTATGATACAGAATTTTTTTTCCTTTTCTACCTTTCGATGCATATAAAATGGTGTGTAAATCATGTTTTATTTATCACCAAATAACGGCGTTTCTACTTATTTATCTTTACGGAACTTATTTATTTTACTAAAGTGTTTCGTGTAAAGACAGGTGCATAGTTTCTATATCATTAAAATAATAACAACACTTTTCTGTTCAATAATACTTATTTTGTTCTTTTATACAATTATGATTTTAAAAAATAAATTAACAGGATTTGTGTGTTAAGATCTATAGAATACAACTAATCTAGAGACGATTTCATTAATCCTATTTGTTTGTGCGTCATATGAAGCTCAGCCTGGCAAATGCTCTAAATATAATTTAACAGTTAATCGAACTTTTAGAAAGTATAATTTGTGATGAGCCATGTTTTACTTATAGTATAACTAAATACTATAGGTATAACTAAATTTCTATCAGATTTTCAGTAATAACCGAATTTAAATCTGAAGCTTAAGAAGTACGCATTCCATGCATTTGGGTGGGAAAAACCCTTCTTTCTTCTACAATTAGAAAAAAATGTCTGTTGAATTCTTGACATTTTTTTCACCGAATGTATTTATTTTACAGAGCAGTTTAATTACAGAAACTTTCTCAACAACTCTTAAATTTCACAGTAACTAAATCTAAAGAAAATGACGAAATTTTACTTTTAAAACATAAATAACATTTTATCGAAAAAGTCTTCATTATTCGCGATTTTTTTTTTTACCCTGTCATAAAAGGCAAACACAAGTCTACAGCTATATCCATAAAAATACTTACTTCCTCCAGAAAAAAGAATTCGCAGCATCCAATAATTTAAATTATGGTCGTGGAAGGTTTTTTAATCTCTTATATATATTAGAAAAAAAAAAGATAGAGAAAACTCCTTACACTTTTTTCCCGCTTTATAATTCTTCAAATATTTGCTCTTTACATAGGATAAAACAAACGGGATAATCAGTAAACCATTTTCGCTTTTCCAATATTTTTTTCCACTCTTTTGCATGCATTTTTTGCTTTTTTTTTCATTCTTTTTATTAACTAAAAACGCTGCTTCCTGTACATAATTATTTTCTAAATTTTATTGATTAGAATAATATTCATCGTGAGTAAACGTGCGCTGTAGAATTATTGCGGGTAAAGAATTTGATTATGTGTAAAAACATTAGTGAATCCTAGATGAAGTCTCTAATATTAAAAGTATTCATAATTTTTTTTTTATTTGAAGTTCTTTTTCAAAACATAACAAGAAAGATAAATCCAAACGCATGTACAGGGTGATTCTTAATTCATCATCAATATTTAGTAGAAAGGTAGGGAATAGGGAAAGAAGACAATTTCTCATAGGAAAGCATGGGCTCAAACGAACGCATCATGATGTAGGGGGCGCTTTATGTCAACAACTCCCATTCACGCGCTGTACGATAGCTCTGTTAAAATAAACTTCACTAGCAACAGGGGTTCCGTACGTCATGTTTTTCATGAACCCCATACAAAGAAGTCTAATCAACTTCTTCAACATTTCGGAAAAACGATGCGAGTGGTTACCTGGCTAGAAAATTTGTAGCACAGTGGATTACTCGCAGTGGACCGATTTGTTGGCCTCCACAGTCACAGGATTTATCTCCAATCGACTTCTTTGTATGCGGTTGATGAAAAAGATGACGTACGGAACCCCTGTTGCTAGTGAAGTTTATTTTAACAGAGCTATCGTACAGCGCGTGAATGGGAGTTGTTGACATAAAGCGCCCCCTACATCATGATGCGTTCGTTTGAGCCCATGCTTTCCTGTGTGAGATTGTCTTCTTTTCCTATTCCCTACCTCCCTACTAAATATTGATGATGAATTAAGAATCACCCTGTATACTGGGTGATTCAAAACTGATGTTAAATTGACTCTCTTTTAAACCAGTAAGTGATCGAAACATACTTCAGTTAGAAAAGTTCGCCAAATAAAGAGTAGATTTCAAATATGACAATTTTTTTTTATTAGAGGCTGTATCTATATTAAAATACGAATTTTTTTATTTTTATGCGGTCCCTTTTTTACTTGTGTTTGGAAAAATGTTGCTCTGTATCTAAGAAGGTAAATAAAAATATCCCAAGATTCTGACAGGAATACTTAACAAAGATATCGCAAGTTAAAAAAATTTTAACATTTGTCGCCAAATACTAAAGGGATATCTCATAACTGATAAAAGTAAAATTATTTTTCAACTGACATTAATTTATGTTAGTGGTCATTGGACAGCTACATTCATTTGACTCTTTTAGTTAGAATTTTCTTATAATGCATGTTTGCAGTTTCTAGTGTTTTATAAATACATCACGAACAGAAAATATTAGTTAGAAATTACAATTGTTGTTGTTGTTCTTGTCGTGTCCACGATAGGACCTAAAGTGGACCAAAGGTGTCCACACAGCCTTGGCGATATCGAAGCAGTTATCCCTATAAAGCAGGGTTTCCCAAATTTTTTTTCCCCGCGGCACCCTTGTCAGGCTAAAAACTTTCACGGCAGATTTCCTTTAAAGCAATATGAATATGGAGGTTAGAATGAAGCAGTTTGGATGCATTTTACGTTATTTTTTGTTTGTTTGTTTATAGGGCTAACTATTAAGAAAGTACTCTCTTGGGAAAGGGATATAGAATTTTGACAATACCCCCATTTCAGAGAGTTCCTATAAAAGAGAGGCTACAGGACAGTCTTGAACTTGACTGAAATATATTTGTTCGAGCCCACTTAGTGATCGGCGTGGCTCACTTTCTTGGGGATATCGGTTCAGAGGAAATTATTTGATTATATTCCACCAAAACACTTTTCTTGATTATCTCCACGGCACCCCTGACATACGCTCGTGGCACTCTAGGGTGCCGCGGCACCCAGTTTGGGAACCTCTGCTATAAAGGTTACGTTAATGTTGTCAGTTATTTGCTGTAATTTTGCAGAATGCCAGGACAAGTAAAGATGTGTTTAGGATACAGTTCAATGTCAGAACAGTTCCTGTAGCCCTGGTAAGTTCTTGTGCCATCTTTCTTTAATTTCATCCCTCTGAGTCTGGTCAAGGTCTTTGCAGTAGTTCTGTCTGCATTTAATTAGCAGATTTTATATTTAATTTTTATAGTTCTTTCAGTGCATTTTCGTTTAGAAACTGGGTTTATATCACTAAGAGCGACCTGAGGGATTTATTCAGAAACCTTGCTTCCTTTGCCAAAGTGTAGGTGGCGTCATTTTCGTCAATATCAACATGCGCGGGGATCCACTGCATGATCACAGTTACAGTTTTAATTGCGGTTTTAATTATAAATAAGTAATAGAGTATATTTATTTTTCATATTTCCTTACTTATTTAGCCTTGAAGAAATTGCACATAGCTTTTACGACATAATTTGTTTGCAAGGTAGAGAATTTTTTTCACTGTACGCTTTACAATAAAATCTTTCTATTTCCTAGGAAAAATGTCATCCTGACCTTACACAGTTTACATTCTGCAACGGGGTGCGAAGTCCTCAAATCGTACCGCAAAACTCCCTAAAATATACTAAAAACACAGAGAAGCCATACTTGAATGCACACGTTATTTTAGACAGCAGATGTAGGTTAAAAATAAAAGAAAGGAAAAAAGACCTTTGTCTCTCCGAACGCTGAGAAAACTTAAGGTCACACAGTAGATAGTTTGTTGTACTCTAACAGCAACTCAAATAGAAAAATTTTTCTAAGTCGCTGCTTTCTAGGAGAGTCAGCAAAGACAGAAGCCGAAAGAGATGAACAAGAATAATATGGAAATTCGATATTCGTGTCCCCTCCTAAGTAAATTCGACTTGTTATCAACTCTCTATGATGTGCTCTATATGATGTGCTCTATGGGTGCTCTATAACCCTTTAACGCGCAGTGTCTCGCTCTGGGAACACCAAACTCTGACGCTTTGATTGTTGCCAGTCACGAAGAATAGATTACATTTCTATAAAAATAGTTGCGGGTGACATAGCTCCGCGAGAATCCTTTACTCTTTAGCAAGTCATTTCCCGTAAAAAAATTGTCTCGATTATTTTTAACAGCACTGACATCTGCTGAAAAATGGAAGAATTCGAGAACAGCTGGAGAGATAGCCTAATTCTGGAAAAAGGGCAGCCGTTGCCATCGCTTGACTTAACTACCAGCAAGATGGCAACGGCTGCCCTTTTTCTGACATTGGGAAAGGGTTGCGCCTCAAAGGGATAAAGGTGGTTACACGCTTTAGCTCTTTATCTGTTAAGAGATGTAATGCGAATTGACAAAATTTTCAAAATAAGGTCGAAAATAAGACTAAGGTAAAGAAAAAAAATTTTCGCTATTCTTCCTAAAATTCTTCATAGAAATTAGCAGCCAAACAAAAGTTACCAGTTACCAATTTTTCTATACCAGCTGTTACCGAATGAGGTGTTGCCCCATCTATATGAAACAACGGCGTTGCTCCACTTTCTAAAGGAAGTGTCCCCTCCTAAAGGTTTAACGTCGCGTTCATTTTCTACTCAAGATTTCGGTATCGGGTGTGAAAAAACATCGATTCAGCCGTCGAATTTCATCGATGACGTTCCCTCGCGAGCTTCAGCGCACTATAATGGATAAAATAATTACTAGAACCTCCGTCACGCGTGGCGAACATTTCTGTAACAATGCCTTTTCTAGGTAAAAAAAAAAAAGAAAAGAAAAGAAGTGGATGTACCCTGGATCGATTTGAACGACGGAACGAAAACAAAAAGGGCCTGTGCGTCCGTATTCAAAGAAGGGAGAGGGAGGTGGAGGTTTAAAATTATGCGCATGTGCAGGGAAATGATGTCTGAAAAATTTATGACTCTATCAGGCAGTTTGATGTGTTTGTTCCAGTCGTAGCAAAAAAAATCTGAACCGAAAGGCCATTTTTTTTTTTAAATTACGTCGAATAGCGTCGAAAAGCAGAATTTGAAAGTAAATTTTACACTTTTAAAAATTGTTCTTTAAAAAGAAAGAAAGAATCGAATTCGTCACAATTCATTTCGAAATTCTTAAAAAGTAATAAATATGAATGATAATCTTATTAAAATAAATTCAGTGTATTAAGAAAATGAAATTTGTTGTTCATTAAAAATTAAAATTTACTTTTTATCATAAGATAAGTCTAGGAAGGATGACCTTAGAGAAGAAATGGCCAGCCTAAATATATCCAAAACTGGACCAAAGAAGCAACATAAAATTTGTTCATAGGAAAAAGAGAGAGAGTTTAACAAGTTTATTATTTCATTATAAAAATGTGTGAAATTTTTAAGTTCATCTAATTTAGTAGTTGGATATTTTTGTTGTGACAGATATCTTAACGTTTTGCAAAGCATGCGCTACCTCTTTTTATGACATTTATAGCCTAAAACAAAGACTTACCATGGTTGAGTGACACACTTTGAATTGGGTAGCCATATGTCCTACAAATTCAGAATAGATGGACATCTTAATCACTATTTCAAAATTACACGGAGCGTGAAATTTAACTAAACCATATGTAAAATAATTACATAATTTCCAAGTTTATAATATACTTATATAAGCTTCTTAAGCTTATATTGATATAATAGTTAAAGTTTTACCTAGCATGAATATTCCAAGAATAACAATTATACAGTAGGGCCTAAACGATGTTAATAAATAAGCTTAGAGCAGCGTAGTATTGTGAAGTGATGTATTTGTGATTATAAAGTATTCGGATTTTTGCAGGATAGATGCTATGTATCAGCAGTAAAATGTATATTATTACTCTTTCTAATATTTCTTAGTAGAGTGACCATCTTTTAAATTTTTTTGAAATAAAAAATCAATCGTATCTTTCACGGTGTGAAAAGTGTTAAATTTTGCTAAATAAAATGTTTTTATAGCAAATTTTAATTCAAACTTCGCATGTGCCCGTTCTTTTAAAGTGCTTTTTTATAAAATATGTAAACAATATTGAAAATTCAGCAAAGAATAAGAAACCAAACGCCGGAAATAAAAGAATGCAATCACGGGAAGGCGTACGCTGTACAGAAATAAAAATAAAAATGAGGCCATTCAATTCATAGATATACAGTGCGTTAAGACAAGATAGATTGTGGTATGGCGTGCAGTCTAGCCTCCGAAATCGACTGTTATGAAGTTCTGAAGGCTGTCCTCAACGCAAATGACCGATTCTATGTTTGTTATTTGCACCATGGTGTTTGATATTCTGTGCGAAGGCGGTAGAAAATTTCTGTAGGGAGATTTTAAATTGATGGATTGGTCAACTCTGAGTTTGTGAATGGTATTGATGAGTGAAGCAGAAAGTAAATTTAAATCAAAGGTGTAGAAAAAATGCACGAAAGGAATTAATGAAATAAAAATTCATGCCATTTCATTATACAAGACATTTTATTATTTGTTTAGATCAAAATAACTTTTAATGATGATTAAACACAGCCACAGAAAACCCATAAAATGTCGTGGTAAACTGTTAAGGTAGACAAGTTTTGAATTGTGAAAGGGAATTTTAATTGATGATCAGTCAACGTACGGAATGTAAGTATTATTGATGAGCAAAGCAAGAATAAAGCCAACGCGATAAAAATGCAGGAATGAGAATACCAAAAGAAGAAAGGCATTGCTTTATTTTAAGAGGTTTTTTTTCTTTTTTCTGTTCTTTTCTTGTTAAAATCAAAATAACGTTTGTTTCCGATGAAATGGAGCTTAAAATAACCAACAAAATATCCTACTAAACTTTCGATTATTATAAAAAGACAACTTCTCCATTGAGGAAAGGGAAAATTTATTGATGGATTGCCCAACTTTTTGGATTTAAAAACTATTGATGAATAAAGAAAAAAGAAAGTCTTAAGTTCAACGTAGAAAAAATACACGAACAGTAATATTAGAAGATATATATTTTTCTTTTTTTTTCAAAAATTTTTTTAAATTTTAAACTGAAATGAATATTTAAGTCTGACAATACACTGGGGGAAAAAGAACACACTAAACTATTCGACATAAGTAGACTTTTGCCTGAGAAAGGGAATTTTAATTCATAAATAATATTGATAAATAAAACAATAGAAAATCCAACGTGTTAAAATACATGAACTAGAAAACTGGAAGAAAATATGCATTGTTTTATTTCTAAAGTATTTGTGTATTAACTAAAAAATGACTTTTAGTAGTTTTTTTAAAAAAAACTTCTAATAATTTTTAACTCATACAAAATAATAGATTAAAAAATCTTGCAAATGAACACGACTGTACTCTCAACCATTTAGTCGTAAATAAGTATATAAATGAATAAAAATGGTTTTTGGTTTGAGGATAACATGCAGAAAAAATGCCTTTTTTATGCCTCTCGTTTGTTTTATTTCTAAGAAATAAAATTTGATTTATAATTTTGGTGATTCTACGTTTCGGCGGACATTATGCAAAAAAATTCTTTTTCATTCAGATTTTTTTACGAGTAGAATCAGCGCATCAAACGACCCAATACAACCATAAATTTTTCAGACTTCATTTCCCAGCACATGCGCATAATTTTTTTTTTTTTTTTTTTTTTTTCACCCACCTCTTGCATCGTCTACGTACGCACAGACCCTTTTTACTTCCGTTCCATCGTCCGTTCAAATCGATTCTCCCCCCCTGTACATCCACTTTTTCAGTCGGGGCATCGCTGCTACGGAAATGTTCGCCACGCGTGACGGAAGTTCTAGTAGTTTTTTATCGATTACGATGAAGTGCGCGAGGGAATGTCATCGATGGAATTTCACGGCTGCATCGATACCTCCCTCACACCTGACACACGACCCGATGCTAAAACTCGAGTAGAAAATGAAATAGGTTGTCACGTGATCGATAGGCAACTGAGTAAGTAAGTTATTGGGTAGGAATAACATGTTAAAATAATGGAATATTTTCTTGTTCGTCGGATTTTTTTTATTATTATAATTTTTTTTCGTTCTTTACGTCATTCTTGCTTTTGGAAATTGTCTATCTCGTGTATCGCATTTCGCTTTCAGCTGAAAAAAGTGCCAACTTTTGTTTCAGTTGAAACAAATGTGAAATTTTGTTTCAATAATTCCAAAAAGCTGTTAATTTCAATCTTCTAAAATCAGCTATGATTAGTTTCAGGATACGGTAAGAAAAAAGACTACGTTGTGAGAAGAAAAAATCTCGCTAAATTTTAAAGAAGTGATACTTTTTAAATTTTTTACACATCCACCGTGCAGAAAAGTTCCGAGTTAGTAAAATGGGTTTCATGCACTAATGAAGTGATGTTTAAAAGAGAATGATATCCTAAAATGTGTCATAAATATATAAATATATGCTGGCTTAAACCATTTTTCAAAGGCTCTCTAAAGGAAAAAAAATCACGTCGGAATATCACGTTTTAGGCGTTGTGCATAAATTTTAAAGAAATTAATTTTTTGCTCTCTAGCAATAAACGTATGCATGCAAATTCAGGTATATTCCCTGTACATCTATGCTTTAGATATGTTATGATGAAAGGCTGAAATTTTGTACATCAAATCAACAGTGTATGCGGCATGTTTTACAGCAGTATTTTCAGTAGTAGAATGTTGAATACAATTCATAAATATACATATTTCCTTTCTCAGTGAAGAGATTATCTACTTTCAACAGTAGAAAGTGCAGTACGATATTTTGTAGATTTTTTAAAAATATATTTCATTAGAATCAAAAGTTATTTTGATTTTAACAAACAAAAAGGCTTTCAAAATAAAACAAAAATTATCTGTTTTCTTTTGGCATTATCATTCTTGTATTTTTGCACGTTGATTTTTTTCCTTTAATCACCAATATTATTTACGTTGCTAATCCATGAACAAAAATTCCTTTTCTCAGTCAAAAAATTCTCTACGTGCAATAGTTACCACGACATTTATAGTTTTTTGAAGGGGGCTCTATTTTATTATGACTAAAATTTATATTGGTTTTAACAAATAATAAAACCTTTGTAAATGAAATGACATGATTTTTTTATTTCAGTACTCCCGTTCGTGCATTCGCTTTACACCTTTGCTTTAAGTTTACTTTCTGCTTTTCTCATCAATATCATTCACAAGCAGCAAGTCGACCAATACATCAATTTTAAAAATCCCCCCAGTGAAATAATCTTCTTCCATCACCCAGAATATCAAATCCTTGGCACAAATAACAAACAAAGAATTGGCCATTTGTGTTGAGGACAGCCTTCATAATTTTATAGCAGTCGATTTTTGGAGACTAGACTGAACGCCATACCACAATCTATCTTGTCCTGATGCACTGTATATCCATACATTTATGGCATCTTTTTATTTTCCTTTCTTATAGCGTGCGCCTTTCCGTGATTGTATTCTTTTATGTTCTGGGTTCGAGTTCTTCGGTGAATTTTTAATATGGTTTTTTATTATATAAAAAAACACTTTGGGAGAACGGGCACAAGTGAAGTTTAACCCTTTGAGGTGCAACCCTTTCCCAATGCTGAAAAAAGGGCAGCCGTTGCCATCGCTCGACTTAACTACCAGCAAGATGGCGGACGACCGAAACGTTCATCGCGTACCGCAGATCTAGAGACCCTTTTTGGACGCAGCTGGCTGTGCCGCACAGCCAGCTATCGTTAAAAAAGGGTCTCTAGATCTATGGCACGCGATGAACGTTTCGGTGGTCCGCCAGCTTGCTGGTAGTTAATTTGAGCGATGGCAACGGCTGCCCTTTTTTCAGCATTGTTCAATCTATCTAGCTGTTCTCGCATTCTTCCATTTTTCAGCAGATGTCAATGCTGTTAAAAATAATCGTGACCATTTCTTGCGGGAAATGACGTGCTCAAAAGTAAAGGATTCTTGTGGAGCTATGTCACCCGCAATTATTTTTATAGAAATCAAATCTATTCGTGACTGGCGAGTTCACGAACGCTATTCTCTAGAACAGAGAGATGGTTTTCTTCTTGTTAGAAGATCAAGAAATATTACAAATTCCATTATAAAGCAGAACTCGAATAACAAACCCTGATTTAACGAGAACCCGGATAAAACGAAAAAATCCAATATACTGTTTGGTACAGTGTTAAATCTATAAGAACATAATTCGCTTTAACAAGTAAACCATGGTTTCAGCCAGGGATACTTTTGTGAATCATAAAATTCCTATTGACTTCCACCTTCCCAGCTCAGCTAATTCTTTCTTGGAAAAATGTCTTTAGCATTCCGAAGTCAACAAACGGAATGATGATAATGACCAATATATAGAGTTTTAACCTGAACTGCCCCCTAACATTCTCAATAGACTTTGAGTGAGCAGGAAAACTTGAAACCATTCTGGAATCTAGGGTTCTAAATAAAGATGTTCTTCGGTCCATGGGTCTTCTCCGAAGAACAATAGTACAAGGAAGAGACAATAAGACAGTCAAAACAAAATTAAACAACTTCTTTTGTACTCCGTAAATAGATATAGTTCAACATTTTACAATAAAATGGTGCAAATTAGCTGCAACCTTTCCATAGTGAAACGTTGAACAATAATTTCCTGGAAAGGTTGCAGCTAATTTAGGACCATTATATGGTGAAATGTTTATTACTCTTATTAACAGTGTACGGTACAGAAATAAAAAATAATCTATTAAGTATGTTTTAATATTTATGATTTTTTCCGTAATATAAGTAGTTCAGCATTTTACAATAAAATGGTGCTAAATTAGCTGCAACCTTTCCATAGTGAAACGTTGAACAATAATTTCCTGGAAAAGTCGCAGCTAATTTAGCACTATTTTATGGTGAAATGTTTGCTACTTTTATTAACAGTGTATGGTATAGAAATAAAAAAATAAATAATTTATTAAGTATGTATGAATACTTATGATTTTTTTAATAACCCGTATTTTACTAGCACTCTGCTATAACGAACAAATATCGGGATCCCTTCACGGTCGTTACAAGCGAGTCTGAGTGTACAACCCTTCGTGCATTCTTTTTTAAACCTTTGCTATAAGTTTATTTTCTGCTTCTCTCATCAATACCAATCGCAAACAGAAGGCTGACCAATCCATCAATTTAAAATCTAACCCGAGAAATTCTCTACCTCCATCGGCCAGAATATCAAACACCATGGCGCAAAATAACAAACAAAAGAATCGGTCATTTGTGTTGAGGACAGCCTTCGGAACTTCACAACAGTCGATTTTGGAGGCTAGACTGCACGCCATACCACAATCTATCTTGTCTTGTCGCACTGTATATCCATACATTTATAGCCTCCATTTTATTTTCCTTTCTGTACAGCGTACGCCTCTTCGTGATTATGTTCCTTTATTTTCGGGGTCTGGGTCCTTTGCTGAATCTTTAATACGATTTTTATTTTATAAAAAAGCACTTTGGGAGAACGGGCACATGTGAAGTTTAATTTACTAATCGTTCACTGGGGAATGCACGAACGTTATTCTCTGCGACAGGGGTATGGCTTGCTTCTTGTCGGCGAAATTTGTGTATGTGGGTCAGTTTAAAAGAATGTTTCTGATTACATTCTGAATAAATGTTAGGCAAATTTGTTTTACGGGAAATTTTAACTACCACTGGCTAGAAAGTATTAGGTGTGCCGAAAAGTCGCGCCCCCGTTTCTAACATACAGTTTAAACAAATAAATTTTCAAAAATTATTGAGCTGTGCCCAACAAGCTGTGCCTAAGCATAAGACTCATAATTCTCAAATTTTAAAGCGATAATTTTAAAGATTAATTTTTTTTTCTTTCAAGAAAATTGGCCACCTCCAGCACTTTTTAAGTCTATTACCTTCTTTGGAAGATTGTATTCGAAATGTTCAACACTTACTAGGTACTCGTGAGTGTTGGGTTTTACAGCAGGAATTTTATGGATATCTCTTTTCTTCCTTGAGATCACAGAGGATACGTGAAAAGAGCGTTTTGACCTCCTATACCCAACGCCTCCTACATATAGAAAGCCTTACAACTCCTACGTCACCAACCTTTGACGTCATCATTTGGCCTACATTTAAAAATTTTATTTTCACAAAATAAAAGTATTAAAAATTTCTGGTGAATACTACAAATATTAGAAAATATCTTATATTAAACATTTAAATTAAAATATCTTTCTTATACAAAATTATTCAGTATGATCTATTTCCTTATCACATTATCTAATTAGTTATGGTTAAAAACTGCTATTTGTCGTAAAATTATACATTTTATCTCAAATTATCAAAATATTGCCAATAATGGATAAATTCACCAGAAATTTTTAATAGGTTTATTTTGTCACAATCAAACTTTTAAATGTAGGCCAAATGATGACGTCAAAGCTTCGTGACGTAGAAGTTGTAAGGCTTTCTGTGTGTAGGAAGGTGTTGCTATACCCCATCAGTTCTGCATTTTGGAAAATGCTCTTCAATCTACCACGTACGCTGAAAAACTCTTATACATGACAAATTTTATTTTATTAGCTTCAGAAGTTTTGGCTAGACAAAATTATGACTTACGAAAAAATGACATTACTTTCAGAAACACCAATATTTTATTTAGCAAAATTTTAGGATTTCCACATTGTAAACGACACACAGGCAGATACACACACAATTTTTTCCCCAACTGAAATTCGTTTACCTCATTGTAATGTATTTTTGTTCTTTACAAATCAATATACTTCTCTTCAGTATGTCAGAAATTGTTCATTAACTTCCCAGTTCTAAATTCAAAGATCTCCTATTCAAGCCTTAGCCAGTAGGCCTTCTTACATATTAATCAAACCAAAGATATTACAAAAATTTATAAAATGTACATGCCTTTGAGAGTCAAATCAGTATCACTTCCATAGATTTACACGAGTACAGATATTCCATTCTCGGGTACTGATACTCTTTAACCCTGTTTTAAGTTACGAAAGTTCTCGTTCTTCTATTTAACATTTAGTTATAGAGATAATAATTATTGCTATTACCATTATTTTCTTCTTTTAAACTGTAATACTTAACCACTGCAGTAATTACAATTTAACATTTAGCAATAATAATAAATTAAATTAGAATTCTAAAAATATCTGCTTCCTTTGCAGGATTTATAGTTAAAAGAAATATTCTTCTGGATTATAGTTAAAAGAAATATCTCGTTTAAAATTAATCAAGAAATTATAAAATTGTAAAAAAGAAAAAAAAAATAGCAATTTGTAACTTAATCCTGCAGTTCCAAATTTTTTTTTTTTTTAAAGTAGCATTTCTTCTAAATTAATAATAATGAGAATTTAACCAAGAATATAAGTTAACGAATCCAGACATTTAAAAAATATATGCATCATGTGGCTTCGCAAGTGTAGTAAAAAAATGTGTTTTATTATTATTATACTTTCATAATCTGCAGTCTTTCCAGTAAGTTCACTAAATTTTTTTTAAGTAGAAACTATTTCAGAACTTGGCTGAGAAGAGCTGGATAGTAGTATAGAACAGTTGGTGGCCTGGCAATCAACCCTTTTGGTACGGAGAAGATGGCTGCTGTTACACATTCGTGGTACCAGGTAGCTTTCCACACAGTGGTTGCACTCACTGTACGGAAGCGTAAGACGGGAAAACGTGTTTTGAGCATCCATCGGAAAGTCCAAAATTTTCCTTCATACTAACACAAAAATTATTCTTTGTAAAAAGTGCTTAGTTACATTCCGGAATTGTTGGCAACATAACTTTATGTGATTGCAGATTTTAGGTGGAGCAGCGGCAGTACTCAGAGAACGTTTCGTGGCTGCCTTCAACCGGTGGAAGTAGTGGCGAAAGGGTTAAGTCGTAAACCCGAATAGGATCAGCAGCTAGTTTACCCTGAATCGTAATCTGAATCTGTATACACACACACACACACACACACACACACATATATATATATATATATATATATATATAATAATAATAATAATAATAATAATAATAACGGCTGTCCACTCTGTTCTGAGATATTAAAAGAATTAAAACAAACAAACAAATAAACATTGTAGTGCTTATACATGGAATCTGCCATGCAGCAAAAATCATAAGGTCCTACATTTAAATTAATACAGCTGTTCAAAGAATTAATTAATAAAAAAATCTTTCACCAGACGGTGCATTTCAATATTTTTCTTATTATTATTACAAATTTTGTTATACTGTTTGATACTGTATTTTACTATTATCAATAGATTATAAATGTACAGGGTGGCCATAATTAAACTGCACGTGTTCAACTGGTACTGGAGAGAAAACTACTGGGAATATTCCAGTGAAATTGGGTATCTACACGTTTCAGAACATGCGCAAGTCAAATAAGAAAAAAAAAAATCGCCATTTTTGCCCGATAGATGGCGTTGTATCGTATTTCAACGCTTATCGGCGGCATTTATGCAAATTTTAAGCTCATCGAACAGTATAAAAACAAGACGACATTGAGTAACGGTCAATCATGACTCTGAATAAGAAGGAACGTGCACTGTTAGTGAAGATATTCTATCAGAATGGTAGCAATTATTCAGCTACTCTGAAAGAATACCGGCGTATGAAACGTTTAAGAAGAGGTCCAATGAGTGTCAATGAGAATAAATAATGGTTTAATTGTTTTCCAAAGCGTCTTTATGAATTGTTTAATTTGTGATCTTAATTTACGTTAATTTTTGATTACATCTTACTGTAAAAATTTAATTACTGAAGCGAATTGTATGGAATTTTTATAAACTGTAAATGATGTTTTATATTGTTTATATGCCTCTTAGAATGTCATTATGCTCTGTCTATCGGTTTTGGAAGTTGTATATGCCACCGGTGAGCGTTGAAATACGGTACAGCGGCATCTATCCGTCGAAAATGGCGATTTTTTTTCATATTTGACTTGCGCATGTTCTGAAACGTGTAGATACCAAATTTCACTAGAATATTCCCAGTAGTTTTCTCTCCAGCACCCCTTGAACACGTGTAGTTTAATTATGGCCACCCTGTACATCATTGTTTATCAATGTATCAATAACAAAAGCAAACGACAAAGAAACAAAAAACATATTCTTTAAGAACAAGGCAGATTATTTTGTAACGGTTTTTGAGAATTGATCCTGTACGTTTTTAGTGTACAGTTTTGATACTTTAGTTATAAGTGCCATTGAAAGAAAGTTGTGCCACTTTTGTGCCACTTCAAACGTACTTACAATTTTCATTATTGTTAAAGTATTATTTTGGATTTAATTATTCTATTTTATTAACGGTACTATGTTTGCAACAATCTATCTTAAATTCATTACACGTACTTCCTGCACAATCGGGAAACTGCGTATTTCTTGCACATTCTACCTTCTATTTTTAAGTGGAAGATTTTGAACTGCTTTCTCTTACGTTCTTAAATATTTCTATATACGACTTATATTGTATACAGTGTAATTATTTATTCTGACAGAATTAAAACTCGTGAACAGCAACATTACAATAACAACAATTATCGCTGTTTTCGGCGTTTTTTTCATTGTAATCTTCATCTCACCTTATATTCAAATGGCGATATTTGGCCTCAATTTGGTTACTGCTTCAAGTTTTGCTTTAATGACTCCAGACAGAACAAAATAATTCCTACCCATACTTCATTTTAAATTAAAATTTTAATACTCAATTAAAATATTTAATACGATATAAGTCCAATTAATCCATTAGATCAAATACCCATTAGTCCAATAACTCATTAGAATCCATTCAATCAAATAAAATATTAATTGTGACTACAATTTAATCAATTAATTGGCACAGGCTGAATAAGTTTTTTTTCCCTCTAATCTATTTCAGGAATTTGAAAATATTGTTTTGAAGAGAAACTTTATATAGTGAGAAAAATAATAAATAACCTTTATACTAAAGATCAGTAAAAAACCAAAATCAAACTTTTACTAAAATTTCATTATTTTAAAATTTACAATAGTGACATTTTAATTATTTCTTCATTTGATACGTTTATTTATTTTATTTTTTTAAAGAAAATAAAAACAATCCGAAAATAAAATATAGTTCATAAATATATTTTTCGGAGAAATGCTTTAGTCACAGGGATTAAAATACTTCTTCATTTAAAAATTCCTTTTTCCCAAATAAAAAGTATTTTTACGCATAATAATGCGTTAGTAATATTTAACATAAATTCTTACAAATGCATTCATCTCTTTTTTTATAAATTCTTATTAATTTCATTACCTCAATACAACAATGTAATGAAAACTTTTTCCAGCGGATAAAAATGTATTATGATTTATAAAAATTCGTTTATTAAAAACACTAATAAAAATATATAATTTTAAAAGATATCTTAGTTACAATTAAAATTGTATTCAATGTTAGAATATGTTACAAAATTACTATAATGAATGATTAATTTTCTGATTGAAATAATCTTTTTTCAAATTTTCAATTAGTTATTTATCCAGAAATTTTTTTTTCAGTCAAAAAGTTAAAAGCTTATCATTAATTATTTTCGTTTTGAAAAGATAAAAACATATTTAGTGAATAGTACTTATTACATTGTGTGTAACGACTTTAAATTATTTATTTTACATTCAACATACTTTTGTTAAAAATAGGTAGCATTTATTTAACTAAAAGAAAGGGAAATTAAAATAAAAGATATTAATTGTGCTTACCACAACTGCATTGTAATCAGTTTTCTTTTACATAAATTCAAATTTTAAACTGTGACAACAAAACTATACCAATGTAAAAAAGCAATTATAAGTACATAGTTCAATGTATAGAAAAATATAGTTACCCAGTTCAAACATGTAGTAAAATTCTACAGGTCTTACCTAAAAAAATATAAATAAAAAAATTAATTAATTATGTAAATAAAATTAATGCAGAAAAATACCATAAAATGTAGAATATTTAATGAACAAAATTGATAATAAATTATAGTATAATCATGAAACATATCTCATAAAATGCAAGTTACTTTATGTCAGTAAAACTAATTGAGGAAAAAAAAAATTATTTGGTGGTTGAGGAAATGCAGGCCTTTTTTCAAAATTCGGGTAATAAAACAACTATTTTTGAAAATTTCAGATAACTGTTTCTTTGCCCAATGATCACCTTTGCCCTGGCTTCGGATTTTCAGTTGCAACTTCTTTAGTTTAGAGTTTGTAGTTTTACAGAGAGTACTCTTTCATAACACCTAGTATACGGCAGTTTAGCATTAATACCATGCAAGCAGGCAAGAAGGTTAGAACTGAGCCTGAATTCTTACACTAAGGTTCAGTTCTAACCTAAATTTACAGAACTTTAAAGCGTAAGAGTTGTATTTAGAGCTTATTTTCTCTGATTAATAATGTTTAATACAAATGCATTGTTTTACACAATGTTAAATTATCCGAATAACTCAAAGGGTTATAGAAATCTTCCAAAAATATGCTATCCCACCCCCCTTTAAATTCTGAACGCTAGTTTAACCTGTTCATTCTCATCATAAAATGTATAACGGAAAGCCTGTGCCTAGTGTTGCTTCTGAGAGCGGATTCTTGAAAAATGGAGTCAAGTCGCCCCCTCTCCCATAGACGTCGACATTTTAAAAACATTACTTTTTTGAATTATTTTAATACCAGTGGCGTACGCAGCGGTAGGCATAGAAATTCAGGGTCCCTCTTGAAGTTTTTGTTTAAAATGAAACGATAAAAAAAAATGCACTTTTAGTTTACATGCCAAACATTTATTTATTTATTTATTTACAAATAATATTTTAAATAATAAAAATGCGCGAATTCGTTTACTTTATAAATATATTTTTTAAGGCGTATTTAAATAACTTGTTATTTATTACTTATATTTCGATTCTAGCTCAAGCATTTAAAAAAATAAGTTCTCAATCCTTCGGGACCACCCTGAAAATAATCCTGATTACACCACTATTTAGTACTAAATGTCTGAAAGCACGCTTACTAATGTGCTTCTATTCTTATAGATATTGCTCCTTTACAATTGCAAGAACACCCCCTTTCTCCCCTCACCCCCCCAAAAAAATAAATATGATATTGGCATCCACACATAACATACTATATACCGTATATCCAATCCCCGCATTGTATAAAACAGACGCCATTTCTAATCCCGTATCCTATAATAGAGCAGCAGATACTGTATCTATCTTTGTATACTGATATTGCGCCATCAGTAACAATAACGAAACATACGGATGCTTTCAAACCTCATCAAAACGATACCATTCGGCACATACGAAATGCAACCCCCTTACTAGTCAGTATCGAATCAGATACCAAGAGTCATTTTCCCTTTCAAACCGCGAGCCTATACTACTTCCAGTATCCAGTAACGAATAACGAAACATATTAGTACTCGATTGCCGAAACTCATTTTCCCCTTTCAAAGCACTCCCGGCAGTCAAGAAGCCCGGAAGTTCGAAGCTGGTCGATCCGGATGCAGTAAATACTCATATTCGAAAGTAGCAATTCGTTACTTCGAGTCTGAGTGATTATCCGCATCTCAGTAACGAATGCATACGGTTAGTCACAGCTCTACTTAGAATACCAGATAACAATTATGCACTGTTTTTAAGAATGCCATGTAGAAAAAAGGTTAAGTCTGTGCAATAATACCACAAACGTACGCAGGTACGTCCATAGTATTAATGCTTGACGTTGTGAAAAACGTGGGCTCGTACGTCCCTGGTGCGCAAGGGGTTAACAATGATAATAAAATTTTATCTTCTAAACCAAAAAAACCATCTTATTCTTTGCTTCCATCTATCGTACTAAATCCTAGAGTGTCATCGTCTCAAGCAAATAACAACTCTATTGCCGCATTCTCATTCTCGAAACAAATTAATAAATGATCTCGCCTGACCAGAGGTCAGCCGTATTTGGACACCCACTCAGATGTTTATCAATGAGGGAGAAAAAATGAGAGGGATCAAAAGGCTCGGTCAAAGGTGGTGACAGGCGATTTTTTTTTCCCTCCTGCCACCCGTCTCTTGCATTTTCATCATTATTCCGATTATTCAATGATTAAAAGTGTCGAGATAAATCCTTGTTGGCTTTCTATTATTAGTAAAAGTTCTCGATGCATGTTTAACTAGCAAAGTGTTCGTTCTTCATACATAAAAAATAACTGTTTTTTTAACCTTCTCGTCACCGAATTATGAAAAATTGTATTTTTGAAGCATTCTGTTATGTTTGAAATGAATTTAAAAACATGTACATATTAAGTAAATGTTCTATATGAATTATAACGGCATCACTGCAAGAAAAATATATTAAATAGAGTTTTCTCCCATTAAATATTGCTATTTCAAATAGCCTCATATGAGGTTCAGGGTAACTAGAGGGTTAAGTAAATAAATACATAAAAAGTCTCGCAATTTTTTATGAGAAATGAAAAAGAGAAAATAGGTGTTGAACTATAATCCATTTAAAACTTGAAGAATGATAATGCTATCAACTTTTATTTTGCTTGATCTGTCTTGGGAATCGTAGCTCAAGAAATGCACTCACACACACAAATAAAGCGACATTACTTTCTGGTACTGCTGGCTATGGCTTCAGTTGCAGCTTGTTTAGTTTGTATTTGTGTTCTTTCAACGGATTTAGGTGCTCTTTCATAAAGACACCACAAAGCAATTTTGCATTATTTCTATTTCCATTACGGAAAACCTCTGCAGTATCTATATGTCAGGTAATATTTTTTTTTTTCGTTCACCATATGTTGCAGTCATGAAAAATCAAATGAAATTGCATAAGATCAACGATCTTCATAGTGTAACATTCTTAGAGATATTTAATTAAAAATAAACTTTTGAAATTACATATTAAATGGAGCCCAAGGGGTGATTTCCATGCATGTACAAAATCGAAAGTTCCTTTGTCCGCTTGAATCTAAATCGTAAATACAAGTCTGATGTTGTGCTATTCAGATTGAAATTGAAAGTGTAGAAAGGGTGTAGGGTGTACTAGAAGAGCGTAGGTAAAAGGGTGTTGAAATATTTTAACCCTAAAATGCATGACTTTTTAAATTGAGCTGAAAAAAAATGTTAACTTCATTTAGAGTCACTTATGCTAGGAAAAATATTTTTTTTTTTTTTAAATTCAGCATGTAGTTTCTGCGAAAAATCACGAATATGATTCAAATTCGAATGCCCACCCCATGGCTCTCATAAAATAAAAAAAATTAATATAGCCTAATTCTACTTTGTTGAGTCCTAATACTATTATTTTTAATAATTTTGTATTTATTTTCATTTACCAATAGAAATTAGAAGCAAACAAAAATTCGAGGGAAAATTTTTCAGCGAACTGAATTCGCCTGCTATGAATTCATGCTTGTTTCCTCAAAAAATAATGTTGTCATACATTCGTAAAAACTAAAACTACTTTTCCATGATGGTTTTATATTTATTTATTATGCATATTAGACAAATACTACAAAATTTTATTTTTATTACGGAAAAATCAGAGGTGCAACCAATTGGCTACAGTATGCACTGTAGCGTTAAAAGAAAATTCTAAAAAACTGAAAAAGAAAAAAAATGAGTTTCGTAATTTTACGAATTTTTCGTTAGTTCAATTACGAAATCGTGCGTTAGAGAGATTTAGTCGTGAAAAGATTGCAAGAAATTTTCCTCAAATGTGCAGAACAATTTCTGCTACTTTATCGATTTTAGTACGTTTGTTGTATCGTTTTAACCCTTTGAGGCGCAACCCTTTCCCAATGCTGAAAAAAGGGCAGCCGTTGCCATCGCTCGACTTAACTACCAGCAAGATGGCGGACGATCGAAACGTTCATCGCGTGCCACAGATTTGGAGACCCTTTTTTGACGACAGCTGGCTGTGGCAACGGCTGCCCTTTTTTGAGCATTGGGCAATCTATCTAGCTGTGTTCGCATTCTTCCATTTTTCAACAGATGTCAGTGTTGTAAAAAAAATCGTGACCATTTTTTACGGGAAATGACGTGTTAAAAAGTAAAGGATTCTCGTGGAGCTATGTTACCCGCAACTATTTTTATAGGAATCAAATCTATCCTTCGTGACTGGCAACAGTCAAAACGTCAGAGTTTGGTGTTCCCAGAGCGGGAATACTGCGCGTTAAAGGGTTAAGAGTTATCTCTCTAGATAAAAATCACAGGAGAACTGAATTTTATCGAATTTGCCTACCTTAGAAAATTAATATGCAATTTTAAACGATCAATACAGCTAGTCAAACATAATGGAACATCACTGTAAAAGAGAAGAAACATGAACATGCATAACATCCCAATTGCATCTATTACAATCCACACAATGAACACTTCCCCAGGCCAAATAAGTGATTCCGATTGAAATGTAACAAGCTATTCAACCGCATTTCCAAAACATTTTGTTCGCCGCTTTTAACTCCGTTCGAACTTTAACAATGCGACGTCCGTCGGTTTGCTTGATGAATGTTTGGAAATCCGTTAATTAACATTTGGGGGGGGGGGCGGAATGAATGGTCTCACAAACGTGAAATTTGTTTAGGATCCACTGTAACGAATGCCTGGCGAGTGAATTAACCGTGTAAATAAGGTAAATAAATTATGCATTTGTTGGATTCTGTCGTTAAAAATGTATTTCGCGTCGTTTGTTTGGTATGTAATTTCCGCTGCAACATCGCGCAGTTTCTGAAACTAAATTTGAGGATCACTTCTAGGTTCGTAATCAGGCTTTTAGGTTTGGTAAGTAGATGCTTGGCAAATGCTAACAAAACCAGAGACGTATACCTGATTATGTACCAGGTATACTGATGAGTTTCTGGTATTTTTACCAATTTCTAAGAAAGTTGAAACGTTTAAAGATTTCCGTTTGTTTGTCCGCCCGTCCGTTCTCAAACTGCAGTACATATGCACATTTTTTTACGAACTTACATATGTTGTTCGTATGTGCAGTACCATATACCCTTATGAAAATGGTGCATACAGCATTTAGAATATTTTACAGTAGCACCCTAAAGAATTCCATTACAATCATCTGTTTTAAACAAAGCAAACTTGTTGTATGTTTTAAGAATTACAATAAATTTGTTGGAATGAAAACGGTGCATGTAGCATTAGTTCTTCAAGGGGAGCACTCAAAACGAATTGCAATCCTTTACAGTCTGTGGAAATTTAGAGGCATTCATCCATTTCAACACAATAAAATAAGTATATAGAGGTTTATAACAGTTTACTCTTCAAAGTAATTAAAAAACTTTGTAAAAAACACACATAAGAAGTAATAGGTAAGAGGATACGCACGTTTCGTTCAAAAATTGTTTTGAACTTCATCAGTCCAAGCCCTTCGTCGTAAAGAACACAGGGAACACTAAAGTTCAAAACAATTTTTGAACGAAACGTGCGTATCCTCTTACCTATTACTTCTTATGTGTGTTTTTTACAAAGTTTTTTAATTATCGTTTAACAACAGTATTTTGAGTGATTTTTCAGTTTACTCTTCATTTAAAGATGAGATAATATTCAAATTCGGCCACACCATTGTGAATGGGATAAGACACTGAACGTGGTAGACGGGTGAAGTGTGAAACTCGCGAGTTCACACAAGACTACCGTTTAGTTGTCGGTGTAACGATCTGAAGTTTCGCTCGGTTTTCACCAGATGTAACGTGAATAGGTCTTATGGCCCCTTAAAAAGTCCTCAGGCTAAGGCACTCCTCCTTAGACAGATAGTGCTCAAGTAGTTTTGTCTTAAGCTGTCAAGTACCTTTAAGCAATGGAAAAGGACCATGACTTTATTTGTGATATCTCCAAAAGTAAGAATTTTTAAAACTTGCAATTTTTATCAGTTATTTAGAAAGCTTTTATTAGCATTTTACAGCTCGTGGAATATTTCTGCATAATAAATTAATTCTAACTACAGGTATTCGAATTCAGTTTTTGCCTCTTTATAGCCTTGCGTGCAGCATTTCATAAGATATATGTATCAACTTAACTTAAAAATTGTTTTAGACAGAAAAGCAGCTTATTATTAATTAAATAATTTTGCTGAGACTCTAATTTCCTTTAAAAAAGAGAATAATTGTAATTTTTATAACTATCATTTTCATAATTACGAAAAAAATTTCAAAAATTATAACGTTCACATTTAAACGTCAAAATTATAAAGTTTGTATCCTAACAAAATTATTTTCCGTCATGTCAATTAAAGGATATTTTTCTTTGTGTATTGGAATTTTTAAGTATCTGTGACACATCTATATTTATAAAGTACTGCGCACAAAATTATAGAGGCAAAGAATGAGGTAAATTTATAGAACTATTCCAAGAGTCGTAAAAGGTGAATAAAGGTTTTCAAAATAATTGATAAAAATTACAGGTTCACAGAATTGTTACTTGTAGAGCTTTTTCAAATGTAGTTAAGTTCAATTTTCGTTGATATTTTCATCGCTCAAAGGTACCTGACCCCTTAATAAAACGCACAACTCTAACAATGTTAAAAAGGGTTTATACGACTTCGGCTTGCCAATCAGATTATGGTATTACTGCAGCCAGATGCTTGGTCTGAGGATATGCTAGGCCGCAATATGCAAGCCTAGGCAGATGCCCCTCGTGTGGGCTTGCCATCAAACAAACCCACATACTCGTAATATTTAAATTGTTTTAGAGGTTCTCTCAAAATGACATTTTTTTTCACCGACGGAAGGGCAATTTCGCTCATCAAGCATTTTGCCACTATTAAGGCATTGAATTACAGGCCATTTTATAATGGGGTTACACAGTTGGCGGCCTGCTTTACCCCCCTAAGATGGGAAGGATAAGTTAATATCCAGGTCCGAACCGGGAATAGAACCAGCACCTCCTAGATATACAATGCCTGAGAACAGAAACTTTTAAGCTATCCCTAGGTCCACTAAAATGATGTCATCACACATTTAATTTCAAACTATTCAAAGTTTGAAGTAAAACTATTCAAAGTTTGTGGTGAATTTACTCCAGCATAAAGCATTTTAATGATTTAAGATAGAAAATTTTATTTTGAGACAAATAGGAAAATTTAACGATCGCTAATTATATAATATGATATAGAAATAGATCATAATAAATTATCTTTTATCAGAAAGGAATTTTAATTTTTATCTTCAACTTAAGATATTTCGTAAAATTTGTATCATTCACCAGAAATTTTGTATAGTTTTACTTTGTGAAAGTAAAGCTGTGATGACGTCATCTTAGAAGACCTAAAGATGACGTAAAAGCTTCTATTCTCAGGCCTTCTATATCTAGGAGGTGTTGATAGAACTGGTGATTAAGGTGTGATAGAATCTAGCCACTACATAATCTGGGCTGCTCAAAATTACATTATCAGCTTTATACATATTTACTGAGGTGATTAATAAAATCCTTTTAAACTTGACAACAATACATAGACATGTTTGACACAAAAAAGACTGTTTTGTCGTATAATGTTTTACAATCCATAAGTTTAATATGAGTTATCTGTATTTTATTTACATTTTTATCGAATTAGACTTTATTAAGAGAACAGTATGCAGATTTTTAACGATCAATAAAGCTAGTCGCACATAATAAAACCTTGTTGTAAAAAAAAAAATAACAACAAAAACGAAACATGCCCATCTGTAACGTTACAGCATTGCTTCTGCTATATACAACCCACACAATGAACACTTCCCCAGGCCAAATAGCTGATTCCAATTGAAATGTAACAAGCTATTCAACCGCACTTCCAAAACATTTTGTTCGCCGCTTTTAACTCCGTTCGAACCTTAACAATGCGAAGTCGGTTTGCTTGATGAATGTTTTGAAATCCGTTAATTAACATATGGGGGGGGGACGGAATGAATGGCCTCAGAAAACGTGAAATTTGTTTAGGATCCACTGTAACGAATGCCTGGCGAGTGAATTAACCGTGTAAATAAGGTAAATAAATTAGGCATTTGTTGGATTCGGTCGTTAAAAATGTATTTCACGTCGTTTGTTTGGTATGTAATTTCCGCTGCAACATTGTGCAGTTTCTGAAACTAAATTTGACGAGCACGTCCATGTGCATAGCTGAAGAATATGCCCGTGATATGTTAACAATGTGACGTGTATCTAACTGCATATCAAGTGTATAATTCCGATATTCTTTCTACCTTATATAAAGTAAAAGGAAAGTATACGAATAGCGATTTTGACGAAAAAAATCGATTTTGGCCATTCTTAAACTTATTTTGGTGATGTTTCTGTTTGAAGTCTCCGCGTACGTATTGTTTGACTAGCGATTAAATAAAAACATAAACATCCGGTTTAGAGGCGGAAATGGACACACCCATTAGTTATTGGGAGTGCCAATAAGATGTGCAGAATTACTTCGAAACGATTTATTCGTGGATGTTCCAGCCATTTTATTCTCTGGGAACACTATGTTTACAAATACAACCGCAAAATTCAGAAGGATATTATGAAATCAAATCGAACTACGAATAAGAATTCACAGAACAAGGCGAAACACATGCATCCATTCCGCTCGCTTTCTCCGCGCCTCGACCTGTTTATTTGGATTCACCTTTGCTGGCAGCTTGCCAGTTTTCAATACTAAACGCAGTCCGACAGTATGTATTTATACGTTATTATGCATGCAATATCTGCTTTGAATGGGCGTGAATCCATCTTGAGTAGTTTTGTGATGACATACGTCTGTACGTACGTATGTAACTCTCATAGGTGAAAAACGATTAGACATAAAACACTGAAAATTTTGTATGTATTGTGCTTTAATCCATATTATCATGACAAACCTACTAATACTGTATATTACAGTTATACTGTCTATTTCTGTTTCTTCTCCCTAAATGCTCATTTATATTTAAATCCTCCATGGTTCAATGTCATGAAATATGCCTAACTGTATCATCTCGAGAAGCTGTTTAGAATTGCACAAATCGAGCATATGACTTAAAGTTTTGGTAGAGTTTATGAATTTCACGAAACTTCTAATTTACAACGTCAAAATTCTCACGGCCGTAATGGAAACTCCGGTTAATTGAGTCATTTCACCTCGTTATTTAAAGCAGTTAGATTTAAAATCGAATAATATTGAAACTTACGACGAGGTTGATTTATTTATTTATTTATTTTATTTTTTACAAAGGACCAGTATGAAGAAACGTAATTTTATATTAAAAACAAAAAACTTCTGCCTTACTTTTTTTTCTCAGGTTTTTTTTGTTTGTTTTATGTAGCATGACAATCTTGCAAACATACAATCAAACAAAAAAAAAAAGGAAGTAATCCTTAGTAAGTGGCTTAGAACATTCAAAAGGTTATTTTTTTTTCTAATTTCTTTGTTAACACACATAATCCAATAAGAGGACACCGTTGAAACTCGGGCGTATAAAACATTGCTCTGCATCACGCGATCAGATAATATTAATAACGTAAAATGATTTCACTTTCACATAGGCGCTCCCAGTGCAGAGGCATTTATTCAGGTCTGTAGCAGAAAAAGAAGTAAAATAGTTTAGTTCAAATAATGCAACTCATAGCCGGGTGTACAGGATAAATAAGTAATCCTTCATTGTCAAAACCTCATTTTTTATGTTTGTGACCTTAATTTTGGACACTAGTGTACTATTACATATATCCTTGCGTTTTACTCCATCGTTAACCCATTAGTGCTTGGCTTTTTTCAGCATATTCTCCAATTTATGTTGATGCTAGAAGTGATAAATAAATTTCCGACATTTGTGTAGTATGAAAAATGAAAACATGAATAAGACACAGAAAGATTATAAATTTATTTTGCTATCGCTGAGTATTTTGTGGGAACAGGATTTAGTATTCGAGAAATTAAAACAGGAATATAAATTAACGCTTAAAATGTTTTTGCGACTTACTATTTTTGTGACCACCTAAAAATAGACCACTGGCCGGTAATGGGTTAATATTTGGTCTGCCAGAATGTTCTGTTCGTTTTTCGTATGTAAGTATTTTGTCTAGCCAAAACGACTGGAGCTATTAATATGAAATTTCGCACATGTATGAGTATTTTAGCGATGGAGGGATTGGAGAACATTTTCAAAATGCGTAATTTACGGCGGATAGGAGGGCCAAAGCGTTCTTTTAATACCCTGTGTCAACTCAAAGAAGAATATAGATATAAATAAAATTCCTGCTGTCAAATACAATACTCAATATCTAAAAATTGATTTCAAAACATCTCGAATATCCTCCAAGAAGGGTAGACGAGAAAAAAGGGGAAGGGTAACCATTTTTCTTGAAAGAAAAAAAATACATACCGTAAAATACCGCATAAAAGCGTCCCCTCAATCATCAAGGAAAATCGCGATCTATTTGGGGACTGGGCGGATAAACGGTATAAAAATCGAAAAATATACGGTTCAAGCGCCCCGTTTATCTACTAGTAAAGCTGGATGCATCCTGTCCTTTCCGTACCGCTAAGACACCGCGATGACGCCATTCAGCGAAGCAAAGCGGAGAGCATTGTTCTGACGCCACATTTTGCTGGCATATGGCGTGATATCATTAGTGCATTTACTGCGGCTCAGCAAGCTCGTGCCCGGGCAGCCAAAGTTTCAAAACGGAAAAGAACG
Source organism: Cheiracanthium punctorium (assembly GCA_038373885.1). NCBI lineage: Eukaryota > Metazoa > Arthropoda > Arachnida > Araneae > Cheiracanthiidae > Cheiracanthium > Cheiracanthium punctorium. The sequence goes on from JAWZYV010014772.1 coordinate 589,311, forward strand.
GCGGGGCAGAGTGGAGTCTGAGCGGCACGGAACGGCCAGTATGAATCCACCATAAAGGGGCGTTTATTCGATATTGTAAGAGCAAACGAAATGCGCGAGAAAAGCAGGGGGGGGTTATTAGAGGTGGGCGTTTTTGCGGTATATTACGCTACTATGTGTAAAATCTTCGCTTTAAAATTTAACAATTATGAGTCCTTATACTTAGGAACAGGTTTTTGTAATTCAATACTTGTTGAAAATTTATTTCTTTGGTTTTTGTGTAAAAAAGGGACATTATTGTCTGGTACAAGTAATATTTTCTTAAAGCCTGGTATTAAACAAGTCCTACTTTAATTATAATTTTATTTTGAAAAAGAATAAACGAGGCAATCGTAATTCATCTGGTAAAAAAGCACGTAAAAATATATAAAGTTAATTAACCTAATAGGGAGATAACCTGGAGAACAATTACACAATGTTGAAATTTTCAATTTAGCTCTCTTTGTTTGTAATAGAAACATATGCATTTAAGTCACGCAATCATTTCATATACTGCTAGTATGAAATATTGGTTGGTGCGTAATTGATGCCTGTTTTCTAAAATTGAAAAAAAACCCTACAATATACATTTTTTTTCTGCTCCTATTTCTAGTATGTTTGTCGTATAGAGCAGTTGCGCATGTAGCCCATGTATCAACTTTACGGTTCGGGTGATTTTTGTAAAGGTTGCTTCTATTTACGTTGTTATTGGATATCATTATAATCGAGCAACGACAAAGCTCGTGGGTGTAGAAAACTTTGCTCTACAGCACGCGACGGTCGAATATTAGGTATTACCGTGAAATGGCTTCAATTTCAGGCATAAAAAGATTAAGTAAGAATATAATAGTTAGAAAAATTAAGTAAGAATATAATAGTTTAAATGAAATTAACGAAAAAGGGACTGAAAACGTTATAGCAAAATTATTATAACGCTATCCTATACATTGATAGATCTCTCTATAACGATAAACTTTTGTTAGTCCGCAGAATTTAATTCCTTTTCAACGTAATATTCCCTCGATAGAGCAATACATTCTTTTATAACGATAATTTTATTGGTCACCGAATACTGAAAATAAATAAATAAAAATATATAAACTTTAAAATTGAAAAACAAGATACAATTTTTTTCACTTCTATTTTTAGTTTGTTTGTCATCTACAGCAGCTGCGCATGTAGCACAAATATCAACCTCAAGGTTCAGGGGATTTTTCGTAAAGGTTGTTTCTATTTACGTTGTTATTAGAGATGATTCGATAATCGTGCAACGACAAAGCTCGTGGGTGTAAAAAACCTTGCTCTACAGCACGCGATGATCGAGTATCACATATTATCGTGTAAAAGCTTTAATTTCGGACTTTTATCTCTAACTAAGAATTTTATAGTTTAAATGAAATTAACGAAAAAGCAACTAAAAACATATAGTAAAACCTTGTTATAACGATATCCTATACACCGGCAGATCTCTCTATAACGATAAAAATTTTCTGCGTTCCGCAGAATTTCCTTTCAATGAAGTATCATTTCGATATAACGATAAATCCCTTTACAGCAATAATTTTATTGGTCACTGAAAATAGGAAAAAGAAACTGAAACACATTGTGTAATTGCAAAACACTATAAAATATTTTTTTTTCCCTCACCCGAGCTTGATGTATTGAAATTGTTTTAGTTACTCCTGTAAAATAACTATAAGTGCTACAAATACTATTTTCAATAGGATACATGGTGCAGTAAATATTAATAATATATATATATATATATATATATATATATATATATATATATATATATATATATATATATATATATATATATATATATATATATATATATAACTAACAAGTAAAACACAAAACATACTACAAATAAGACATATCTCGCATAAAAATAACAGCTATTAGCAAGAATTAGAAACCAGATTTTGAATCCAAATAAAGTGCAAGAATTATTGTGATAATATAATGGAACGGAAATTATAACCACTGTCACCATCGTCAGGGGACACAAACAGTGGATTATAATTTACAGCAAACCAAATAGTAGGGTTTCGGTTGTGTGGCATATCAGAAGAGATATTAACTCCACACATCTGGGCCCTACCCTACTATATAAAGGAAAGAAGAAATCAAAAAGATAACAAAAATTAGAAAGATAATTTTACATACCAGACCTTGAGCACATGGAAATTTTATTTGAACAATTAGTATGTGTTGCCAATGCTAAGAATTGTAAAAAGTGAAAAATGGTGTTGCCACTAAATAAAAGTGTAAAAGTGGAAAGAAGAAAGTATAGGAGTTGCCAAATACTAAAAGGTAATATTATTACATTTTAAGAATATCCAGGTATATTAATATAATAAATATATATTGAATAATAATAAATTTAAAAAATAGAATAAAATAAATAGTATAGCAAAATTAAATATAACATATTGTTTAAAAAATATAACGATTATTATTATTGAGAGAGTATGTATAATAAGTTATTGTATGACAGAAGATTAATCTAGTAAATAAGAGAAAAATAATGTTTAGGACAGAATAATCACAATATAGGAACCCCGTTTTTTTAATTCCTCCAGATATATATATGCATGCATATACACATCCAAATTGTTTTTAAACATATTACTTTTTTTTTTTTTTTTTTTTTTTAAATGAGAAACACTTCCACCGCCCGACCCAACCATCCAATTACAACCTTAAAACCAAAACCCCACCCAACCTCCAGTAAATTAACAAAGACATTAGACACATCATTATCAAGAATTGTATATAATAGATTTTAGGAACTTAGTGGGATAGTTGTATTTTCTAGCTGACAGAAATAGAGATTTAAAATTGGAGACTTTGAAATCATCAGAACATAGAAACTTGATTCTACAGCAGTGATTATAGATGATATTGCGAAATACAGATTTATGTAAGCAGGAGGAAAAATGAGTAAAGCTATTTACTTTAAAGCTAAAATCTTTACGCTTATCATATATATTGAAACTAAGGCTATTTCTAGGAGTGATGGAGATACTTAGATCTAGAAAACTAACAGAATTGTTAAGCATATCATTTTTAATTAATTCCAGAGCAGATGGATATTTTATGGGGAAGATAATGTTATTATTATTAGTAGTGTTTACAAGTAAGATATCATCTATATATATATATATATATAAAATTCGCAATAATCGATTTATAATTACGGCAGTTAGAACACGGACGGACAGACAAACAAACCAAAATCATAAACACTTTTCAACCTTAGAAAGTGTTAAAAAGTTGATACTGAATTTCTGTAAAGATTACTAGGAATCTGGACTATCTATTCAACGTATCAGCAAAACGCCAAACAAGCGATAAATGCTTTAAATCTGATAGGCGACGGCACAAAAGCATCATTCATGCATTGGCCTGTGCACTTCAGTGCACTCTAAGTGTTAAAGGATTCACGCAAGTCCTTTTAGATTTCATCCCCATGTTTATGAGACAAAATTTTAAATTGAACCGTCGTAATTTATTCCTTTTCGAAGCTGAGTGCTGTAAACCAACGGTTCCCAACCTTTTAACATTGTGCCCTCCCTAACAAAAGGTTACTTACGATCAGTGGCGTAGCCAGAAATTTTTGTTTGGGGGGGGGGATTACGACTACTGTAACTCACATATATGTATTCGTGTGTGTGATAATGGAGTGAAGCATGTACATTTTGTATGGCAAAAAATTCCTCATGGGGGGGGTTATGACCCCTATCCCTCCCTTGGCTACGCCACTGCTTACGATGGTTACCCCCCACTCAAATTTCTCTCAGCATGAATACAGTTTATTATTCTCCATCAATGAACATTTAGTCATTTTTTCTACACAATAATGTTATGGGTAAAGTTAGAATAAGCATTTTAGGTGAAAATAAATATGTTTTGGAGTAAAAATACTGATAAATAAAATATATATATTTAATTTGCATTATCACTTTCTCTTTGCCTGTTTTCTCGCGCCCCTTCTCCCAAGGGAAGCGCGTATCACCAACAGGGAACGACTGCTGTAAACAATGCATTTCATTTCATTCATACATAGCAACCATTTTTTAGGAACACACTGTATATAACGGTAGGCGAATTCTAAAGTTGAATACCTCTTCGATCACGAGTTCATTCTCAAAAGAATAGACGCGAAGGCAGTCAAAAATAAAGTAATGTCACCGGTGAAAACACGCAAAAATATCCAAAACCAATCAGCCTAATGGGATGGTTACGAAAAAAAAAAAAAAAAAAAAACATTAAAAGAGTAACAATGTTGAATTTTTAAATTCCAAGTCTCTTTGTTTAATAGAAATATATGTATTCGAGTCACGCTATCTTTACAGCTACGGCGCGATGAAATATTGGTCATTCCTATAAAAACTCCTGTTTTCACAGCATGGAAAAAGAAAAATAAATAAACTAACATGCGTCAGAATGATTTATTTCTATTTTTCTTTGTCGTCTGCGACCAGCCGCACATGCAGCTCTAGAATCCACCGCAAAGGTTCCAGGTGACTTTTGAAAGGTTGTTTCTGTTTACGCACTAGTTATCGGAACAGAATTCAACAGCCAACCGAACGACAAAGCTCGCGGCGCAGTTCAAACATTGCTCTGTCGCACGCGATAGTAGAATATCCATATTTTAAAATGGTTCCTCACTTTAAGACTTTCACCCGCGTAGGAATTTAATTATTTTAGAGTCGATGGAGATAAGGATTTCTATAAATGTAACACAATACGTGAATTGTATGTGTGAATTCCGATGTATTTTCAGTGTTTTGTACCAAAGATTTTTAATTAAAAGAATTACTTAAATATATATATAGTTAAATATTAAAGACTATGTCATTTTATCTCTCTCCCCTTTTATTGAAAATTGTCCCAAAAATGTGTCTCAAAAATGCGACATAAACGTATGCGACATAATTTTACATATATTTAAATACTATTAGTTCACAACAGCTTTAATCTATTGTTACACTATTTCGTAATCTGTAGAATATGCCTCACATGTATTTTTTACATATATTTAAATATTATTAGTTCACAACAGTTTTAATCTATTGTTACAATTTTTCGTAAGCAGAATATGCATCACATGTATTTTTCTATAAATCGGTTACAATCATAAAAATTTCAATATAGGGTTACCAGGCGAAATACACGAAAGATGAGAGATAAAATGACATAGTCATTAATATCGTTTCAATATGACAATAATGAAACTAAAAAATTAGGGAGGGTTCAGGGGGGTCTCCCCCTGACAAGTCTCGAACAGCCGAGTTATATATATTTAAATATATGTAATAATTCTCCAAATTATTATATGTGCAATTATGTATGTATAATTTCCATGACCAGAACGATTATTACTCAATTTTTACAAAATCTCAAAAGCTATAAAAGAAAATCATGTACTTTGACGCCTATAGTTTATGTGATCACTTATCATGATGTTGAATTTTATTTCCTTCGCTTTAGTGGTTTACAGGCGATGCAGAAACAAATATTTACAAATCTGGAATAATCTTTCGCAAAACCTCAAAATCTAATCCAAATTCTCAAAAAATTCGACAGGTATAGTTAATTTTGTCTAACCAAACATCATGTTACTAAATTTCGTTTTATTTGCTTGAGTCGTTTCTACATGATGCGTGAACAAATATTTGAGCTTGAATAACTTTTCGCAAAGTCTAAAAATCAAAATTCCTTAAAGGTGAATGTTCAGAAATTATGTCATAAAATTACATTTCATTTGCTTTAGTCGTTATTACGTAATGAACAAAAATTTTACGCAATTCAAAATTATTTTCACAAAATCTCAAAATCTAATCAAATTTTATAAAAATTCAATGCCTATAGTTTAAGTTTAGTTACTGCCCATCGTGTCACCAAATGTCATTTCATTCGCTACTGTCATTAAGAGTGATGCACCAACACAAAAAGCGAATGAGAGAACGACCGAAAGACAGACAGGCAAACTTTTTTTTCACGGTCATACTGGGTTTCCCAGTTGCTTGAAATGGTAGATAGAAATCGCAAAATTTTTGAATTCCAAGCAAAGTTATTTTATTTTAGTTATTTTATTTATGTAGTTGGCTACTACGAAATATTTCTTAAAAAGACTTGTTTTTATAACAGGAAAAAAGTACAAGTTTTTAAAAATTTATTTTGTTTGCCGTTTATAGCAGTCACACGCGCCGCTAAGATAATCCACTGTAAAGATCTCAGCTTTTCCTTTGAAACTGTTATTTCTCTTTACTTACTTAGTTATTCGACTTATTCCAACTTGTAGGTAACTTTGATGCATAGGAGTATAAAATATTGCTCTACAGCACGCGATTGAGCGATATTAATCTTCTAAAACGGTATCACTCTCAGGCCATTTCTTACAGAAAATTAAATATTTCATAGAGAAAAATTATGAATAAATTACTGTAGATGTGATATTGAAGCTAGATACATTTTTTCTTTGTAAGAATCCATATTAGTATTAGCAAATGAAGCGATAAACCAGAATTATTGTTGTACAAGATTAATTTTTAAATCGTCAGTCAACACGGAATTGTGCAATATATTTTACTAATTAATTTGGTGTTCATGTTATAAAAAAGGTTAATGTTTACAATCAGAGCAATTTCCAAAAATTTAACTTAATATTTTAGTTGCAATATCCTGTTATGAAAAGGAACATATTTTTTAAAACTTGCACACATGCAAAATAATTGAACTAAATTATTTTGCATAAAAAGTAAATACACGCAGAAAAATGTTTGGTTGAATTAATCAAAATTTTCTTCATTCAACAAAAATTTGTCTTGCGCTGTTTCAAGCGAATAATTTTATTGGTTTTATAAAAAAGTTTGTTAAATTAACAAAACGTTTCGTTGAATTAACAAAACTTTTGTTGATTCAACAAAAATATTTCTTTGAGACAGAGCCAAACAAAATTTTGTTAAATCAATAAAACATTTTTTTTCGGTGTAAGAGTCAAAATAACTCATTAATTTGAATTTTTTTTTTTTCGACCTCATATAAAAATAAATATTAGAAATAATGCTTAGGTATTCTCTATGCATAATGTTATAGCAAACTTTTTCTGTTTTCATCATTTTTATTGACATATGCATATAATAAATATGATATACAATATTAAAAATATATAAGCTGATGTTTTATTATGCGTCAGATTTCCGATTATCGAGGAGTTAGGTATCACAGTAAAAGCAGATAATCGAATTCTGAAAGCTGATTCTAAGAATGGCTGCAATAGTACAAAAATCGATAGCAGCAAATATTTTGAACAAATTTACTGTAAATAAATTTTTACAAACTTTTTTTTTGTTTACTTGAATTTGTTTACTTGTTTACTTTTTTTTGTTTACTTTAATCTTTCAGACATAGTTCCATCAGCTTTAGAAGTTTACAAGTCAACTAGATTTTTTTAAAACAAATCCAATGTAAATAAATTTGTTCCAAATCATTCTGTTTGTTTATTTGAGTAAGTTCACTTTCAGCCATGCTTCGGTAAGCCACAAAAGAACACATATCAACAACAAAAATTATTTTGAAAAATTTACTGTAAAGTAATTTACTCAGTATAGTTTTCTTGTTAATTTGTGTACTCTGTAAATCCATGCTTTGGATAGCTTATACAAAGCATGGATAGACAGAGTACACAACTTTGGATAGCAAAATTATAAACATACACAAAAAAATAAGTGTTTTGAACAATTTTACTGTAAATATTTTTTTTCAGTATAATTTTCTTGTCGATTAGTGTACTATTTTGGCTGTTTTTTGAATGATGCGATTTACTGTACAAGCCAAATCTGTAGATAATGAGCAATTTATTATAAAACAACATATTAGATTTCTTTACATACTATATAATGACGATCATATAAATGTAAACAAAAGCAATCAAATAGGAAAATTTTGTGTTAAAATTATCTACAGTCTTGCCCTTATTTAACTTAGATAGTAAAATGTTTTAAAATCGTAATTATATTAAAATTTTATAAGCCATCAACAAAAAATAACTACCAGACAATCAAAGACTCACTACTTAAATAACTGTTACATTTCTAAAATCTGATACCTATTTAAGAACATATTACAAGCAACTTACTTGTAAAAGAATATTTAATGACATAATACATTTTTTAATATGAAAATTGCCTTGCGGAAGCACCTAATAATCTTAACTATAAGAGCATTAACATTTCATACGATGAGCGTTATTTTTATTGATTAGCGTCGTAACATCAAGGGAAATATTAATCTTTATTGGAGGAAAAATGTTAACGATGGAGTAGGTACGGAGGGGAGGTTGGGGAAGGGGTGAGGAAACATCATTGCTACATTAACAGAATTTGTTCCTTTTTTTTCATCAGCGGATATTGTATGAAGGAATTTTTCGCATACGCACCTTTGATTTATAGACTAAAACGTGATTATTTTAGCTGGAGAAGGGGGTATTAATTTGATTATAATGAGTATTCAAAATATTTCTTATTATTCTGTTAAAAAATGTAAGATATCTTAATCCTACTTTTATGATTTTAAACATTTTCCAAAAAAGTATTGTTATAAAACTGTAACGTTGTTTTCCTGCATTATTCTGTGTTGCTGCAAAGAGAGTTTTACAGCCATTCCTGTAAGTGAAACGAGTACGTGACCCTTCGACCTTGGCGACAAATTTGGCGACCAAAAGAAAGCTGTCGAAAGTAGTGGAATTTCGACCGTGTCTCAATTAGGAAAGAAGTTACGAGAAAGATTGAGAAATATGACGACATGACCTATGTGACAATACGTTCTGCTTTAAAATATATAAATATCAGAGTCTCTCTCACTGTGAGTTCAGTATGACAAACTACGGACATAGAGAGCAAAGATGTACGATTATTGCGATTTCAGTATAGTGTTGTTGCTGTGATTGTTAATGATTAGCTGTTGAATCTGTATTACTAAATTCTGTATTTTCTTCTGAGAAATTGGTGCTTCGATTCACCAAATAAAGTGTTATGTTCGCTTTCGATCGTGTTGGACTTAACATACACCCGACTGTATAATTTTCGTAGGTATTTATGGTTTCGGTGTGTACATCCGTCCATCTGTTCTTGCTTTAACCAGGAGCTCAGCCAGAATATTTATTCGGAGGTTGTTATGAAACGTAACTGTAATTTCTGCATGGCGCAAAAAAATTTAAAAGCTCATGCTAAACTAATCTGGAAATTTTGAGACACACATGGAAGCAGAAAGTTTAGAAACCAGAAATTTCTGGCCTATCTGCTTGTGTGGATGATGAGACGTTTTTGCAACTGAATAAGGGGGGGATTTTTCATATAATCGTAGACAATCATCGTCTTGATTAATACTTTTTGTAGAGTTATTTTACGAAGGTTTTAATTAACAAAGTATTAAAACAAATTCAACCAACAAGGTATTTATTGCTTGAGTTTGTTTGTCCGTACACCTGTCCGTGCTTTAACCAGGAGAACAGTCAGGAAATTTATTCGGTGTTTATTATGAAATACGAGTACAACTCTGCAATAATAACCCAGGTAGCACATACAAGTTGCCAGAACGTGATTACCACGTCTTATATTGTGCAAAACGTGTTCTGGTTCAAAATTTGTGCTTCGGCTAATTGAGCTTCATGTTTACAATGTAATACTCTGAAGTATCTACAATGAAAGGTTTTCTTATTGGGACTGCCTAACGTACAGACAAGAGATTTTACAATCCGTTCTATAATCCAGGTACGCTAACACATACTAGAGAGGGTCAATGTAGTACAAAACGACGACAAAAATACCCGCTAGAGGGCCACTACCGAAATTAGCCCATGGCTTAAACCAGCGAGAAGAAGTTTAAAGACACATCAACCAAATCATTTCTGTTTGCCACCAAAGTCTTCCCAGCAAGCACACACAGGTTCTCTGAACGTCTATTAACGTCCAGAAAACGTCTTCTGAACGTTAATAGACGTTCAGAGTACCTGTGTGTGTTTGCTGGGTTGTGGTTGGACATTTTGCTGTACCTTAACAAAGTAAGTGCAAGTTACACAAACAATGTTATAATTTATTTATTATTCAAAATATGATTTATAATTCGAAAATTTTAATAAGCAACATCAATCCTATTAATTAGCCGTCGATTTAAATAAACAACGAAACTGATTCAAAAAAAAAAGCCGTAGAATATTGGTTATTTACTTAATTTTATAGTACGTCCAACATAATTAGCCATACATCGTTTTAAGTACGTGTGGCGAACATTGATCTGGACCCATGATTTGACGAGCATTGTACGTGTTTTGTCCGGACATTCTGACGTAAGCGACACTGTAAATCTGTACAGGATGGTAACGTGCTATCTGAACGTGGAAATTACGGCCTTTGAACAAGTTTGTGCTTCCTGGGAAGCGATATTTTTGCTTGGCAGGAAAAATCTAGAACCGTATTCTAACTAGTCTGAAAATCAGATAAGTATAGCAGCAGAATGTTTAAAAAGCAGAAATTTTCGGTTTTTTTGGTTACGTGGGTGATAGGATATTTTTGCAATTGTTTAGAGTGGATCTTTGCCACCCATGTGGTGTAGTGGCTTAAGAACCATTTTATCAAGCCGTGGTTCCGGATTTGAATCT